>JAOXNG010000004.1:9082524-9093307 GCA_028566535.1 Scolopax minor
AGTGAAGTGGGTGATCTTTATGGAGGTCCAGGTGGCAATGTCACATATCACCTGGCGAGTGTAAAGATCCTTGATCCTTCCTAACAGGGCAGGAGGCAGTTGTCATGCTGGATGGATGGAGCAGGTGTGAGAGGACTCAGTGACTTCTTTTATGCCTGTAATTGAGGAGAATCTGAGATAACCTGTTGATCTCCAGGGGACAGCACAGAAAGTCAGTAGCTTTTTCAGAGAAAAAAAACCCACTTAAGTGTGAAAAGTAGCAGAGCAGAGTAAGTTGTTTCTAGATAGGGGCCGGACCATCCTTAAACGTTCTAAGCACAAGGTGTTTGTCTGAAGCCCAGGGCTGGGATTTGGAATAGTGTTCAAATAATTTCCTACGTTCCAGCAAAGACAATTATGAACTTACCATATCAGGCAACTACAGAATTAAGACTTAAATTACTTTTCGTTGTACTACATCATCTGCAGATGCTCCATGTATAACGTTACAAAAATAGAAATGCTCTGCAGTTTAACCATGCTACTTCTTACTGAGGTCATCCAGTGCTTTGAAATCACTTGCTATCCAAACACTGGGAGGGCCATCAAAATGGATTCCTAGCATTGATTTTTTGTTCCTTGTCGTTTTTCTCATGTAGCATTGATTTTTAATTTCTTCTCATTTTCGTCATGGGCCTTACAGGTGTGACCTTATCTCAAAATGCTTGTATTTAAATACAAATTGCTTATGTGTTCTATAATCCTATAGGTGACAATATGTGGTTGTACCACAGTTCAGCTGTGGTAGTAAACTACATTCTCTGGGGCCTCAGATTATAATTCTAAGTGTTTTAGGAGTGTAAGCAAAATTTAGGATTGTGATATACAAATTCTGTGAGATTAGGGACCATCCACTTAGGCATCTCTCCAGGAGAAACTCTGACCTTACTGTAAACCAAACACACACAAGGAGAATGCAAAACTTGCAATGCTGAATCAAAACAAATGTGTGATTCCTTTAGTCTCCATTGCCAGATAGTACTTGACTTTGACAAAGGCAGGGATAGAAAATGGCCAGTAATGGGTAACGGCCAAATAAACATAAATTTCAACATTACTGAGGCTTATCATATGCAAACTGAAAAGAATATTCCTCCAAAACATTATTTATAACACTAGCTGGTGTATTGATTTGGTATCCTCTCAACCAGTGTTTTTATTGAGTTTATGTTCTTAGCTGTTCATCATAGTACTATTCATTTGCCTTTTCTTTTTCATACTTGGAGGCAAAAATGTCATTTCATCTCAGTAACAATAGGACTCGATGATTTTAAAATTCATAAAAAAATAAAAAAAGCCCAAGAGGTTCACCAAATCCTTCACATTCTATATTCATTTTTTGGTATTGCTTTCCCCAGCCTCCTGTGCCTGCATCTTGATGACCACTTCCTTGTCAAATCAAAAAGTCTTCCTGCTGTCAGAGAAATTTCTTAGTTCTGGCTTCTATTATTTGGAACAATTTCTTCACATCTCTCCACCTCATCAACTCACCTTATTGACTGTCCCTTGTGCTTCACATTTTGTCAAAGAACATATTTTTCTCCCTTGTCCTTGTCTGTATCTTCATTGCTTTGTCATTCTGCTTTGTCTCAGTATTGCAGTCACTAATTGCATAATTTCAAGGTAAACAACAATAAGGGCACAGTTTGTTTGAAAAACTCAGTGTAAGATGGAGTTGTATAATATTTGCTTTATGCTCTTAATTCCCCAGGCTGCTTCTCTCCCTGCAAAAACGAGGCTCGGTTTCTGTCAATGTTCTTTTTTCAGCTCCCAGCTCTATTGTGCAAAACTGCATCTTGAGGTTGGCTCGTCCATGTTGATTATGGTTATGTAAAAGAGAGAGTGAACAGCCTTATTTTTCTGCTCTGTCTGTTAGACCAAATGAGAACCATTCTTTCTCAAAACCATAAGCAAGTATTATGCAGCCGTTTGCTCTGTAGCCCTTGTAAGGGAAAGCCATCCCAGGAAAGGATCTTGATCAGGAAATAATGATCCAGTATTTTTCTGGAGCTGAAACTTTAATACAGAACGTTACTGATGCGTCTTGCACTGACACAGTGCTGTTGAATCCAAGAGCAATTTTTTGCTGTAATAGAGCAGAATAGGTGTAGTGCCAAACCTTTCCCTATGCGAGGCCAGGGAAACAGCTTCATATTAAGGAATTGTGCTGTCCTTGGTCCAGGACAAGTAGACAGAGCAATTTTGATTCTCATCTGTGGGAATACCAGGCAAGAGATCCCTCGCAAATGCCTGCAGATAATTAAGATAAATAAAGACGCTTGCAACTCTGAGCCTCTAAAGAGTTCAGTTCCTTATTTTTTTCCCCAAAATGTTGAAAAGATTAGAGGCTGGCAGACAGAAATAGGAGAATAAACACTACCAGTCGCTGCACACTCCAGCCCAACCGAGCTGGACCTTTCATAGCAACCACAGATGACAAACCCCTTTCGGCCTGCGCCTCCCTTTGCTGGTATGGAGGCTGTTTAAAATTTAATCTGTTCTAATCCAAACAATGTGACAAAGTTAAAAAGGAAATCAGGGAAGAATTTCAAAAAAAGAAAGGGAAACTACAGAGGATTTTTAGGCAAGCTCCCATTTTTCCTCTCAAAGAATTAAAATAGACTAGTAAGAGAGGAAGTACTTCAGTATTGCACTGAGCTCCTTGTAAAGAGAGTGGTAGAAAGATGAGGAACGATGCATGGATGTCACTGAAAACCATCAACTATTTAAGGCCCTACAATACAAGGGCTAAAGAGCTCTTTTGTTTTCATTTTTTCAATGAATCCCCCACGTATCAATTTTAAGAAGCCCCCCAATTACTTGATGTATTGTTTTTAATATTTCCTTTTAGTGGAAACATAAAAAAACAAACAAAAAATAATTGTTAGGAGCTTTAGTTTGTTTTTAAATACAGTTGTAGACTGGGCTGCATGAAGAGAGCTGTAATGCTTGCTCAGGTGGGGGTTTTAAGAGCAGAAATTGGTTGTCAACTTCTTTGCTAGTCTTCACATTATGGGCACTCATCCTGATGAATTTCCACTCCCGATTCCCACTCCAAGTTTAGCTTTTATCTGAATTACTATGGCAAGCCTAAATTTAAGAAATAAATTAAAAATTTAAAAAGCCCTTATTCCAGTGGGAACACATGAGCAGCAGACTTCTTTTGGTAAGAACTTCATTAGTTTAATTTTATTTGTATAGTTATGCTAATAAAACTGAAATGTTTTCTATGCAGATCATTGTATCCCCCATTCTGAAGTATAGCTGCAGGTTAGGATTTTTGTTGGGGTTTTTGTTTGTTTGTTTTTTATTTAAAGCAGGCTTAATTTTCTTTACAGTATCAAACCCTCCAACCACCACTCACTGCAATACAAAAACAGAAGAGCATAGGTCATCAGTTGTTAAATTAGTAGAGGAGCTGACAAACCTGCCCTTAATTAAGGCAGCTCTGCACTGGAAATCCTCACTTTGAATCAAGAAGGATAATTAGGCTTTCAGGTCAAAAGCAAATGGCACTGTGAAAACAAACATTCAGGTTTGCCTGAAAGCAAAATTAGATTTTCCATACATAGAGGGAGCTCAGTAATTTCTTAAGGTATTAACGATGCAGGTCTCAGCATGTAACAAGCTGCATTTTATTCTTCCATGATTTGCACCATCTGTTTATTTGCAAAGTTTGTGGAGTATTGTCCTCCAATTACCAAAAGAAAGATATTATCATCGCCCACTCTCAACAACAACAAAAAAAATGCTGCATTTAAATTTGAGATAAGTTTCGTACATATTTTTAAAACTAAATTTCAGAATGCAGTACCCTTAGGGATAGGCAGATAAGAACCAGGGCTCCATGGTCGGCCCTGGTAATTCTTCTTGCATTTTCCACAGTCTGGGCCAGTTGTGTTATGCTCACATTCACAAAGTAGCCTTTTGTTTTCTTCTTTACAGCCAGTAGCGTGAAGGTTGCACTTACACCTATTTTTAAAAGGCAAAAATAAAAAAAAAGTGGGATATTATTTAGTGATGAGTTTAAGTTCAGATTTAGTCTTAGTAAACCATGTCCTATCGCAATCACTATTTTTGTGTTGTGCCTGTATTGTTTTAATGAGTTTTACAAGACATCACTCAAGTTGCATCTTGTAGTATCTTCAGCTAGCACAGGTCTGAAAGCAGTAATTTCACCAAGACTCCAAGATGCTGAATCTGTTCTTGTTTTCACTAACGCAGCTCCGCTGAGATCAACTAAATTATTCATAATTTTCACTACAGACAGGTCTATAATCTTGCAAAAATTCAAGAGTTAGTCACTACTCACTGGAACAAAAAAAAGTCCTCTTCTTATGTCCTTAGAGAATCTGGCCCAAATTAAGAACCAAATTAGGCCCTGGGAGTCTGAAGAAACAGACTACAATTAACTATCCTCTGCAATGCTACACTTCAGTAGAAGGGGAGCTCATTATAATGGTGTTTTGCCATTCTTCTTCAGCAAGTACTGTCTTGCTCAGAAAATAAAATTTTTTGCCTGCTTTAATTTGATATAGTTGTAGTAGCTGAAGCTCAGAGGAAATATTTTGGTAAGCATATTTAGTTTTACTTAGGAAAGAACACCTAATTGAACCTTGTGACAAAATCATTAGATAAACCAGATTCTCCACCTGATCTTAGAACTATTGTATTCTCCTTAAATTTCCCTCTTTCCGTGAAATTAGGACGCTTACAGAATCGGAAGTCAGTTTCATAAACAGTAAGGTATTGTCACTTCTTTCCATCCCTTTCCAATAGATGTCAAAACCACCTACAATCTGTTTCTGTTTGGGGCTGTATTTAATGACCCTGACTGTTTGTTTTCCTAATGATTGTACATCTAGTGATTTAAAGAGTTCTCATGTGGCCATTTGTCACCTGTTCCATACAGTGACCAATAATTAGAGCAAAACAACACATGGAATGGCCAAGTGCAAATTAATAGCTGTCAAGCTGACTTCCATTTGGAATGAATATGACCTGAAGCAACTGGCCACATACATATATATCCCCAGGGTAAAACAAGCTTGCAGTTGTCATAAGGGTCTGCTGGAGAAAATCCACAAAAATCCATAATATAGTAGGTAGTGGAGCATTCTTCCCAATGCTAGAAATGAGGCAGATGAAACTGCTGTTATTTGAGCAATGCTCATTCTAAAGAAAAACACGGTCAGCACCTTTTAAATTGAATTTAACAAAATGTATTGAATATGCTAGAAAAAAAGAAAGTGTGATTTATTTTTATAGCATTTCTGAAATATTGATGCTTAAATACTACACCAGTTGTAAAGTAAATTTTCAATGACTAGTCAATGCAGAATGAAAGATTCCTGTTTGGATGTCAGGGGATGAGAGATTCCTATTCACGAAGAGATTAAAGATTATGGTAAGTGGCGCTGCTAAGAAAGTAACGGGGGGTTTTACTGTCCACAGGAATACGAAAATGTAAGACTCCCAAACAGGAGATATACACAACAGTGACAAGACCAATAGAAAGAATCAGTGGAGAAAGAAGCAGAAGAGACTGTGGAGTCACTAGAGTAAATGAGAGAGGGGAACTGATTTGGTTTCTTTCAGGGAAGATTTCAGTTTTATTGGAGGGACCCATCAGTGTCAGAGGCAGCAAACTCGTATAGGCAGGAAGAAAATGCCAGCTGATTCTGAGGAAAAGCTGTAGTTCCTAGGGCTCTGAAAGGGTGCTGCAGACTGATAGGGGAGCTGAGGTAGGGCAAAATAAATGTTGGTACATCTGCTAATTGGTGTAAATGTGCACAGCTCTTTTAATAAGCACCCAGAAGTAAAGAATGGCTGTGTCAGAAAACCAAACGTCTGTTTGCACTTAGATGCTATACTTGTCAGATATTCCTGAAGAGAGAGACCCTTCCTCAATTTTGCTTGCATGGTTTTAAGTCAATCTTGAGTGGACTGTAGTTTTCTCCATCCCCCTCTGCTTCTATCCACTCCTCTCCCATGCCTCTTCATAGATATACAAAACATATAGATATATCTATATAGAATCGTAGAATTGCCTAGGTTGGAAGGGACCTTTAAGATCATCTAGTCCAACCATCAACTTAACTCTGACAAAAACAAAAAACCACATCACTAAACGTGATAGTAAGGAGAAAACATGTTTGCTGTTGCAACCACTGAAAAGTAATTACATAGCTAAATCACAGAATGAAAACTACAATGCAAAGAATTCTGAAACGTAAGTAGGAAATTAACTGTAGTTCTATTTGAACAGTAATTATGTGGAAATGCCAGCTTTTGACTTAAAAAGGTACTCCGAGACTGTGATTGCAGTTTGATTTATAGCAGTGTAAATCAGGAGTAACAGTGATATGGGAGTCAGCGGCCTTACAGAAGTGCAAAATGAATGTAACTTGCATATGGTTTCCCCATTTTACCAATAGTCAAACAAGAGCATGAGTTGCACCAGTAAAAACAGGATTCTTTTCTGCAGCTGGGCTTATGGTGTTATAATCAGCAGCACTGCCTGTTGACTGCCACAGCTGCAGTTTCTACAAATGCGTCACAATGATGAAAGTGAGAATTAAAGTGCTTCAAAATTTCAGCTATGAAAAAGGTATGACCAGAAAAATAAGGACATAAAACTGAAGGTACCAGAAATGTATAATTTTGAAAGAAAGCTACATTAGATGTGAAGGAATAAATATTAAGGTGTTAATGTACCTGTTTGAAATAGCAGCTATTTGGATCTTATGAGCTTTTAAGATTTAAGGGCTTACAATGAGGGTCATGCACAGGAAAACTGATTTAAATATTATACCAGGCTTAGTAACATCACCTACAAGGGATGGATAAAGGATAAAACTAATAAATATACACACATAGCAGTTAGATGGAAAAAAAGGTAGGAGAATTTTCCTTTTTTATTATTTTCCTCTTTTTATAGATACCATTTTTTAGTCTGATGCTCCTGCAGCTAAAGCCACCTGAAACAGTGTTTTGTCTCACCTTTCTCACCTTCTCTCACCCTGGTCATTGTCGATGCTTCTCGTCTTGACAGACATTTCTGACTTGTGCTGATTATCATGTATAGCATGACTCTGGGGTAATACACAAGAAATTTCAACTTGAATTGTGCTAAGTGATTTTAGGGATCACTAAATTTGGGTGTCTATGCCCCTTTTCAAGTGTTGGAATTGAAAATGTTTTACTTATGACAATGATGGTCATTTGATATTTCTGCTTGGTTAATTATTTTTTCAATTGGAGAAGCTTCTGTTGGTTCATCTATTAATTGGTGAATTGACCGGGTAAATAAAGTTGTACATTTTGAAAAGTTACAGCACCATCAAATTAAAAAAAAAATGTAGGCAATAGAAAAATTAAGAAAGTGTGATATAGATTCCCTTGAAAGTATAGGCAACTGGATCTTTGTGCTTAAGTGCAATTTTGTTCTCATTGAAATCAGTAACGAAACTGAATTTATAATTAGCTTTTAGCGCATGCCATATGTGCTATTGAATTATCTGTGATAAAGACCATAGGCCTCACTAGTTGTTTTTACCATAATTTATGTCCTGAGGCATTTACATCAATTGGCTGTGGAGGGCTCTGTTGGATAGCATTCATTGTCCCAGCCTGCTGAAGCATGTATTCATTATCTGTGTATAAGCAGCTGATTAATTTATTTTCTAGATATTGCAAGATCTGTATTTTTTTCCTAAATTTATATTTGCAGTGTAATCTCATATAAACAACTTATGGTCTTGACCTTTCATAATTTTTATTTACATTTGTTGAAGAGACAGAAACAATAGTGCAAAATTCAGGATTGGAATTCAGTTTTAGAAGTTGTTCAAACTTACATTACACTAGAACTACAATTGAAGTTATAACCTGGGATCCTGTAAAAGGCAGCAAAAGCTATTCCTTTAACCTCAGCCTAACAGGAAAATTTCTTTTTAGGCTGAACTAATTCCCAGAAGGATTTATTTTTGAAAAATGGCTTTTTGAAACTGGAGTGAAACTTTTGATCTCATTCAGTCATGTCCAGTACTGCCAGCTAGTGGTCATGACTTAAAAAAGCTTAACCTAATGGAATTTATTAATAATTTAAAAATAGAAAAATAGAATAAGAATAGGAAAATGGGATAATCTGCAGGGATAGCTGGCTCTCCTAGTATTTGTCTTGAACAATACGAACAGGGAAAAGGAACTTATCTGTATTAAGATTGTTATCATTCTATATTTATCAGACTTGTTTCAGGAAGAAAAATTAACTGGTTCATGTCACAAAGTGCCATAAAGACATGAACAGTCACATGACTTGTCCACAGAAATCACACAAGATTTTTCAATACATTATTTCCATAAATAATATTGTGTGAAATATGCAATATTCTGGATACAGTGAAAGTGTATCTAATATGCCTTTTCAATGTAGGAGAGCTGTGCCTAGGATTTTTCTCTTTAAATACACTCAATTTATCACACGTTTCAAAAAGTTGGAACAATATGAGTTTCATCTAAAGCTAGTATTATCATCTAAAAGCTAGTATTATAGTTCTTTATTAAACTAAAAGAGGAAGAAGGGAGGCATAATAAAGCTTCTACAAAAGTACTGGACTTCTAAATTGCTTGTGCTTCTAAGGTCACTTTTAGAAGATGTAATCATTCCTTTATACATCCTCTGTTTCTGTCCCAGTTTAAGGCAAAATAGAATCAACTTTCTGTTCAGTAATTTTACATCTTAGCTAGACCTTTTCTAACTCTCTGAAATTAACAGCATATTGCAGAGAAAACTTTGCTTTTACAGTGATAAGACCAATGATTGCACTTTATGTCAAAATGGAGGGTCAGAAACAGAAAAGCATAGAGGAGCCCCACCTGCAGCAGACAGGACAGGTGACCCAAAATTCCTCATCTCACCTCCCCAATGTTTAGTATAAAAGCTGAGGGATCAAAAGGTCAGTTCTCTTTCTTCAGTGGCCATCATCCAAAAAGGACCCTGTCTGTTCATGCTGCCTTTTTTCCCAATCTGTGTGTTCCTGAGTCCAGAACTGGAATCTAGTTCCCATCCATTACTGAGTTCAGTCTGAGGCTTCACCTCCCCTGCTGGGGATGTCATCCTAGGAGCCTGAAACAGTTTTTTATATATTGAATCTATTTAATTGTTTCCTTTTTATTTTATTATTAATATTTCATTAAAATAGTTTAGTTTCTTCTAAACTCATAAATCTCTATTTCTCCTCCTTTTCTCCTCTGTCACTGTTGTAGGCCAATTTGGCCTAAACCATGACAGGTTCACACATCCAAAATAGTTTTTACGTAGTTTTTTCTTCTTTTCATGTAACTTTGATCTCTGAATGTCTTGTACATCTTCTTAATGGTGAGAATTGCCAATAATTTTAGTGACAATCATTTATTTCAAAATTATCACACTTAATTGCATTTGACATTGGGTTGTTAGAATATTTCTGTACTTTAAATCATAGCATAACATATAATTTTTAAATTATATTTTACCTTTGGAAGTTTACAGTATTTTCTGGCTGTATTGATAGAGACTTTGAAAGTCTTCTTTAACACACTTGTGAATTTACTTAATAAATTATTTGAAAACTGTTAGGATGTGGTTTTAGATATTTCTGTTTCTACTGATTCTAACTCTACAAAATGAGTTAGAAATTTATTTAAACTGCAGATCCAGTAAATTGTTATTGCATATGAAAATGAAACCCAATTCTTCAGTTGCTATAGTTTTATCAGGAAGATTTTCTGAAGAAAACCCTACACTTCTAGTTTAAAATCACCACCTGAAATCACTGAGAATTTGTCATGTGGAGGAAGCAGGGCCACTGGCCAGTGATCCCGTCTCTCTGTACTTTACACAAAAAATCTTTGTTGAAGGGCTTCCCTGAAGCTCTGTTTTTTTATTGTAGGTAATGTTGCTTTATTTTTTATACAGAATTTTTTTTGAGTGTGTGTTGACTGGCTAGAGTATTTCTGTTAGGATGTAGATGCTTGTGATTTTATACAAAAATATGATTATGCCAGTTGCAATTGGGAAGTTAATTTTGGAATAACAATTTTGATTTGAGTTCTATGTCTGTAGAAAATCAAATAACATTGTACATTATTTTTAGTTAATGGTTTTGGCAAAGTTGACAAGAAGTGGTATAAGTGAGCAATGCTCCCCTTGTGTACAAATGTTGAGTCTTTGATGAGGTACAGTATTATAGAAAACAGCACTGCATTTTGATATGGATTAGCATGTTCTTTTTTTGTTGTGAAATAGATCCATGTACCTACCTAATTTTTGACGCATATTTTAAATGCAAGTTCCTTTTCACTTGTTTTTCAGTGCTTCACTTTTTCATTATGAATTTCCCTTCTCATTGTGTTTACAGGAGTGAGCATTTTCAAACTGCCATGGTTTTAAACATTTTCATTTTTTACTGTGTGGGATGCTATTGCCTATACTGTTCAGGTACTTTCAAGGTATGGAAACAAAGACAGAAATCCTCCATGCTTTCATCCTCCTGTTTTCCTGCAGGAACATCTGAAATGTCTGTCATCTCTTTACAAAGCTACTGACAAGGGAAGACAGCACCAGGCTCTGCAGACTCTTCACACAGGTTTTTGTTTCTTTTTAAAATTTATTAAGTGTTCAATGTCACAGAATCACAGAATCACAGAATCACAGAATTGTAGTGGTTGGAAGGGACCTCAGAGATCATCGAGTCCAACC
>JAOXNG010000004.1:9123774-9134500 GCA_028566535.1 Scolopax minor
TAAAGATGAAGTTTGCTGATCCCTCATATTGAGTGACTGCTTCTTCCCTCCGTTCCGGCAAATGGCACGACAGGAAATGATATAGTGTATGTTAAGTATGATATTTGTGTCAATCGCATCTATCATTCACTTCCTGTGACTTTTTGTTTGTTAGTACCAATAGGATTTCCAAGCTATCTTGCCTCTGTCCCAGCAATCTCTGTAGGGCCCTGAGAAAGGGTCCTGGGAGGCAACAATTCAATAGAAGTATGTTAAAAAGTAAATGTAGTTACACTGGTGTTTTGTTTTGTCTTGATTGAGGTGGCATTTCCTGGAACAGATGTAGACACTGAACTCCACAAGAGGAGTGAATATTATAAGAAAATATTCTTGTCACCAGATGATTTAAAGAATGAAGTATCAAAAGTTGCATGATGAACATTTGAAATCTAGAGTAAAGTAGTTATGGAATTCAGTGGTACACTCTTGTCCTGGTTTGGGGTGGAGCAGAGCCATGGGTCTGTTCAGTGAGAGACTCTTGTTTACACTTGCTGCTATGGCAACTAGGGTCAGCTGACATGGTTGTTTACCCCATGGAGGGGTTGCACCTACGAGGAGGCAGGGACAGGTCAGGTGACCCAAACTGACCAATAGGGTGTCCAATTCTATCTGCCTTGCTCAGTATAAAAGCTGAGGGATCAAAGGAGTAAGGTTGGCTCCTCATCAAGGGTATTTTTTGAATGGTTCCTTATCTTTCCTGATTGGTGTCTGAGGAAGGCCCTGTTTGTCTGCCTTCGATCCTGATCAGCATGTTCCATAGTCCAGTTACCATTCATCATGGAGTATGGAAATTTCCCAGTGCTTGCCAGTGACATCTCTCTGGGAGCTTGATATGGTATATATTAAATATATGTATTTATATATTTTATCTTTTTGATTATTTCATTTTTATTTTATTATTAGTATTTCATTAAAGTAGTTAAGTTTTCCCTAAACTCATAAATCTCTTTATTTCTTAGAATAACAGGTGGGGAATAGCATCTGTCTTCTTGTCATTGGCCAACTCAGCCCAAACCATGACAAATCTGATTATTGTTTTCTGAATAAGTTGCAATATAGAAATTCAGCAGTGTATACAGCCTTTTGTAAGTCAGAAGGAAGCATGAAAACTGAAAGCTTGATATCTGTGTATTATAAAGGGTTCTCTTTACTAAAAGATACTTTGCAGTTTTCCACTCCTGGACTTAATTTGGAATTGGATTTGTGACTTTAGCCCAGGTTGCTAGCATTCTTTTTCCAGCTGATTCGCAATGTGATGATGTATCTTTAGTAATCTAGTGTTTTTCACTGTAAGGTATAATACTTTCAGGATCAGATTACAAACAAAAAGCACATACTTTAAAAATGTCATTTTAATTAATTCATGTTTTCTTATCCCAATTATATAAACAAACTGCTGCTTTGAACAGAAATGCTACATATCAATAAAAATATGTTAATTTTTGAAAACATGTGCAAACATTTATTTTCATTACATTGCTTTATTTGTAACATATTTATTTAGAAAGAGACATGCTCTTTAGCATTTTATACATAATTTAAGTCTCTCAACAAACAAAAGTAATTATCTTATTATTGCCTTTGAAAGCTATCTGGTCATCTACATTTTTGTAGTTGAGACAAAACTGGAAAAGCAGCCTTTAGCATTCTTTTCTTCAAATTTTTGTGTTTCTATAAAACTGTATTTCCAAAAGTAAAGTGCCATTATGCCATAAGCCTTGTTCCTGCCTTGCATTACAATTAGTTGAATCAAAACAATATTGTGTTTCCAGTGAGATCACCAATGGGAAAACACATTCAGCTTGTTCCACGTTCCCCCTTCCATCTCAATCTGTTTATGAAACAAAAATCATGAAACTCTTTAACTAGCTGCAAAGCACCAGTTAGGCAGAAGCAGATAAGTCACTTATGAGCCTTGGTTGGAGGTGTGGGGTTTTCTTGCTTTGTAGAACAGAGTGGAACCCAACTTTGCAAATTTCAGCTGTCATAATTTCTTAAAGACTCACTTCTGTCCACAATAAGTAGAGGCTAGAAAGGCGTGATTATCAAAAGCTGTCTTTTGCTTGATCTAGGATTATCAAACCATTACTGAATGGAGAGTTTGGAGAGGGAATATATAAATTGAGAGGGATGGTCCATTCTGTAGTCTTTTTGTGTGTGATCCACTTGAAGACATTGTAGCTTTTGCAGACAGTCCCTCTAAAAGAAATAATGAAATAGAAGCTATTGGATCAACAGAGTAGTTGCCACTGTGAATAAGGTTCCAACAGGAATAACGTCTTTAAAAGTTAGTTCCCTTTTCCTATAACCTGCATATATGTTTAGATAAAGAGAAACCAGAGATGACTGCATTGTAAAAGCAGTATTATTGATAGTTCAGGCAGCCTGCATGAGGTCATGAATTTCACCTGAAGTGAATAAATTCATCTGGCCTGTTTTTTGTAGGTACTGCCTATGGTAGAACAGTTGTATACACCATCTTATTTGCTATTGGTCAAGTTACAAATTTCCAAATATTACCTTCCATTTACAAAGTAACTGTGGAGGCTTAAAAGCTCTGGAAATAAATGGATATTTATTGCATTGTCTAAACATACTAAATATGGTGAACTAACAAATGTAGTAGCCTTCAGATTTCCAGGACTTTCTTGTTAAAGTCAATCTTTGCAATCATGGAAGGTATGCTTAAATTCAGACTTTGATCTTTTTCTTACAATTGAATTTTCTAGAGAAGTGCATTTGTGCTTTGCATTCGTACTGTAAGGCAACTGTGTCTATTGTCATCTCAAAATTTCTATAACTGAACGTTTGAAGCATCTTTGTCGCAATTGTGTCTTGAAAATTCAGGGATGATTTTCATTAATATTTAAGCTGGTTAATTGCCTTCCTTACCACTTCCATTAACTGCTGCAGCAGACTGACTGCTAAAAGATAGTATGTAAGGCCTTGCTGAGCCTTTAATTATAGAATCAAATCCACTTCAATACATCAAAATATCATCTAAATACCTTCTGCCAACCTCCTATTTGTTTCTTTAGATGCAACCAGAGGCAGCCTTGTTGTGCTGGCATATCCCCGTTATCATTTGTCTGGAAGTAGGCTACATGGGTGATCCTGCAGATTATATGGATTCACAGGTTTTCCTGTAGATTGTAGAGTTTGAGCGTCTGATTGTATGATTTTCAAAGGAGGTATAACCATTTTATTACCAGAATGTTATATTCATATGAAGTAAATTAAAGGAAAATAATAAAATGTAGGCTTTTCAACAGTCATGTAATTATTGTTCCATTTAAGTTTATTGACTGACCTCTAGAAGAGAACACCAGAGTCAAAGATATGTGATTCAGGGATCCAGTCTATCAGTATGCATTTCTGAGTGAATAAATGAGTTGTTTCTATAGTAGGAGTGTGTCACAAGTAGAATTATTTCAAGGATGTCCTGTTTTTTTTTCCTTCAGGATGTTTGCATATCATCAGTTAACAAGATCTATGGAGAATAGTTCTTCACAACAATGATCATCTTCACTGAGTTTGTTTTCGATTATACTTGCAGCAGTTGTTTTAAATGGATACTGTATTTGAGCTGACAGCTGTCCAGTCAAGTGATTGAAAATCCCAGAATTTGCACTTCACTAATGTCCCTTTATGTCCTCACATATATTGTGATCACATGGCAGAGGTAATGTAAGGTTCTACTTGTAAAACTTAACCAAGAAATGAAAGAAGTTTACTGCAAGTTTATAGTTGAAAAAATAAAAAAATAAAAAAAAATTTAACTTAGCCTTTGGATTCTAAAAAAAAAAAAAAATTTGCAGTGATCTCCACCCTGTCTGCTAATGACCTGTGCTGTGTGACCCTTACCTTCCTGTGCTCTTAGTCTATCTCCTCACTTTATCTTGTCTGGAATTTGTATGTTTTTTATGACAGCAAGTTATCATGTGCAACACATCAGCTCTGAGTATTCTAGGCAGTACTGAAACTCTTGCTGGTTGGTACTCAGGAATATTTATAATGTAAAAAACAGGCTAAAAAGTCCCTTACTGGAAAAAACAGTGTTCTCCATGCCTTGCATACTCAGATCATGAACTGTTGACAGAAGGATTCTTTTAATCTACTGTAGGTCTGTGCACATTGTATCTGATAAGCAGCATACATATTAGTTGTTAATATGCTTTCCAGTGCTTCTGGTAGTGAAAGACAACACATTCACTTGCACTTTATGGGAAGAAAGGTCGTCAGCACAAATTAGACACTGCTATGTACCAAATTACATTACCTGAAATAATTAAGTCATCATATTGATGTAATTTGTCTTCTTTCTGCTTACCAAGGCTGGTAGACACTTTTCTGGATTACACACTTTTTCATTTCATAAGGCTATCACTCTTCTAATGTTCAGAAGTATTTCAGTTTCTCTTACTTGGAATTTTAACAGGATGGCATGTTATTAAGCTCTCACCTATTTAGATGTTGAAGTTTTAGCCTTTACCTTTCAGATGTAGCACTTTACTAGATGAGTAAAGTTGCTACTTTATGGTGACTCCTTTCTTGTCAGCTGCTATTCTTGTATGGGTGATATGTCATTTTTTTCAGAGTACTGTTTGCATTCAACTGTCTTTTCAAATAAAATCACATAGCTATGATTGTCAGGAATACAGTCCACCATGTGAGATAAAGGATCATGAAACAGTGGCATATTTTCCCTCTACTGCCTGGTGTGGGTTTCCAATTCTTCACTATATAAGATGGTAAATTACAGTAGTTATAACTAAATTTTGCATGATACTGTGGAAAAAATCTTTTTTTTTTTTTTCTCAAGAAAGTGCATCTTGGAAGATTTAAGCTGGCTCAGCTGGGACAGAGTTGACCTACCTCAGCCAGGGAGAATAATACTGCTTCACTTCTATAGTTTCCAATTATATATGATATTTGAACTAATTACATTGAAATATAACTAATGATGTGACATTATTTTACAGATTTTACATTAACTAAAACCAATGTCCATTAGAAAAAGAATTGCAAAAAAAATGGCTTTATTGCACACGGTTTTACATAATGCACTAGTCATGGTCAATTTTTTGTGAAAGTGATGATCTGTAAAGAAAACAGCAAAATCATCTACACTACTGTAAACAATTAACACTGTGCCTTCATGATGTGCTAAATAGATCACAAAGGTTTTAGATGTTCAGAATCCGGTTTATAAAAATTAATTGGTTTAACAGAAAGTTATGGGTTTTTTCAAAGTGAAAAGAAATGGAGTTCACACAATAAGGTTTGCTTTTAATGTCCTGGGAAAGTAGGAACTGGTAAGCATTCAGAAAGTATTTATAGCCTAAAAAGTAGCTGCTGAGCCTTGGCAGTTTTCCAAGCCTAAAATTTTAATTTTCTTCTTTGGAATAGCTTCTCTGCAGCAAAGACAGTTCAGGTTGGGGGTGAGGAGGGGAGGAAGTGAGCTGGTGTCTCCTTTGGCCCATGCCTCAAAGACTTTCCAAAACAAGATCCAGTTCTGAAGTTCCGATCAAGTTTATCATCTCCACTGTCTTGGTTCATCCTTGACATTCTTCAGTTTTGGGGGGACTTGTAAAATCAGGAGACATGATTACACTGGTGACTCATGAGCGCAATCTGCTTAAGACCAAATTGATCTGTAGGGTATGGATGAGGTCTTTGCTAAATGAGTACTGCAAGTAAAAGAGGGGACCTCTATTGTTCAACTTTGCATTTAAAGCTTGCGAAAACTAGACTTTTTATGATGGCAGCAGTTCTAGCTATTTATTTTTTTTTAAGTAAAAATTCCTATGGGTAAAAAGGTCCCATGACTCTTCAAAAAAGTGGTAGGAAATGCAGTTTTTTCTGTACAACTACACATTTGTGGGAGACAAGCAGTGTAAAAGATAAAGGAAATATTTTTCAGATGGACTTTGTCTCTAATAATCAGCAATTTAAAAGGCTGCATCATTCAAATATAACCTTTCCACATCCTGTCTGGACATGCCCTCTATTCTTAAAACACGTTAGTCATTGTATGTAGTAGGTCAGAGGATAATGTTAAACACTAAATCATTTTCTTCTCTAATCTTTCTAAGCCTTTAATGTTGTCTTTCAGACAGAAATGCAATTGCTAAAAGGATTTTGTTAGTCAGTGTCAGAATTTGCAGCCACAGGATGGACAGTATCTTTTCACACTTTTTGCTTATAATCATAAAAGAGTAAATGTCTGTTACCATTATTTTTCCAATCCAAATGGATTTTTATACCCAATGAGGAAGTGAAAGAGGTACGTTGTGACCTCATTAGAACTACTTACTATTGCTACTATGACTTGCACATTTCTTACCACCAGCTTCTTAATGATAGTGTTTCATTAGCAGCTTTCATCTGTGGATTTTTAAGATGGTTAATTATTTAGTATTAGTGGTACATTACATTAATTAGTTAAGCTGTATCATACACCTTTGTGAAAGAACCAAAGCATTTTTAATCTTAGGGAGAAAAAAACGCCACAGAGACTTTAACACTTATCTCATAAAGCATATGTGATAAACTCAGATATGGGTACTTTAGATGAGTGACCTGATTTTCATGGATGTTGCATTTGTGAAATCTAAATTGTCTGATTTAACAAAAGTTAGGGATGGCTGGTTTAAATTATTTGCCCACAGCTGCTTGATGACCCAGATCATTTAACTCTCAGTCCCTTGCTTTAATGATATAGCATGCTTTGCTCTCATGTGAAAAATCTGTTTTTCATTACCATTGAGACCTTTCTGCCACATTGTATCTGATACTACCAAAAAAATTCAATAGTAATTTATATTTATATAAGAGAGGAGCAATGTTTGGATGCAAAATCCAGTCTACCATATTTGACTGGTGAAGTTGAATAAAAATAGGAGGTAAATATATTGAAAATTAAAAGAGGAGTTATGGCTTTTCAACACCAGAAAAACCTTTACTAAAAAAGAATGAGCCAAATGGGAGAAAAGAACCAGATTTTTGCCAGTCTTTGTCAGTTAATTATAAGTAAATTTGGCTGAAGGTGTTCCAGTAAAATCTGCTTTAGAATAAAATCACTGTCACTGAAACTAATGAAAAAAATTCTCTTTCTTTGACCAAAGCTAATGAAAAAATCCTCTCACTTAAATCAGTGTGCCCTCTACTTTATCTGCAGATTTTTCACAGTGTAAGAGGGATCTGAAAATAAAAAAAACCACAGAACTATAGTCATCAAGAGGTCTGATAATGCCCATCAAAGTAAAACTGAGTCTCTCTAATGGCAAAAAATGCAGTGAAGTGCTCTTTCAGTTATTTAGTGTATTTTTACTCATTGGACTTAAAAATTTTGTGAGCAGATGGAGTAACTTAAAAATAGGAGTCATGTCTTTTCCAATTAGCATTGGATTCTTGAAGAAGTAGGGGCTGGGCTATTTCAGGGAAGGAACAGTGGGAGAACTTTAAGGAAACCCTAAATATTTTTTTTTCCTTCTTTTGTAGAAGGGGATGATGAATGGCTTTACCTATAAGATCTTGAATACTTAGTAGATGACAAGAAACATGCTTTATATTGACAGTAGTACAAACCCAGGGCACCTATATTCTAAGTATTTTTAAGTAAGAGAAACTCTCTTACTGCATCTTGTGAGAGGCTTTTCAATAATAAGCAATGAATTAACTAGAAGAAGGTTAACAAAACAGTATGTATCATCATGTAAACCTTTTTGTTAAGTACTAACTGCATGAATTGCCCCCCTCTTTTCTTTCAGAGATATGAATAGGTTCATTAAAGTAATTCTAAATATTTTATCACCTTTAATGTACTTGTATAGGCGAGATTTTGCAATACATTTTCAGACATAATTCTTAAATAAGCTCTTTCCTTCATAAAATCTCTCATTAATCTGACTACAAAAAAGATGTATGACTGTCTGCTCAATATGAGTATTGTCAAACCTGTGATATGTTGGTTTATGTGTAATAAAATAAAGTAGCTTGAACTACATAGATAAAAACACTAATGACATAAAATCATAATTCCTGAAGGTAACTGAAGGCCTGCCTTCTTTTCTATGGAGAAATAAGATTCTTGTTTTTTGAGGGGATGAGTACCTCATAATTAAAATGGGTGGCCACAGAGTGTATTCATCGCCCTTCTGAATAGAGGAGAATTCTCATCCCATGGAGTGACATGCTGGACCTCATCAAAACCATTCTGAATTTACTTCTAACTCCAAAGTTGTAACTGATAAGCCATTCTTTTTGGAGTGACTAATTGCTATTTAGATTACAGGTGCTATCTTGATAACTGAAACTTATTTTATCTTCAATAGGCATCACATTGTGGCATTTTTTGGAACAAATCATTCCTGATCTACAGAAAATGAGCAATGTTATCCAGCATTCTATCAGAACTTGTGACTGAGATGTCTGGAAGGGCTAAACATCTTCAGAAGTAGCATCCAGTTCAGCTATGAAGACTATCAGTGGAGATTGCCTGACATGAGTAGTACTTCATACATATTCCCAAATGTCTTTGAGAACTCATGAGATATGAATCTCACTTTGCTGTGAATGTTATAAATCTATTTTCTCAGGATTATTTTGGGGGTAAAATGGGGGTCAAAACAGTTGTTAGGCCTAGATTGCGGAGCACTATGAGTATCTGCCCTTCAAAGCAAAGTAGTTAAATTCAACTCCACTATTCATCATTTCTAACTCCTTTTCAGTAAGGAAGAATGCTTTTTTTTTTTTCCTGACAAGTAGAACACCTGCACATCTTCTGTTCTGCCTGCTCATGTTTTTGTTAACAAAATACTGTTTTCCCACCTACAGTACCTGTTACTTTCAGGGTACTGCAATGTAAAACTTCACTCTGTTTCCTGTAGGTGAAGCTATCAAATTAGTGGGTATCTGATAAATAAACTGAATAAGACTGACTTATTAATTCACTGTAGAACTGGGCAAAGGAAAATGATGGAGTGCAAGGTAAACACCATGGTATACAAGCAGACTGAAGAATTAAGTATTCCTTCTCTACGAAGCGCAAAACTGAGCTCCCAGGTACCTGAAATGGAAATTCAGGTGCATCCCTCCTCTCCTCCTTTACCATCTTCCTTATCTGCTGATGAAAGAATGCAATTCAGTGCTTGGTTGTGTTAAGTCATAAACTAGATAACTGCACAGTCTAATGGGTCTCTGGCTTTGCTAGACATTTAAATATAAGAATATTATGTCTTGATTTGAATTATGCACCTTGTAGGTCATCGATTAAAAATAAAATGAAGGTGAACAGTTGCTGAGAAGCTGTAGGAGCAATCCACTATTAACTGTTAGTACTAAAGAACAAAGCAATTTCTATCTAAAATGCTCTTTTTAGTAGGATGTAGGGTGCTACACATCTTGTATGTATGTGTGCTCTTTCAGTCAGCTCTATGAATAGTTGGTTACAACTTCAACCCAGCAAATGGTTGCTGATTTGTGACAGACACATGAGGATGACAGAGAGAGAGAGCTTTTGGAAGCCCTTTTTCAAAAGGTCCTCATTAGTCACTTTGGGTTAGTAATACAATTTCAAGACTTCTGTTCACGGTATAAAAGAAAACTTTGCAAAAATCAAAGACATCTCAGGAAAAAAATTCCCAAAGTGCAAGATAGTAACCAAATGAAAGAGAAGCTCCTATTTCTGGTGAAGTGCTGGGCAGGCATATGAAGAAAATGAGATAGAGAGATGGAAGTGTACTAGGGAGAAATAGCAATTTGAATGAAGAAAGATACTTTGCCTTGGAAGAACAGTAAAAATAGAGAATGTGACCCTATGGCTAAAGTGTTCATCTTCCTGTAAGGTACCTGTACATGGAAATGTAGCATCCTCTATTTCTAGGTGGTTGTGGATAAAGAGGTAAACCTTAAAAAGTTATTGTGTGAAGCTTCACCTTTATACACTGTCTATTCAGAATCTCTTTAGTGGCACATTGTAAATCTTTACTTTACATGAAGGGTAGTGCAGGAAGTAAAATTTTTACTGATTTATGGGAGATTCTCCAGGTATTTAATATTTCGGTGGCGGGTCTTAACCTCTCTTGTTGTAATGATTTTGCTCTGAGAGATATCACAGCTGATACTAACAAAGTTCCAATAGTATAAATAAATAAATAAATACGCTAGATTCGTGTTGGAAATCCAGGCATGGCCAACTAGAAATAAACCTGAAGGAGGACACTTGTATTACTGCTTGCCAATCTTGCAATATGTATGACTTGGTGGATGGCACTGAGAAAACTGTGATCTTTAGAATATTCCCATAAGTAAGTAGGTTGCAAAGAGTTAGAGAACAATTCCTGCAAAAAGAAGGATGCTTAGTCATCATTTGAAAAAAAGTTCTGTTTTTATTTTATTCCAAGTTTGTAACTTTTCATAATTTCTTTTTCATATATAATTCTAGTGGAAAAATGCATTCAAGTGTGTACTGTGTTTTTCTGTGTTGTGTAAGGGCATGAACAGGTGCGTTTATGTTTGGAACCAAGGTCTAATGTATACAGTCTTTTATATTGGAATTACTGGATTAGCACAAGATTTAAAAATAAATAAAAAGACTGTGGTATACTTGAATGCAGTGGTAATGGAGCATGGTAAATGTAAGTGTATGGACATAACTGGCTGAGGATTTTTAAAGAACAAGACT
>JAOXNG010000004.1:9202140-9212287 GCA_028566535.1 Scolopax minor
AAAAAATTTTTAAAAAAAAAAAAAAAAAAAGCCAAAACCAAAAGTCTCTTTCATTCATTGTCAGATTATAAATGAATCAGTCTTGCCAGAGAAGAATTTCTGTTAAATTTTGAACAGGTATGCAAGAAAGAGTAACAATTCCAGTGATCTCCAGACAGATGTAGTAAAAATACTTCAGGTTTTAATTTTACTCCATGACTTTATATAATTGTAGACAAAGTTGGGGGGGTGTCCTAGTGGCTTAAAAACTGTTTATCTTAGAGTCTAAAATTAAGTTGCATTAAATAGGTTAGTGTTGTCTGAACTGCTGTCGTGTAGCTGTGACACTGTTATAGAGTTTGCTTTTTACAGTGTTTAAGGAGTTATTTAATATTAGCAGTAATGTTCGAATTATTTTGGGTATTTTTAAGAAATA
Organism: Scolopax minor; assembly: GCA_028566535.1. Taxonomy (NCBI): domain Eukaryota; kingdom Metazoa; phylum Chordata; class Aves; order Charadriiformes; family Scolopacidae; genus Scolopax; species Scolopax minor. The sequence goes on from JAOXNG010000004.1 coordinate 9,202,556, forward strand.
CTTAGCTGAAACACTGGCCATGAAGAATAAGGATATTTAAATTTACTATGGCCATTTACAGTCAGTAAAAAGTCGATTTTGTATATGACAGTGAAGATAGGATATAATTTTTTGTCACCAACTTTTCTCAAAGATAAATGTGCCATAATGTTTTTGATTTTAAGTTGTCCATGTGAAGAGTGATCTATTGAAGTAATGGTAAAATGAGTTTAAAATGTATTACCAAAAAAATTAATAATAAAATCTACTTACGGGTTATCCAGGAGTAATACAATGGGATTTAGTTCTTTCTTTGGTCGGTAATAAGCTCTGAGTGGAACAATAAAGTTATATAGGCCATTTCCAGCAGTTTCTGCTGCAACTATAATCAATTTATTTTTGAATCCATAGGCTTTGGCGTCTTCATAGTAGTTATGTTGGCATCCCTAAAATCAAAATAAGAAACAAAATCAGTGTATGTGAATAAAGAGATTTAGCTGTGACATTAGAGGGTTTTACCATTGGAAACAGAGAATTGTATCGGATGACCTGATGTAGACCTCATCAGACATAAAAAGAGCTTGGTGATGAAAAGGATGAGAAACCATATTATAGCTTAGTAAGCACTGAACAAACTCATCTCTAAGTAGAAACCAGAATTTAACTCTGTTCAGATGCAAATGAGAAAGCCGTTGTATCCAGTAACAGGAACCCCCTTTACCTTATCTAGTCTAAGACAACAGAAAGGTACTTTTTCATGCAGAAGATGACAAAATGTGGGAGAGCTTCCGATATATGGAGAGTAAGGAGGATAGCCTTTGGCATACCTAGGAGAATAAACAAACACTTTTCAGTAGAGCAAATTACTGAAATGTAGTTAACTATACAACTATTTTTATGGTATGTTTATACCCATGTCCAAGTTTTGCAGTTATCCGTAGACTAGCAGAGTTGAGTACATGAAATGAATTATGTGTAATAACAATTAAAGGACTATATTTTGTAACTTCAACCAATTCCATACAATTCAGAGGAAACCATCGTGCTTTTGTGGACAAAAGGAATTTTGCTTGTGTGTTTTTTTTGTATAGGCGTCTTTGAAAATGGATTATAATATGCTGTCCTACTCTTTTGAATGCAGGTACTGGAAACTTAGAAGGAAAGAAAATAGAAATACTGTTGTACTTGTGCTCTCCTTTCTCCCTTTTTCTTTCAAAAACTTATCAAGAATGAATGAGGTCATTACATTCTTGCTTTAATAACATACCTTCAACACAGTTGGAATAAATTTTAAATGGTAAATCCACTTGTGGATAAGATGAAATTTCTAATTCAGCTTAGTTTTTAATATGAGACCTTTTAAATCCTGGTTTTTCAGTCTGTAGATCTAAGATGACTTGTTCTATAATTTTTTTAATTGAAGTTTTATGATCTTCCCTAGGGCTTCTCATGCTTGCCACTGTTGGAGATGGGAAACTGTGCTAGGTGAGCCACTGGAATAATTGTGTATTTAAGTTTTAATGTCCCTGTCAGTAATTCCAATAAGTATAACTGCTTATCTGCATGGCAGTTAAAGGATTGAGTCTTCTGGTTTTATCTGAGTAATGCATCATTACTCTCAGGAACATGCGAACAAGCATTTTGAATTAGATGTAATGATTTTGTTTCATACTGCTTTTTTTCTGTCATTCCTACATTTTGAAGTCAGACACCTGGTCCCAGCATTCAACAAGTCTGTTGAATGATCTGATTATCATTACATTCTTGGGACAGAAGCACTTACCTATTTACAAATTAATTGAGTCCTGTCTTTATAACTACAGAATGTAGGAAAAACAGTCATAAAAATGCTATTAAAAAAATTGCAATACAAAATTAGATCTTTATAACTGAGTATAGGAAATCCCCAGGAAATGGAGGAGTTAGCCTGGTGGGGGTTTTTTACTTCAAAATAGGTGTAACAGCATTCTGTTAACAGACAGCAGCATTTCATAAAAGGGAATAATTTCATGGTTGGCCTTTATGGGTCTGTCTCGCTTCAACTGCTTGGACTGATCTGCATGTCAAAAAATTATCCATGCTATTTACATTTTATTTTTTCAAGTTAATGTTGTTTATTTTATATTTAATATACATACTCTAAGCCTGCAGAGACTTCGTCATCTGATGGGGTAGTTTCATCTTCTGACTGGTCACTTAGCAGGTCACATGTCTGAAGTGAGGATGAGTCTGCAACTTCCAAAACGGGTGCTATACTGGGCCGTCTGCCCTCCTTACCTCCCTCAGAAGGAAGAGCTAGTGTAGGTCCACTAGTCGTTCGGCATCCTGTATCTTGTAAATCAATAGCCACTGTCCCTGAAGTAGCAGTGAAAGCATATTCTCAGTGTGGTTGTCAGAACATTTAAATGAGATTCCCGTATTAAGGGAGGATTACCAGATCAAACAGGCAAAGACTGAAAGGAATGCTATATTGATTGTGTTTATTACATTAAAATACAACAAATATTTAACTATACCTGAGGAAGACTCTTCCTTCAAAGTAGCACCTTTGGTGACCATTAACATAATTTTCTTATTAACTACCTTTTCAAAATCGTACCTTATAGAATTAATCCATATTTACATGCATCAAGAGCCTGTAGGTTTTTATTGAGCAAGGGCATTTTTTTAAAGGTGATGAAAACTTATTACAAACAGTGAGCTATGAATGACAAAGAAATTACCCATATGATTTTCTCAGTTGTTTTGCTTTGCTATATTTTATTATGACTTTTTAATATAACGTTCTTAAGCTGTTTAATTCCATATCATCACGTAAAAGAAAAACATAATCAAATTCCATTCGTTTTGTTTGGTGGCTTGTTTTTTAAATACAAGGACAAGTGTGTAATTTTTTATCTTTCCACATACTATTTCAATTTCTTATGTATTAATTTAAATTACAATTTTAGGAATGCACTGTTAAAGCCTTTAAAATGCACTGCTCAATGAATAAGAATATGTTGTGAGGTTGTGTTTTTTTTACTTACCCATGCTGGCTATTATACTGTGTACAGGTAACCTAGAAGCTCCATGATAAGATAACTTTGATTCATGTTTTTTTCTATGCTTTTCTTGCTTCTTAAAAGCAGAATTCTCTTCTTTGGTGATATTTATATAAAAGCATATATCTGTAGAACTCATGATATATCGAGGACCTGGATTCAGCAAAATGTTTTTGTTATCTTCCTTTCTAACACCAATCAGACAGACTCCAAACCTTAATTAGAAAAGGAAAGGCATGGTTCATTTTGCATAGTCCTATATATACTAGAATATCCACTGTCAAAAATGAACCTCCAGTATATTGTTATATTTTTCAGATTTTTGTATGACATATATGTGTGAAAAATGTTATCTCCTAAATAGGCCACTTCTGATCATGCATATTTTATGAGCTTATGCATCTCTATTCTTCTAATCAGTTGATTATTTTTTTTCCCATCAGATGAATAGTTCCTTCTGGGAAAATATTAGTAGAAGGATGGATATATAATAATATATAGTATGAAAAAGTATTCATCTTGTTAAACTGTTCCATAATTTATATGTAATGGAAACCATTTTCAGAATTCATTTTTGCAATTTATTTCTAGAAACGTATTTGATTAGTGATAGAAAATAAGGAATAAATAAATAAATAAGCCTCCCAAAAAAATCTTTCTCTCACTTATTAAATATGAGAATAAACACAGTGTTCAGGGTTTGAGATATGTCCATATTGTTAAATATATATGAATACACATGGTTTGTGTTCAGTTTGTACATCCACCTCACAGAGCAGCACTGAATAACTAAAAAAGGTATGTTAACATCTAACAGAAAAAATACGGTTTTATTTTGAACAACTACCAAAATGCAGCATGTACTACTTTTAAATTGAACATTTTGCATAAAATGAACACTCCACAAAGGAAGCCAAATTTCCAGCTGAACTCCTAAATAAAAAATTAAAAAAAACCAAACATACTCATATCCTCCCACCCAACCTTTTCTAGATTGTTTTGGATATGGAAAGGGACTCGTGTTTTCATATAACTTCTCTAAGGTACAGTTTTTTTTCTGGTTGTCAGGCTTATCCCAAATATCCTTTATATTCCATTCTCCCAGAATGAGCTGGCCTATATAGAACCAACATGACCCTTTACCTGACCAGCTTTAATTTACAGAAAAATTAGTAGCCAGATGTTTAAACCCAGAAACAGACTAATGTGTAATATTGCACCTTTGAATGCAGAGCTATTAATTATTGTTTTGAACTTTTAATTGTTGATAGGAAAATAAACATACTTTTTATGTGCATGGAAAGAAGCATATGTGAAGCTTTTCCCCTCGTACTCAGCAAAAAAAGTACTTTCTTCCAGGTTAATATGATACACTTCATTACCAGAGCATCTCCCATACATTTTCTGCCATTGTTCTGATGATTGCTGACTCTCCCTGAAACATGTAGAGATAAAAAGAATAATTTAAAACTTAATGTAAAATTCTTATTGATCAGAGCAGGATTTCATGGCAACAGAAACCACAAATGTTATTAGAAAGGTCCCATAGGCTAATCTGAAATAAATATTTGAGATCAAAGCTCGGTAATACTGTAAGTAGAGAGATTATTTTAATGAATTAAAGAGCATTTTCTGCAAATTAATAGGCATATTAGATTATGTACTTTTAAATCAGGAGAGATACAGCAATTACTTTAAATTCACACCATAGTGAGCAGATTCACTGAAAATTAAAGATGACAGGTGAAGCCAACAGCATATTCATTCTATTCATAAAGGCAGACTCTTCAGATGCTTCATGGCAGATTGTCTGGTTCCTGCTTGAAGTAGATAAAGAATCGCTGAAAATAACTTATGTAGGAAAGACCCATTTGGCTTTGGTTACTTCATCTGTAAGAAAGATTTTTTTTTTTTTTCTCTAGTTTTTATTGGTTATCTTCAGCATTTACTCTATGGACATCTTTGGTTACTGTACCTTGTATACTATGACAAATATATACCTTCTTTTCTCTAGTGGAAGAAAATAAATTATTAGTTTAGCCATATTAAGCTTATCATCCTTTACTATATGCAGCTAAAATTCTTTATCCAGACTCTTAGTGGAAATGTTCCAAACCTCAGTTAACACCACAACTTGCAGACTTGGGGCTTCTGTGAACTTCTGAGCTTGTTAAGTTTCACGTGGAAACAAGGTTCTGTCTGAATATATAATGGATGCATATATATACATTTTTATATATGCATATAGGATATAAAACCGACAAATGTGCTCTCTGACTTGCCATTTGAAGTTAAGATCTCAAGATATTGGGACATGCTCATTTATACCTTTGCAATATCTTAACACAATTTCTGTTTTAATTAAATTTACCATTTTCTCTAACCTCAGCACAGAAACATTTTGTTTCAAGATGGAAATAAGTATAAATAACAAATAGTATCAATGAAAAATAGTATTAACAAATAGTGCACTAGGCGTAGAATAGCAGAACTAAAAAATTAATTACAAAAGAAAATTTTCTATATTTCACTTTTCTCTCCTAAATAAAATGTTCACCTGTTTAAAGTCTGCTTGGTTCCAGTTAGTTGTCTGAAAGCTTCCCATGGGGCTGTTCTGTAAAGATCACAATAAATGCAAATCAGATAGGCTTCCAGTATTTTGTATCCCAATACAAACCCTAATAAAGTTCTATTTCTAGATTAGATAATTAGATAGCATTTACAGATAAATGTTAAGATTAATAAATAAGATCAATAATAAAATTATAAGTAAGATTCAAGGTAGAATTTTGGTGTCTTACAGACTGAGGTTTTGAATTCTATAAACAGCTGAGATGATGGGATTAGTTACATCTAGTTGATTTAATCTGAAAAACAGCATTAAAGACCAAAGCCAGTTCATATAAATGGACTCAAACTTCCACTTAATTTTAATAGGGTTGATCTGACCAAAGTTCCTTAGTAAATTAACAACTTCTCAAGTCTCCTCACATATTAGTATCAAAAGATAAGGTCTTTTTAATTTATGTACATGTGTTTCTTTTTGTTTACTGTTCATTGTATTATCTATCTAATTAGGAGAATAGAGAATAATTTTTCCTGTGTTCTGTTTCTGTGTATTGACTTCAACGTCTAGCAGTTTCCCAGTGTACTTATCTTCATGATTATCAGAAATCAGCTTGTATTATTAACAATAGTCATATTATTTCTAAATAAAAATAGGAAATAGATTGCCCATGAAATAGGCAATCTTCATTTGTAAGATTACAGCAAACAGTTGGGACAATGCTTTATCTATGAACTGTCAATGAACTATTTAATTCTATTAAAACGTAGGTCACTTAGGTTAAGATCATAACTTCACTAAATTAACAAATGCCAAGAAGGTAGAATTTCAAAGTGGTTAAATTTTCCTTTAATGGATGACTTTTTACCAGGGAAACGACAAAAAGCAAGAAATGTTCTGGTCATTTCCTTGAAAATCTACTCTGGTTGCAAATAAAATACTGTGTAAAAAGAAGAGCCATTTCTTGTGGAATGGGAAGGCATAGGTACTCACTGGAACTTGGTTATCTCTGAGAACAACCTGAATATTCCTACTCACTATATTGAAGTAACTAAACTATCAACAGATACGGGGCTTCTGTGAATGAAAACTTGAACTAATTGTTAAGAAAATCCTCCTGATGACATTGAATTGACTTCAAAAAGATTACCAAAGGCTGGGAGCAATTACTTCATTGCAGTCTCCCCAGAATCCAAGTCTGCTCTTCTTATATTAGTTAACATTGACAGGGGTTTAAAACTCAAGTCCTACATAAAGTTTAATGCAGGTGTTGGTAGTAACCAGGATAACGAAAGGATAATTAAACAGGAACAAATATAAATGAAAGCAATTCACTGTTAACACTGGAATTCTATTGAACAAATATTCTTCATTATTTAGATCTAATTTAATATTTAGTTTTGATATAGATGATTGTAAAGTTAAAATCTTTATTTATATCTTAAATAATCTGTTTTCGCTTATTCTTTTTACTTATATTTAGCCAAACTCAAATGTTCATCTTTCATATGCATAAAGCTCATTTAACCTATTTCAAAAATTTGATTTTCCTATTATTCAACATTAGGAAATATCTATAAAAGCCATAACAATTACTCTGATTTATAAATTAATCAAATCCAAAGAAGTTTTATGTCTGCAATATAATGAAAACCTGTAGATGAAGCTTAACACTGACACCTGTTTTGAAAACAGATTTCCCACTGAAGACACTGAAGTGCAGAATCACATTTTACCAATGCTCTTGGAACACTCTGGAGTCTGCAAATCTCAGGAGATGCTTACAAAACCAGTAAGTTTAAAGGGAATTTTTCCTATAAAGCATTAATGTATACTGAATAAAAAAGTTTGAAAATAAATTTCTTGACTTAACACTTCTAAAGATCAGATTTATACCTATTATCTAGTTATAAGTTTATTTTAGTTAGCAAGTGTTTAAATCAATTATGGTATTGCATATAAAACTATGAATAAAACAGTAAAATGGGCAGAAGATAGATAAAATTAGGGCAAAGAAATGGTATTTCAGGAAAGAAATTATTTTCATATATTTAAGTATTTTATATGATTTTTTTCATTTATCTGTGATTACTGTCCTTTGGATTTACAATATTCTATTCAAGAAGTGCATACTTGTTCAAAGTCAATTGTTAAAGATGTTAAAGACCATCTTAACTAAATGTTCAAGGACTCAAAACTTTGAGACTAAACATGGCTTATGTAACACTCAGTTATTAGCAAAAAGTAAGCTCAAGTATATTATTACTTAATATTTTTCAGGAGCACAGTACATTTTTTTAATCAGAGGAGATCAGAGGAGTCTAGCAAAAGGATGGCTTTGTCCTCATTTCCTAATTTTGAATACTTAGTGCCTTTCATCATACATTGAACAGATTTATTCACTAGTACAAGACTTAGTGAAAAATTAAAATCACAGTGAAATTAAACTCATTTCCATTGGATTTTAAAAAGTTGTAAGGAGTAAAAGGGCAAGAAAAATTGCACAAGTTTGGGAATTATGTACCTTTTTATGTATGGGAATTATGTAAATTTTTAGGAAAAAAGAAATCAAGGGAAGTAGCAAAAATACTGACTTTGAAATCTTAGTGATATTTTGGGAAAGAAATGCTTGATTTTTTTTGAGGTTTTTATTTTTAGCACTGTGGCATCAAGGCTACTCAAATTTGAAATAATTTTTGAAGTTTTTTCTCTCCAATTTTTCCGTCTTAGACTTTCACAGATATATTGTGGTTTTAAAGAACATTCACATATGTTCAACCAATTAGTCCAGCATTACAATACATGCTCCAAAGTTTATAACACATGCTCCAAAGTAGGATGTCCAAAGTTTGCTATTTTTCAGTATTTTGCAGCTCATCTGAGATTAAATGCTCTGATGAGTGCTGACTAAAGTAGAAGAATGACAAGACATTTTCCCTTTTCCAGTCTTTCTGTGTTCATGCAGCAAGTTTGAATGTTTCTGTAATGCTGAGAGCTAATTGTAACAAAAAAAATATTTTTCACTCCTAGTATACAATGACCAGATGGGAAATAAGTTACTTTAACAACCCAGATAATATAAATTAATTCTGATTGCAAAAGAAATCATAAGTGCTTTTGCATTCTACAATAGTTACTTTGCATCATAGTTGGGAATCTGTATAAATGATCAATATGCCTGTGTTAAAAATGAAATGCTAAGTTCTTAAATACAGCAGAAAACAGAGTCCCTTTCATATGTCTGCTTTTGTGTGATGGAAAATTCTCTGCTAGCTGTTAAGAATATTATTCTTCTTTAATTTACATATAATAAGAAATATTTTAAAAAGGCTCTATATTCTGTGCATGTCAGATAATGATCGCTAAGCAGATGAAGAATGTATTTCACCCTGATTCTCAGGAGGCATAGAAACAGTATTTTGTTGTCTTCTTTCTCACAGATTCTAGTACACACAGTGCTGTTAAAGTCTTGACATTTGTTGTTCTTGGTAGTAAAAGTTCTAGCAGTAATTGCAGTTTTCCCCATCCTGGGTACAGGGGAATACTACAAATGCCATACAGAAGGTTAAATATGAAGATATTACTGGGTCCATGGTTACTTGAAAGAAAGTATGTTTTTCTACTAGACTCTCAAAAGTATTCTTGTGCAGTCTATATGCCCGTATTCCATTTGTACAGATATAGTTGGAGATTTACTCTTCAATGTCTCTCTCTGCCCACAACATTTTGATAAGAATATGTTATTATTCCAGGAATATAGCATAACAGATGCACTAGATGTGGTAAAATTATAGAGTTCTACTGTGTGTATGCAGTCTGTAAAGTCACCATAATTCTGTACCCCTTCCAGCAGCATGGTTATTATGTTAAAAACGATCTCTTCATATTTATGTTTGCTTGCTTCTTAGAGTACAGGCATTGAATCGCAAAAAACATTTTATATGTTACCAGAAAAACATTTTTGAAGCTCAGTGAATAGGAATTTTTATATGGGTACCAAAACAGACCTTCAAATTAACATTAAAATAGTTATTTTTGGGTCTTGGTTTTTTCTTAAGTGGAACTCCTTGAATAACAGAAGAAACTTACTCTGGGAAATCATTTGCTCTTCTCTTGACACCAAAATAAAAATCCAGTTTACTA
>JAOXNG010000004.1:9323004-9343805 GCA_028566535.1 Scolopax minor
AAAGGAAAGGAAAGGAAAGGAAAGGAAAGGAAAGGAAAGGAAAGGAAAGGAAAGGAAAGGAAAGGAAAGGAAAATGTATGGTTCCACAAGACAGAAATTATCTATTTCCCAGATTTCAGTAGAGTATAGAAATATCTAAGCTAATTTTAAATTATCAGAAATGGTGATAAAAAAGCAGGATTTCATATAGGTCAGTTTTTGCTTCCACTTCTGCAAGACTGTAGCACATGGTCCATATCTTTTCTCTAATGGTAAATGTCTATAGCTACTTCTCTGTGCTACCTAATAGTAATTTTGACTATTAAGAATAATGAGAGTAGTCAGATCTCTATTAATGGAGATGTTTAAAAGAAATATAAGCTTCTTATAGAAGGCACCAGGCTATGTGGAGAGTTCTAAACTGTAATCAAAATTCACTGACTTAAATCCCACCTTAATGCCCAACTACATATGTGAGATCTGAAGTCCAGCATAATCAATTAAAAGATTATTGTTGACATATATTACCTTGGGCAGACAACGTGGCATTGATAAGATGAAATTACCTATAAATCCAACATTCTAAATATTTAACTTTAGCATAAAATCTATAAAATACAGTTTAATACTTAACATTTACAATGCTCTTATACTTTCTGATCTGAAAAATTTTCAGAGAAACTAAACCAAGATGACTTAGGTTTCAGATAAATGATTCCTTCTATCCATTTTTTTCTGTCTCTAGGCAGTTTCTTGCTCAGAACTTCACTTCTTTTTGGAGAACCTCAGAAATGCATTGTTCTTGCCAGTTCTTCATTCCAGCAGTAGGATTTTTGTGGAATTTAAGCCTCTCAATATAGATCTTTAAAGCAATTTGTCTCTATCAATATGTGAACTCTCTCTCCTTTGAAGTTTGGGCTTATAGCAGGTTCAAAGCATTCTCAGAGCATTAAGACAGTTTGTAAAAGGCCATAGCTTGATGACATATTAAACATGGATCTGGAGAGGAGAGAACGGAGCAGAGGAGCTGGAAATGGACATGAGCTTCTTATTCTGGCAAAAAAAAATATAAATTGTTACATCATTTCATTGTTGTGGTATCATTGCTCACTTTAGTCAAAGGTAAAATGGGACAGAAAAGGAAGGAGCCATAACGGCAGGTTAAATATACGACAAGAACTGATTCCTGCCCTAAGTATTGGCAGCACCTCAGCACTTCCAGGAAAGAAGTATGAGAGCCCCCATTTGGGGGTAGTAATAACCAGCACATCTTATATACAGGTTTTGTTAGAACAGATACAAGACAGAGGAGCAAAAAGGTAGAAACACTGAATAAAAATGTTTGCTTTAAAATATAGGAAAAAGATAGATAAAGAACATGCTTGGACATTTTATAAAAAATATTGTCAATTTATTTTACAGTATCAGTTCAGAACTCAGTATACAGTAAGCCAGGTTTTCTTTTATGGAATTAAACCAAAAATCTTAACCAGGAATTAAAAGAAAAACCATAAGCAGTACTCAGAAATAAGAGTCTAAACTATTTAAGTGCAAAGTATAGCTTAATATCTTACACATACAATAAATTGACATTTTTGTCTAATCCTAAGGGGTGATATTTTCATTTATTAAATTATTTAAATTAAATTATTAAAATTAGTATTAAATTATTTAGAATAAACAACAAAAATAAGGAAAGAAGAGGGAGTTGTATATGAAGAGCACAAAATCATAGAAAATGACAACAAAAAATTACCCTTGTCTGTCATCTAGTCCAGTCCCATGTTCAAAGTAGGACTAATTTTCGAGTTAGATCAGGTCGATAGGCTACAGTTTGATTTTGAAGATCTCCAGGGATGGAGATTTCCCGGCCCCTCTGGGCAGCTTGTGTCCTTTCTTAAATAGGTGTATAGTATTTTCTTTGTTCCCTGTAACTAGTCAGCGTTCCTGTTTTTGCAGCTTGTCACAGATTTTTTTTGGCTTCTATGAGAAGGTTTTGGATTCTACTACTCCAAAGTTCTTTAGGCATGAAAACTGCAAGTAGGTCTTCTGCTAGTCTTCATCTTCAGACTGAAAAACAACAGATCTCTCAGTGTCTCACTATGTCGCAGTCCCCTAAACCTCTTAAGTGGCCTTCCACTGGACTCTCCAGCTTGTCAACTTTCTCTTACTTGGTGACCCAAAAAAGAACACAATATTCCAGGTGAGACCTCATGAGTTCTAAGCTCATCCTTAAGGAGTTCAACATCAACATATGAACATTGCAAATTTGTCTTCAAACCATCTACATTGTCTTCAGCAAAACTGAAATTCATAGTCTCCAATCATCCATCTCAGATGCAGGACTTAGCATATGTCTTTGCTGAAACTCACGAGACTCCTTTTGATTTGTAGTCCAACCATCCAGTTCATATCTCCCCAGATTAACTACAAAAATTCTGTGGGATACTATGTTGAAAGCCTTGTTAGAGTCAAAGTAACTGCCACACACTGCTTAGTAAGTCACCTCATCATAAAAAGCAATCATGATCAGGCACAAAGGTAAGGCCCTGCAGGCCAAGTCACCTTCCTGTCCCACAGGTCCCTGAAACTGGCCTTCGTAAGGACTTATGTCACATTTTTCCCAGGGACTAAGTTGAGACTGAGCAGCCAATTGTTTCCTCCATTTTGTCCTTCCTAAATATGAGCACTCCATTTTTTTTTTTTTACAGTGTATTTTGAAAGCATCATCTAGCCATGGGCCCACATGGTCTTCTCTTTGCAGATGTTGATAAGCCATTATTTTGCCTTTAAAATGCCCCACCAGTTCCAAATCAAACCAAATCAAGGTTTTGGTCTTCCTAATTCCATCCCTGTGTGCCCATGTGATCCTTCTACATTCCTTGTGGGCAAATCCTTCTACATTCCTTGTGGGCAGACCCTCCTGGCTTCTGCCCTCTCTACATAAACTTTTTGTATATCCTCTGGGATTTCCCATTCAACTAAGCTGGCATCCTGCTATTCTTCATAAAGTTTTTCATAAGTAACAGTTTTATACTACAATAGACTGTTTTTCACAGCTTTCAGTCACAGGGGCAGATACTGACATCAGTTAATCTGCTTAATTCCACTGAGTTCAGTGAAGGTACTTCAGTTTGTCCCAGTTCTATATCTGGGTCATTCATAGAAATTTAATCAATTATGCTTTACAGTGATGAAACCGTATTGCTCATGCCACACTGTGCAAAACACATTTAAAATGTCTTTCATGCCGTAGTTTGGCATGGGATTTGATCCACTGAAGCACTAAAGAAAGAACACGTGATTCTAGGAGATACCTGATTACATTTTGCAACATATTGCCTGTAATGCTTTTTTTCATGTGTGTTAGAATCATAAAATTGTTTTAGGCTGGAAAAGACCTTTAAGATCATCAAGGCCAAACATTAACCCAGCACTGCCTAGTTCACCATTAAACCACGTCCCTCAGCAACACACCCACGTGTCTTTTAAATACCTCCAGGGATGGTGATTCAACCACTTCCCTGGGCAGGCTGTTCCAGCTCTTGACAACCCTTTCAGTGAAGAAATTTTTCCTAATGTCTAATCTAAACCTCCCCTGGCACAATGTGAGACCATTTCCTCTTGTCCCACCTGGGTGTCCGTATGTGACCTTGTGTGGTGCTCCCTCCCTTGTGTGTGCAATTGTAGGCTGTAAAGTGCAGCATAGGTACACTTCAAGTACCTACATCTCCAACAGAAGGTACGTGTAAGAGGGGGACTGTGTACATAACCAGGGGTGGCTGAGTGCACAACTTTGAGTGCATGGTTAGAACTTTGGGGGATTAATGAAGGAAGCTTGTGTAGAAATTTGTTAGTGTTTATTGGCATTTTGTCTAGTAACTCTGTAGTATCTGTTGTATTGCTGATACTGAACCTGAATATATATTTTACTGGTTGCTACTTAATTACATGCTATTAATAAATCATTAAACCAGTTTGATTGTGATTCAGACTAAACTAAGTGAATTGTATGGTTTTCCCTGTCACACCATTATGTTGTAATTGTAGATATTACAGGATCTGTAACATCATTATGAGTTAGGGAAGATATCTGCCAGTGGGAAGAGAGACGATTGTTGACAATGAAAAGATAATATCACTATTAATACAGTGGGATAGGGCCATTTTGTGAATATTTTTTGGGCAAAACACTGACTGATTCTTGAATTCTGTGGGCTCTAATGATACCATTAACTCAAGTGTGACAGCAAGCACGCTGTTAGAACATGCTGAAATTATACTAGTCAGAGATGCTATTCCAGCAGTGACTAATTAAGCTCTTGTTATTAATCATTACTAGTTTCCTACTGGAATATACTGACTTCCTCAGATCTGTCTTTCTAACAGAAAATGGCTTACAAACGCTCTTCTCAAAAATATTCAGATTTGAACAAACACTCTGAATCTTGATGGTAAACCCACACATTGAGTAGGGAATGAATCAATTCCTGAGTAACTTGGTCTGACCTTATAATTGACTCAACTTCGTGCAGGAGTTCTAGACAAGATAGCTTCCTGAGGTCCCTTCCAACCTGAACTTTGCTATAATCCTGCCTCTTGACATGCAGTATTGATAGTATAGGGAATATATGGTGATATTTTACCTGCCCATCTGTGCCCACAGCAATATTTGACTGCAGTCACACCAGTTCTCAGGCAATAGCTCTGCTTCCATAGGTAAAATCCAGCTGCTTTTCTTTGGTTACATAACTACTTAGATGTTTCTGCCTTTCTTATCAATAGATGGTAAGGGTACCTTAGAGAGGACTTCTACCTGCCTTAGAGGTCCTGAGGCATGATTTGCCTGTGCACTCTGTTTGGTTAGAAGCTAGAGATGACTAAGTCAGTCAGACATGCTTAGAGACATTAGTTTATAATCAATGGATAGCCCATGGAAGAGGTAAGGAAGGGAAGAACGACTAAATTCCTGATTTTATTTCCATCCACGCACAAGACTGAAAAGGACTGAGTCTGGTCCCTTGCTTTGTGATCGAAGGCAGTTTCTTTGTATAGGCCTACATTATACTTCAAAGCCTCACTACTTAGGTGAGTCTTCTACTTTTCAGCTGAAATTTATTCATAGGAAGAGCTGCTCTTGGAGGTATCATAGGTGCTCTTGTGTGCTGATGTTATCTTTCAGCTTAAACAATTTTAACATTGCCTGGATTCACAGAGAGCATCCAGGTCATTGATGGTAAATTTTCAATGCAGTTCCAGCTTTGGTTCAACTGCAGCTGAAACAGACTGTGTTTCAAGTCTGTAATGATATATAGCAAGTGGATTAATAACCCAAAAGCAGTTTGACAAAATCTGAACCACTTTGAGCTTCATGGTACCAGAAAATACAACACTAAAAATGGGAGAAACCGACGCATCCTGCAACATAGATTTTTTCAGCTAATTGATTTGAGCCACTGTCTCTGGGTTGGAATCTGAGTGGCTCCTAGCACTCCGGCTTAGTGTTTTTCCCCACTCTCTGAGCTTCCCACAGCGTTCAAGGAACTGGAAAGCAGCAGTCTCATTACTACATTTGAAAAGCAGTTAATACCAGTGCTGTGACAGGGAAGGTTAAACCATCCTAAGTTCCTCACCACTGCAAGGAACCTGGCTTTTGCACCCAGCTGCCCAGGGTTAGAACCATGTAAATGCATGTCTGTACAATAACACAATGAGATTGGTGCAGAGAAGACAAGTGGGACTTTCTGGGTGCAGAGCACTGCTGCCTGCAGTAGCACACGGTTCTCTACCAGAGAACAAAAGGGAATTAAAGATTTGGGCAGTGAAGTTCTGTGAGGAGCTGTTTCTTTGAATTCAACTTAGGGGGTACAGAAAAAATATCTTTTTACTGCTCAGGTATGCACCAGTAACTGCAAAATGGATGCAGACTGATCCTCTCAGGAGCATGGAGCAATGAGAGTTCATTCTCCACATACGAGTCGCTTGGCAAGAGAAAGGGAGAGGGAAAGGAAGAGATGTTTTGCTGCCTGGAGCAGTTTTGTAGGTGAAACAGCTGAATGTCAATTTTCACTAAGACCATTCCTTAGAAGTGGTAACTGAAAACACAACCCAGGTTAAAAAAAAAATAAATAAAAAATCCAGCTGCATTTTGAGAAGAAAAAAGTTTTAACTGCTTTGGAATTCAGGTTTGATTTGAGATCTGTTTTCTAAACACACTATTTTTTACCCTGTATCAGTAGGCTAAGCCAGTGATTTTAAAGGTTTGTTATGTGGTCTTATTGTGAATGATATGCGTATAGTAGGGAAGTTAATTTTCAACTAAGCATAAGGAGTCACAAAATAATTTATTTGTACAATTTCTTTTTGGATACCAAAAGAAATAAGATTATCTGAGTTTGGAAGGGATTACTATAAAAAAAAAATGAGGTATGATGTAAAAACAAGCAGACCTCAAGGAAGGATTGTGTTAACCAAAATGGCCAGACATTCCCAGAAAGGGAAAAAACAAAAAGAAAAAAAGCACAAAACCAGACCAAAACAAAGAAACACTTGTGTGTTGCAAGAGGATTAGGGGAAGTGACTGCTGAAATCAGAGCATAAATGCTTTGCAAGGTCAGTCCCTGGAGCAGTTGGTGAGTAAAATAGGAGTGGAAATATCAACAAGGAAGCAAAAAAAAGTAGGCTACAATACTAAATGTGTTTGCTGAGTTACTGAACCTCTAGGATGTCGTTCCTGGGCTATACAACTCTGCTCTTATGTTGGATGTATTGTACTGCAGAAAGAGGTAAGCTTCAACACAGAAAAAACCAAAACCCCTTTATTAAAGTGTACGTGAAGATGGTAAATAAAACAATACATAAATAAAATGTTTGCTTTGTAGCCTATTTTAATAAACTTCTGACAACAATAATCGAGATTTCTTCTGGCAATATTTAGCACCTTTAGTATTTTGTATGCTGTCATAGGTATTAATTATTTCCTTATTTATTTGGATAATTACTGCTGTTCTTAACCTGTTCCACAACATTTTTAAAGTTTAATATAAACTACAGCCAGACAGCTCATTTGTTATTAACTGTGTTTGCTAATTTTTCTAACATCTAAAACCTATAAACAGCTGGTAGATTAAAATAGAAAATATTCAGTAAATATGCATTTCTTTCTATCTGGAATAATCTGTGAAGTAATCTGAGAAAGAGTAATGAAAAGCTTACACGATATCTGTTGTCTGACAGAGGTTTTAATCCATTAAATGGATACAGGTGTGCTTTTGTACATGTTTAAAGAGAGCTACTGTTGTGGATATCTTTTCAGAAACCTCTGATATTTTCTGCTCTCTGTTCAATTTATTTTTCTTGATATTGTGTTTATATTGTTTAATGTGTATTTAGTAATTTAATTCTTTTGGTTTCCATCAGGGTTTCTTTACATAGACTGTTGCAGAAAGAGTGTTATATTTTTGAGCTTGTGTGTCTTTGCTTGGTCAGGTATTTTTTAATTTTAGGTGAAGATTATTAATACCTTATTAATCAAAACAATCTGATGTATTTTGCCTTGAAAATTTAGGAAAAAAGTAAAGGAAATTTATTAACTTTTTTGTACATACTTACAATAAATACTGCTCCAAAAGCAATAAAGCCTAATTTGTTTGTGAAGAAGTCCAGAAAAGTCCTGGAATTTGAAAAGAAAGTTTGCCTGAATATGCACTTCATTTTCACATTGCTTTCTTTAGATCAGAGAGATTGCAAAGGAATGTGAATGTAGCAATATTTGATCTATCTGGGACAACTAATACCATGGGTCATGCATGGGTCTTAGTTCAAGCTTCATATTGAACGTCCTTGCGAGTTCAAGAGCTGGGGTTTTTGTACAAGGACTGAAAAATACTTCTACTTGAATTTCAAAAAAAAGTTTTGAAGGTACACATTTAGTGCATGCTTTCTAATATAAAAATAAAACCCTCCCAATTTTTGTGAGTACATATGTTGACTGCATGATATAATTAATATAGTTTTCAAGTATACATCCTGTCAGCAGATTTCTTCTTCTGAAGCTAGTAAGAAACTCCATTTAAAAAAAAAAAAATAGCTGTAGTCAGAAATACATATACATTCTGTGACACTGGATGGTAACACGTAGTTTGACATCAGGGCAACAGTGGTAAAGAACAGAGTGTTGAAATAACACCCAGAAAGAAGTAATGATGAAGAGATTATCAGGAGATTCTCTTTTGTGCATTTTTTCTTCTTTTTTTTCTTTTTAAAATGTAAACAAGGAGGAGTTAAGAGACATCAGTCTGCACAACAGACAATCAAAATATAATACAACACAGAAGTAAGGGAGGAATAGAGCAGAAAAGCCCTCCCTGAACTAAATAGCCTATTTTTTTATATCATAGAATTCAGTGTGCTTTCTCCGCTTGCAAACTGAAAGCACTAATTTTAACAGATCTCTAACGAAAAATACATAGAACTAGAAAATTTTCTTTTCTCACCATTACAAAGAACTTTATGGTGTACACTAGCATTTGTAAGACAGAACTAGCTACAGCAGTTGCATTTGTCTTGCTTATTCCTGTATTTTGCAAAACGTTATTAAAAAGTGAATGCGTCTTAATCTTGCTAAGGAGTCCCTACTGCCCTTTTCGAAAGTAGTGTGGTACCCTCTAGTGGACAGAAGCCATAATTTTTACTCGGCTCTTATTCGTAGGTGGGAGCATATTTATTAAAGTAGTTGGAAAAAATGTGAATGTGTGGGCATACTCTTCCTTTAGCACCTCAGCAGTATCACCAGAGCTTGTCTACTTCTGGCTACATATGTTTCTTTATATTTTGAAATTGTCATAGCTGCAGAACACTTAAATTATACACTTTGTTTTCTTTGTAACAAATCTTTTTCCTGTTTTTTTTTTTTTTTTTTTTTTAAACCAGTTTTCTAAAATTATGCCTCTAATTTGGTAGGTACTTCACTGACTGAAGTTAAAACGGTGACTCTGGTTGTGATTTCCACAGTTCAGTTCAGTAAGCCATATCTCCACATCCCTTACATGAGGAAAGATACTCAGTATTTTTCCTGTATCCCACTTTCAGGCTACACCTGGACAATCCATATGAAAGCTTCAAGTGAGACTATTGGTGCTTTCTCAAACCTGTGGCCTTATAAAAAAGCAGTGAGAGGACTTTTGTGCCAGCTCTCTACTAAATAATGAATCTACTCACCAATAAATTTCCTTCCCTGCTGGTCATTTCTTCTGCCATTTATTTTCTATGCAGAGGTTTCATTTCTTTTCCGAGGCTTCATTTCTCAGAGCTTGTTTTATTTATTCTTGATCAATTCTCACCTTTCATCTTCAGATGTAAAAAAGACTTCATGGTATATAATTAGCTAGACTGTCCAGACTCTCTTACTCTTTAAAATTAGTAAATTTCAGTCACCCAAGCACAGAGAATTATTCACTCTAATTAGGTAAATTATTATAAAGAGCAACAATAAAATGTTTCTTCACAAGCATCATTTATTCTTTCATTAGCATCTCCCATGGTTTTTCTTTCCCCTTCACTCTGATTTTTCTCATTCTCAAGCTGTTGAGAATCTTCTTAATAAAATTGATTCAGGTTCATTTCTTCTATCTGATATGGGCTTGGATGTACGTTTCATGGATGCTGAACATGGCCCAGGAAAGTGCTTTTGGGAAATGACTATATAATACTGAGCCAATGAGAAATACCTGACAACACCATCCACTCCCAAATTGAGTCAAAATGTTTTGAAACTCACAAAGGTCAAAGTAAATTCTCAGAATTAATTCCATTGCATAATAAGTTCTTTATCGTAAGGAGTAATCTCATGGTCAGGAGGAAATATGTTTTGGAATATCTAGTGATCTCTGCCTGGATTAAAATTTTAGACAATGTAAAGGTGTGGGGAGATTTGATGTCAGTAAGGGGGGGCACAGAGGGCACAGAGTTGTTCTCCGTGGTAATGGAAGGACAGGCATAGGGGAGCTCCTGCAGATGGAATAATAAGAGATGCCTGTGGTTAGAACCAGGGCGCTAATCTCATCTAAATTTTTGTAACTAAAATCTATTTAATGAATTAGGATTGTCTCATGTGTTTTCTTGGTACTTGCTTGACTATTTTTATGTCCTTCTAAATGTCTGTTTATATACCTGCAAAATGTGGATTCTTGGCAGTTTCTTATTTTGAGATGATTAAGTAGAAAACATATGCTAGTTTGATCACAAACGTCCCCAGGATTTCTTGATATATTTTTTATTGTAAAATTATTTTGTCATTTCTAGCATGTGCTTAAGTCACCAATATTTTAATTTACAATTTTTAGCTTGTGAAGAACCTCCTCCTAGGAGGGTTAAAGAAGTGCCTACTGAAAGGTGGGAGCAACCTCCCTATCCACACGGTACTCGAGTAACATACAAATGTCGGCCTGGATATATTAAACTTGGAAGAATCGTGTTTGAGTGTGCAGATGGAGCATGGAAGCAACAGCTCCCGGTGACAGAATGCATAAGTAAGTATTTATGCAAAAATATTTGTGCAAACATTTGACCCAATAGATCATATTCCTTGCCAGTGATGTCAATGTGAAATTGACATTGTATCTTTATCTGTAACTTATGTATTTCAGCATCCTTTAAAATATCATCCTAAAAAGTATGTAGGCAAAAGGAAATATTTATGGAAGTCCTTTTTCTCCATATCAAAGGATTATCTTTTTTTTTTTTCTTTCCAGGAGAAGATCTTACTCTAGGCCAGTCTTATAAAGCTGATTAATGTTAAGTTAGTAAGTTAAGTAAGTAAGTTATTAGGAGCTTGCTTCCAAAATTTTAGAAAAAGTCTAATGTGGATGAAATTTACCGTGTAATCAGAATAAAGCACTAACTTAGCTTCTGAATGCGAGTCAATAGAAAGTATTGTCTTCTTCTCAGTATATTCAGCTAGTTCTATGGAAGAAGTAATTTTTGGAAGTTGGAAATCCTCTTTCCCTGCCTCCTATTTTAATCTGTGAAAAAAAATTCATGATTAGGATTAGAGCTGCTATTTATCATTTCTAGTATACTGTGCAAGAGTTTAGAAGTTTCTCACACACACAGAATTCATTAATAAAGAAAGTTTATGATTGTTAGTCAGGAAATATTTTTTTCATGTAATAAATGGTTTTAAACACAAAGAAATTTTAGACACATGATTTTTTTCTTACATGTCTAAAATTTTTACTAGTAGCATGTAAATGCTTGGTTTGATAATATAAAAATTGTCCCAGGTGTTGTTCAGACATGAATACAAATCATCAGTAAAAAATAATTAATAAAGTTGTCACTAGTTTCTTTTGCATTTTTTATTTAGTCACCTCAGTTTTTCTATGTATTTGTATAACTGTTCGATGAACGCAGATCTTTCAAATGATACAAAATTTGGTGTTGCTTTTTAGTAACATATTTTAGTAAATGCTGCCACCAAGTGAATGACACTGGCAAGGTGCAGGGGGAAGGAGAAAATGGATGGTCCACCACAGGTTAAGTGATCATGTTCCTTTTCTAGGAACAGCAAAACTGATCATTAGGTTGTCCATTTTCTCTGAATCACACAGGAGCAGGTTTAGGGCCACTCAAACATCTCTTCCTTGTAGAAAACAAGGATATTGATACACCAAGAAAAAATTGCCTAGGTTGACAG
The DNA here is from genome assembly GCA_028566535.1 of Scolopax minor. Lineage (NCBI taxonomy): Eukaryota > Metazoa > Chordata > Aves > Charadriiformes > Scolopacidae > Scolopax > Scolopax minor. The sequence goes on from JAOXNG010000004.1 coordinate 9,334,679, forward strand.
GGACCAGGACAGATTTCTTCTGAGGAGGCCTAATAGATTTTAGCTATGCAGTTTATTTTGCAGTCCATATTCTAACATCAGAAGTGGATGAATGAGAGGGATGGTGTGTTCATCTTTGCAGTTCCTTTGGAAATCAAGGAGAAATAGTTAGGGACAGACCACACAAAAAGCCCAGTACATAACTTTGAGCAGAGAGGACTGAGGACCAAAAGACTCCTGTGGCCTTAAATCATCTCTCTTTACTCAGTACAAACCCCATTAGATTGAGGAAATTTCATTTCCAATCATGGATGGATTCTGTACTGGAAGCTTAGAACCAGTTTATGTCACAAGTTGTATGAAAAGCTGAAGTTACATCCTGCCATTAAATTTGTCATAAAACTTAAGATGAGTTCAGCCTTTTTAAAGGAATAAAATGTGCTAATTGTCTTTTTTGTTTGTTGTTTGGTTGCTTTTTTTAACAATCAGCAGATTCTTACTCCAATATGTTCTCATTAAAGATAGCGATTAAAAAGGGGGGAGTTATTCAAACTAATGCTGAGCATTTTTGAAAGGCCTATACTTGCTACTTATTACTAGAAATGTGCTATCTTTCACGTTTTCCCATTCCTATATATGGTGTAAGTAGATTTTTTTGTTGTTGTTTTTTTTTGGTTTTTTTGTTTAACCAGATAAGCCCTGTGGACATCCTGGAGATACTGAATTTGGTTTCTTTGAACTTACCCGTGGAAGTGAATTTGTATTTGGTGCCAGAGTTGAGTACAGATGTAATGAAGGGTAACACTTACTTAATTCAATATATAGGAGTTACCATAAGGTGTTAATGTTAAAAGAAGTGTCAGTTATGGATTTTATGTCTGTAATGCAGCTGCAACTTACTGATATTTAATGCTTGGTTATTGTTTAATTTAATTTTCTACAATTACTGTAACACTAGTGATAAGTCTTTTTTATGTCTGGTGCTATTGGAGTAACTGAACTCATGTGCCTGAAGCTGTCACCCAAAGCGTCTAAAATGTGTAAGACTGTAGCTAACTTGAAATCACAAGTGTCCAAGTAGAAAACAAAAATAGTGAGTAAAGCTGCCTCATGACTCCACTAGCCAGACAGTTCAGATGGTGACGCAGATGCGTGTGCTGGAATCGGTGCTCTCAGTAAGCAGTCATGATGCAGTTATGTTAGCCGAGTCATTAGGCCATGCAACAGAGTCTCCTATTCAGAACCTCAACTTATCATTCCTGCTTAAATCATTTTTGTGCATTGTATTGCAAAAAATGTTCAACAGAAGACATTTCTGGTAGACTCACTAACATGTCTTCATTGACTGCTTGGAAGAAATACTCTCTTCCTCCTCTATTCATTTTCTCCAATAAAAACTGCTGCAAGGCAAATATATAGTACTGTGCTTAGTTATGTACGTCTATGGCTGGATTCTTTCCTCTTGAAAGACACATCAGCTATAATTGATTTAGCCATGTTTTTGCAGTCTTTGTATGGCTGGAGTCTAGTCTGAGTTCCAAAAACAGAGTTCCAAAATGAATATTCTCCTTACTCCCTTAAGCTCAGACTGTTCTTCACTGTCATTTCAAACTGTGCTTCCTCTGACTACATTTGAGACAAAGAGGAAGTCATGGCATTGTGGCCATGTTGCTTTCAAACTTAAGAAAATAGTAGCTTATCAAAGCAAGAGGTGCATATGGCTTGGATTAAGTTCTATTTTGATGCTGCCGCATGGCTTTCAGTCATACTAGAGCACAGGCAACTGGAGTTTTATTCTGCTTTCTCCTGATTGTGTAAATTACTCCTCGGTTATTTGTTATGTAATTAAAGCTTGCTAACTCTGCAATGAAGACGACATCTTACTTATCACTTCCTACTTTCTGATTTTTTCTTTTCTCTTGCCATCTGCAATTAAAAGAAATAAAATGGGGAAGAGATAGAACAAAAACTTATTAGGTTTTGTCACATTTTGGTTAGTCTGTGATAGAACATATGATAACTTACTTCCTTTGCTTCAAAACCAGCAACACTGCTAGTTTTGTCACATGAGACTGTATTTTAGCACTGTTTACTTTTTTATTTGGTAAGATACCGGATGCTCAGCCAAAGAAATTACCGTGAGTGTCAGGCAGATGGATGGAGCAATGACATCCCTCACTGTGAAGGTAAATGGAGTTTGACATTTAATTCTTTATCGAACTGTCTTTTTATCTGTCTGGTACTATCTAGAAATAGCCTGTGATCTCTCTACTAGTATTAATTCACACATTTAAATTCAAGTTATGCAGCGGGGAAACTCAGCTATTTTAGTTCAGTAAACACTCAAGCTTTTCTTCAAAAGCATTCTCGAAACAAGAGTCTTGTCACCCACAGATGGTCATAAAGGCTGTCACTTAAAGGCCCTGATAGAGTAGATGTCTCTACTGGTGGTTACAAAAACAGCTGGGATGAGACATTTGGGCTGTATGTGAAAGCATGTGTGGTTTTAGGTAGTTTTCTTCTCCACCCTTGTGAATATCCTAGCCATTGAGATTTTGTTGTAGCTGGACTACAAGTTTCATCCTATGTCAGTCTCTTTTTTCTTAGGGTTGTGTATTGTGTTTGTTTTAAATGGCATTTGAATACATAACAAGAGTGCATATATTTAAAATGCATAAGTAAATTGCTGAGTTTTCTGCATTTTAAGTTTTTGTATGTCAATTTATTTTACAGGATAGATCTCAAAATGGCTCTTTTTTCCCTTCCCTCCCCTCCCCTTCCCTTTGTTTTGCAGTGGCAAAGTGTTCACCCATACAAGCACCAGAAAATGGAAGAATAATTATGACTGCTGCATTTGAGCTAGGCCAAGAATATTCCTTTGGCCAGCTTATAAATTTTGAATGTAATGAAAAATACCGACTTGTTGGATCTAAAGAACTAATTTGCTCTTCTGATGGAAAATGGAATACTGATGTGCCTCAGTGCCAAGGTAAAAAGAATACTATATATTATATGTAATTAAGAAGCTTTATTCTCACAGACTTTTAAGGACTGGTTACCATATGGAAAACTACAAAACTTTGACTTTATTTCACAGCAACTAAGCATAGTTTGTCTTTAAGTCATCAACATTGCATGTATGCAGAAGGAGTAGGACAAGAAAGATAAATCGGATGCTACTGTAGTTATAACAGATCATCCGTTTTTTCCACATTTTCATTACAAGCTGAATGTTTTGCCAAGCTGCAGTCAATTTCTTTGAAACTAGTTTTGGTATGTCTACACAAGATTCGATCACTTCAGTGTTGATTTTCACAAACTAATTAAAAACAATTTTGAATCTATCTGAGCCAAGTTTAAAAACAAGTATGATTTTAGTCACTCGTGTTCTTAGCGTATATAAAATACAAAAAGATATCATGATGGATTTTTCTTTCTTCAGACTAATGTGCTATGACAAGCTAGAAAGATAAGTCATGATTAGTTTTTGCGGAACCACAGAATGATAGAATAGATGAAGTTGGAAGGGACCTCAAAGCAGTCAGCTAGGGCAAATTGCTCAAGACCATGTCCGGTTAGCTTTTGAACATCTCCAGAGATGTAGGCTCCACAGCCTCTCTGGGTAACCAATTCCAGTGTTTGACCACTCTTAAGTAAAAATGTTTTCCTATGTTTAAGTGGTATTTCCTGTATTTCAATTTGTGCCCATTACTTCTCATCTTGTCACTGGGTGCCAACGGCAAGGGCTTGGCTCCCTCATTTTTACTTCTGCTGCCCCTCTGCAGTAAGGAATTTATACATATTAACAAGATCCTCCCTCCCCCCAAGCCTTCTTTTCTCCAGACTTTCTAAGCCTCTCTTTATCTGTCATTTTTTCCAGTTCCTTAATTATCTTGTTGTCCCTTCATTGGACAGTATGTCCATGTTTTTTCTGTACTGGGGAGCTCAGATCTGGACACAGGACTCCAGATGTGGTCTGACCAGTGCCGAGTAGAAAGGAAGGATCACTTCTTTTGATCTGCCAGCAACACTCTTCCCAGTGGAGCCCAGGCCTCTGTTTTCTTTGTTTGCTGCAAAGGCATGTTCCTGGCCCCTGCTCAACTTGTCCATCAGGACTGCCAAGATTTTTTTTCTGCAAAACTACTTTTATAGATAGCGAAACATTCTACTGTCAGTTTTCTACACAATTTAATTCTCTTTTCCTGTTCATGCCATGACTTTAATCGTCTACTAGCTATGAGAGAGCTTCAGATTTGCTGGAAATTTCAAGGAAATGAAAATAGCTGAAAAATGGAAAATCCTAAATTTCGGCTACCTTAGTACCTTATTCTAGAATGCCTTATGTATTCTGCCTTATATATTGATCCTGAGATCCATTAAAATCCAAAGCAAAGCCCTGAAACCTGTCTTATGAACCAATTTGCTATTGATGCTGTGCTACACCACACTTTCTACCTGGCACCCACAATCAGGTCATCGAAGAATTCTCAAATAAGTTTCAAACAGTTTCCAAATGCAAATGTTTTTGTGGAGTCAAGTGAAAAGACACTAAATTTTATTTCGATAGTCATTTATTCTCAGCAAATAAAAATAAAATATATGGATTTTCTTTCTCAATTTCAGAGATTATCTGTAGTGTGCCAAATATTCTGCATGGATATGTACGTTCTCCAAAGGCATCTTACAAGGAATCTGAACTACTACAGTTTGCCTGTGATGAAGGATACCGATACGGTGAAAGAGCAGATGCACAATGTACTGAATCAGGATGGAATCCAACCCCCTATTGCACTGGTTAGTCTTCCCTAAAGTTATTCTGGACATTTGTTGTGTTAGGAAGTAACTTCAGGGATTACTAATGACAAAAAGTTTATTCATAACAAAAGAAATCTGTCCACATCTGATGAATATTCCAGGAAGGGGATATTGTGGAATATTTGGAAGGATTACGTGTTAAAGGAACCAGACAACTGGGTAAGAGTTTTCCATGGAGAGCAGTAATAAAAGCAGTTAATTCAGTCTTTTCAGAGTGTAGTTAAATAGGTCCATGAAGCAACAATTGCTACATTATCTCATAAATGAGATTGATGCTAAAATGTCTTATGCAGCATTAGTAGCTGCTGGGTTTTTTATTCTTTTTTTTATACGATTCTGAATTAGTGGGGAGAACATATGAAGAAGATTCCTTGGGTTAGAAAAAATCCTAATTTGGAAAAATAAGAAGGCTAAAGCTGAATCTCTTTTATGTCTACAAAATACAATGAAAATGTTTTATCTAAGAACTAGAATAATCAGACAATAAAAAGAATATTTAAGCAAGCAGGAAATAAATGTATTAATACCAGAGAAGTTCAAACTACAGAAGGAATCTGAAATTTTTAATGGCATGGGAAACTTAACAATTTAAACCAATTTCTTAGATAATTTGTATGGGTTTTGAAGTCCTATTGTCTTCACATCAAGTCTCAATACCTTTTAAAGTGTGTTTACCATGAACATAACTGGCACAACTCGGTAGTTGTGCTGTATGTTGGAAGACTGGGTAAAGAAATATATCTGGCTAAAGAAATATACTGTGTGAATTGCAGCAGTATGAATTAATTTGGGGGAAGCTAATAGTCTTAGCCTGATGACCTATGACTTATGAATCACAAGCACTTCTGGAAATTACAAAAGTATCTTTCAAAGTATCTTTCAAATTAAGTAAGGTAGTGTTGTACAATCTGCACAACAGATGAAGTAGTTCAATTTCAGAAGTATAAATAGTCCATTGGTGGCCTTATGTGTCTAAGCTGAAAATCACAACGAAATTGCAGTGCTGAATTTTACATAAAGCTGAAAAAAACAGTACTTTCTACCATCATGACAAGAATTGTGTACAACCTAGATTTGAAGTTCCCTAACCCTAATGACCATGGACATAAAGTGATTTATAAACAGAGATCAATGTAACATGGTATGCATGAATCCTGCTACTGTAAATGACCTTAATCTATGATGAAGATCACAATTTATTTAATGTCATCAGAGCTTTAATTGCACAACCACATTATCCATGGTATTCAGGCTTTCCATCAGAAATTGTCTGAGCATCTCTAAAATTGCTAAATCTCCCTCTTGCTTTCTAACTCCCAAATGCCTTCTGAGCATTTAAGATGACAAAACCCTAATTTATGAGGCTAGTCCTGTTTGGCATCAGTCCTCTGGGTTAAGGATTTTACTTTGGTTTCATTCAACTACATCACGTAAAGACTATAATTAAATCTCCATATCCCACAAGCAGAAATATGCCTGTCATGTCCCAGTTGAAATAGTTTGATGTGAATTTTTGGGAAATAATTACTATCTTGAATTGTCTTCAAGAAATTGTCAAACACTTGAAACTGGAAAAAATGTTAGCAACAGAACAACATTGCAGGCTTTTATGTACCACCCACCTTCCTAGGACTTCTTCCAGACAGGCTCCTTTAGAAAAAAAAAGAGTAGTCAGTCTTAGTGCCCACTCAGTTCTTGACCTTTCTGCTTCAAGATTAGCAATGATGCTAATTAATATGCATTGTCTATGGTTTAGCAACATAATACTTTTGAGAAGTAACAAACATAACATTCTTTCAGACACTGATATACTGGGCTCTGATGCTTGGGATATATTCAAATAGTGGTTCTGGAACTTGACTTACAACTGAACCTAGATGATTCAGCAGTACATGCATACAGCTGATTTGCTGCCTTCACTCCACAGCAGGACCAGCCTGTAGTTACCTTATAGTCATCTCCTTCCAGTCCTGAATGTCTTGGTGATATTTTCTGGATTGGAAATAAAATACAAAGAACGCCAGAAGACAGGCTCCAGTTTATAGATAACAAGTTTGCCTGGCTTCTCTGAGCATAAAGATATCACAAGCTTTTTAGATTAGCATTCTTGTCCTTTCTCAAGTTGAAGTTATTCCAGTGTCAGTGCAAGACCCTAATCTTAATCCCACAGCCTTTGAATAATCAGTTCCCGGTCAAGTATAGTTATTTCTCCATTTAGGACCTGCCAGTGAACATGTCCTCCTTTCGGACAGTGTCCATAAACCAGCCCAGGTGACCTGTGAATGAGGCCAGCGTAGAAAATTTTGAGCTCCAGCTGTGGAGTGACCTACTGGAGAAAATTAGTCAAATTCAGTTTGATCACCACTGGCTCTTGCTCCAACCATTCTCTGCAATTAAGTTTTAATCTTCTACTTAGCATGACAACAGTAACAGCTGCCACTCTTATCTTACAGAATCATACATTTCTAAGAATGGGAGAGAAATGTAACCTTGTCTTTGCTCTAAGAAACATATTTTTAATAATTTTATGCAGTTATGGTCTATATATTATGAACATAAGAACTTATGCAATAAATTTAAACATATTCTTCAAATTATCATCCAGTTTTTCTCTTTTTATTTAGATATTGTGTGCCTTCCCCCAAGTATTCCTAATGGGAACTTTATACCTCAAGAAGACAACTACAGAGAAGGTTATACAATCACAGTACAGTGTAATCCTGGATATCATTTTAAAACATTGACTGGCAAAACCACAGCTCAATGCACCAAGAACGGCTGGGTGCCTGATCCAGGTTGTGTCCGTAAGTAGCTCTCATGAATGAAGGAATAACATGTAGAATTGTCGAAAATACCTCGGTGAAAAAGAGGTCAAGAAAAAAACTTGAGAAGCATGAGAAATGAGAGTTGCTTATTCATTGTGTTTCTTTGTGATGTAAAGCTTAATTTGATGGTTTAGGAAAATCATCTATAAAACCAATGGTATAATCTACATTTACATTTTGTTTATAAACACCGGTATTATCTAATGTTATATTTGTGAAAGTATGTGTTACAAAGTGTTATAGTGAGCTCCCTGTCAGGAAGATTTGTGGGCCACCTGAGGAGTAGAATGACAGTCAAGATAAGAAGATAGTGAGTGTTAAAGTATCCAAACCAAAACATAGGTAATAGTTGGAAGGTATCTCTCCTCATAATTATCACAGCTTTAGATTTTTTACTTGCAGTTGTATGTAGGTATATTACGGACAATCAGTTTTATTCTACCTATTATAACCTGATCTGTCCAGGGGGTGGTCTCCCCTGTCCCAGTAGGTAGGTGCTCTGAGTCAGAGTACTTAAGGAGGAACCTACCTGCCATGGCCAAGTAGGGCACCCTGGGCTAACTTGAATTAAAGTTTTGGGGAATCTCCTCTTTCTGTCCTTGGCTTGTCCCTAAAAAGGATAAGTTCTTTTGAGGAACTGAGAGAACAAAAGAAAAACACCATAGTTTTAAAAAAAAAAAATGAGAAGAGCTAGAAGGAGCTTCAGGTGCAGAATCCCAAAAGTTACAAATTAAAATGGTACAGGAGTCATCTCAATTTTAAGAGTCCACAGTTCACTGTCTATATCTGAGCTAGCTGTCTGGCCTCCCACCATGGCCAGTATCGTAAATTTAGTAAAGACACTCTATAAAATCAGTGTTATCTCACTCTAGAATAAATACTTATATTTGCTCTCATGAACCAGCCTTGGGAGTCCTCTAAGAACGTTGACTGGATTTCTGTTGGTCGCAGTGGAAACAGAAGGAACCAACATAGATAGAGGTAATAACAAAGACACCAGAATCAGAGTGCAATTGTTCCTGCCTTCCGTAGGATCTGCCAAGGTGTACAGTCCTGATTCTGTCAGTTTCAGAAAACACCCAGATGATGAAGCTGAATCTGAATTCATTGTGTCCTGATCTTTTTGTCATGCATGTGTTGATATTGTTACCATTATATTCTATTTCAAGAGAAACCGTGTGACTACCCAGTTATAGAAAATGGCAGGTTAAGTACATCACCGGAGTACAGAAAATACCTTTACTTTCCAATGCGTCTTGGGCAGTATGCTACTTACACGTGCAATGATGGCTATTCAACCCCGAGTAGACACTCCTGGATTCAAATAGCCTGTTCTGAAACGGGCTGGTCACCACAGCCAAAATGCCTCAGTAAGTACATTTCCACTCTATGCTTAATTCTGTTAGTAATATCAAAAGTCTGTGCAGCAGAAATTGTGCCGATGGAGTACAAGACGGAACAAAGAACAGTTTTTTAAAGTAGAACTGCTTTATTAGACCACTGGTCTA
>JAOXNG010000004.1:9344162-9358883 GCA_028566535.1 Scolopax minor
CAGGGCCTCGTTGAGCCTCATCTTGAATGTCTCCAGGGAAGGGGCCTCAACCACCTCCCTGGGCAACCTGTTCCAGGGCTCCACCACCCTCATAATGTACTTCAGTCACAGAAAAGTTCCTACTTGGTAGGAAAGGAAGTAGGGCTTGGAAGTGAGTTACAAAAGGTTGGTCTTTCCCTGTTGCCCTCAGTTTCCCTGTTGCCCTCAGTGCTCAGTGCAGGAAATGAGTTTTCCCCAGAGGAAAAGACCAGATACTCAAGTAATATAGCTGTAGCATTTCGTCAGCCATCTTCATTGTGTCGGGGCTCTTGGGGGCACAGGAGTATTTAGCTGTTGCAAAAATCTCTAGAGCTGGTTTGAGAGGCTGATAGATTTGCACAAAAGTGATAAAATCTCCTGGAGGCAAATGCTGAAAATCGCTCAGGGCAAACATCACCATTTTAGAGACACAGCCGACCAAACCAGAGCTGGTGTACATGATGCTAGATGCACTGCAGTTAGGTAGCTTTGCTTATGAGTGCAAAGTATGCAATATTGTTTACTAGACCACTTCTTGGCACTTTATGTAGTGACTTACACTCTTGTTGATGTGGTTCGCTGATTTTTAGGGCAGTGAAACAAAACATGCTTTCATTCAGGTTTGAACACAAATGTCTTTTGGGGATAGAATAATACAGAAATGTGCTAGGAGACCCTTTTTTGGTAACTGTCTTCCTAAGAATTAGTTTACCTTAGTTCTTGCTGTACAATTACTGTGGTTAAATGCATTTACCTTCCTTCTTTAGAAATATGCAATGCTGGAAATCTGGACAATGGTTATTTCTTAAGTAGACAGGATGTTTTTATAGAAGATGAAAAAATTAAATATAGATGCGACAATGACTTTCATACTGAACAGGAAAATGGAGAAGTCACATGCACAAAGGATGGCTGGTCACCTCCTCCAAGATGTGTCCGTAATAGTAAGTGTGGTTGTATTTTGTTGAAGTTTCTAGCTAAAACCAGTAATCCATCATCACATCACCTACATTAATCCTCTGCTTAGTAACTTTAAGTCTAGGTCCTCTACAGCTGAAACACAGTGCTGTGATTCTCTCAGCTGGCTCATGCAGCTCTCATGGCCCTGTATGCTGCTGAGGTCAGTCACTATACAAATGTGCAGAATGTAATCCTTTAAGTTGACCATACATGGCTCATTCAGATTTCCTAAAATGTAGTTTCTGGGATGGCAGTCATGGTCTCATTGTCTTCACTAGTGAAATCTTGTTATAATATAGCTGTGTATTAATTATAATTAATTATAATTAATAATAAATAGTAGTCATTTCCCTTGCTCAGCCTATCTGTAATTTCTTGTCTCATTTCTATCTCTCACTATGCCACCTGATCCCTGTTTCTCTTGCCAGGAAGGGAGGAACAATAACCTCTCTTACCTCTCCTCTTAAATGTGTTTCTAGCTTTTGTTCTTGACTTGCACCAAGCCTGAAATTGCTAAAATGTCTCACAGGAACTTTAAATACTTTAGATAATGATTTCACATGGACAAAAAAAATAATTTGACCTAACTTTTCATGGACTGTAAAAATTGATTTTTAGGAAACAGTTCCACCTGTTTTAGGATACAGTTCCACCTGGTAGAAATACGGACCATAGAATGTTTTGGATTGAGATTTTGACACCTACTGAGATTTTGACATAGCAATTAGCAATGTTTAACTTGGAAGAAATTCTGTCTCCCTCTTTCAGAAAAATGCCAGAATATCCATCTTGACAATGGTTATTTCACCTTGGAAAGGGAAACATTTCGTTTACAGGAAAAGGTCACCTATACATGTCATACTGGCTTTTTAACTCCAAAAGGACAAGAAACAGGAGAGGTACAGTGTCAAAAGAGTGGCTGGACTCCGCCTCCAAAGTGCATCAGTGAGTAGCATAAAGGCTTCAGAGCTCCCTATCATTGTCCCTGGCAAAGAGATGATGTCCTATGTACTCAAATTTTTGTCATCTAGATTGGTAGAGTTTTCTTACTGGGCAGAGGGAAACTGAAATAGAGGACTGATCCTGCAGAGATTAAACTTTCTGGGGCTCCAAGAAATAAAGAGAGAAAACATAAAGGAAGTGAGTAAGCAGGGAAAATATCTGTTGTTTTCTAGGTGAGCTATTTTTTCGGACCTTTGTAGCACGAAGTAGATGGTGATCACTGTCCTCTCCAATGATTCTTACCTGATACAAGGTACAGGTACCCAAATTCCATAGAATAACCACTCATAGAATGGTTAGAGTTGGAAGGGATCTTAAAGATCATCTAGTTCCAACTCCCCTGCCGTGGGCAGAGACACTTTCCATTAGACTAGGTTGCTCAAAGCCCCATCCAGTCTGACCCTGAATACTTCCCCAGATCGAGCATCCACAGCTTCTCTGGGCAACCTGTTCTGGTGTCTCACCATCCTCACAGTAAAGAGTTTCTTCCAAATATCTAATCTAAATCTACCCTCTTTCAATTTAAAATCATTTCCCTTCATCCTATCACTACATTCCCTGCTAATGAGTTGCTATCCATCTTTCCTATAGATGCCCTTTAAATACTGGAAGACCACTATAAGGTCTCCCTGGAGCATCCTCTTCTCCAAGCTGAACAACCCCAACTCTCTCAGTCTGTCTTCATAGGAGAGGTGCTCCAGCCCTCTGATCATCTTTGCAGCCCTCTTCTGGACTCGCTCCAACAAATCCATGTTTTTCTTGTGCTGAGGACTCCAAAGATGAACGCCCCACCAAGTGGGGTCTAACTAGAGCAGAGTAGAGGAGTAGAATCACTTTCCTCGACTGGCTGGACACAATTCTTTTGATGCAGCCCAGGTCACAGTTGGCTTTCTAGGCTGCGAGCACACAGTGCCTTCCCTTTAATCCTGACCCACAAACTCTCAGTCGGCTCCTCATCCCCATCCCCAGGCAGAGCTCCATGCCTTCCAGCTAGTCATTGACATAGAAGGCAAGTTCACTCCCATTTCTCCTGCCTTGTACAGGTCAGGGATGACTTATGAAGAAATACCTGTGAACCAAGAGATTCTGCCAAGAACTTTATTTAAATGTGACCAAACTAGAGAAAAATGGAATTCATTATTTGGAAACGTGTTATTACTATGTGTAAAAAGCACTACGCATCTCTCTGCCCTGGTGTGAAAAAGTACATTTGTGAAAAACACCAGAGTGCTTTTTCCTGAAAATGCCTCCATGCTATTGTTGCCTTTCTCTTAGTTCCTTCCTCTCCTGAACAGGGGTGTAGGATAGTAAAAGAAGAGACTTAATCTTCTGGTGTTCTGATACTGAGGCTCTTAATACTGACCAGCTTTTAGCTGGTATTTTATCTTGTCCTTTTATTTCAGACTGCCTTTACCTAGGATTTTTGCAGCTTTTTTTCTGACCCCCTCACAAATGACCATGGGGAACAGGAGTAGACACTGTTTGCTATGACACCTCTAATGATAATATGTAGTAGAAGGAATGGAATTGAATCAAAGGAAGAAATATTAATGCTAGATTAGTAGTAGTAGGTCTAGACACACAATTCTGAAGTTTAATGCAGTAGATATTATATAATTTTCTACATTCATATTCTGGCAATGCAGAATTTTTAATGTTTCAGATATTCTGAGAAGTTCAATAGACTGGTATACACTAAAGCACCTACAGAAATGATGCTTTTAAAGGGCAGTTTTTTCTGGATCATAAAATATACTAACTTTGTTTCATTCTGCAGGATCATGTGAAACACATATGAAGATTTTGAATCACCATGCAAATAAAACTATGTTCATGCCTGAAGATACAATTGAGTATGCATGTTTGGAGGGATATCAAACTGCAAATAATATGCCAACTGGTACCTCCAGGTGTGGCATAAATGGTGAATGGAGTCCAACACCCGAGTGTCTTGGTGAATATTGTTGTGTTTACTAATCAGTGTGCCTCTATATACAATTTGTTAAGCTTTTTTCTTTATGACTTTCTTTGATTTTGTTCTAATCAGTAGCATTCATGTACTTTTTGTAGAGCGTACACTACATGTTAAAATATTTTGTCTTTGTAGCAATAGAATGTGAAATGCTGACATTGCCCAATGGAGATTTTTATCCCAGGAAAGGTAAATACCACAATGGAGATGTTGTGAAATTTACCTGTGCAACAAATTACGTAAGAGTGGGACCTGCCTCTATTCAGTGCTATTACTTTGGATGGTTTCCATCAGCACCAGAGTGTAAAGGTAATTCTTGTATTAAGGTTATTGTAGTAGAAAATATATGAAAATGCCTGGGTCCTGAGGACTTGTGAGGACACCTTCTATAAGCCAGTCTTGTTCCCAAGAACAATTATCCCATCTTTGACTCTAAAAGGGCAGGAACTGGCTCTCTTTGAATCATTTCATAGTTTTGCTATTTCATGTGGAAAAAATCTGAACAGTTTCAATATTGAACTTTCTGTTAGATTTAGTTATGCCATCTGGAGTCCTGCAATAACTGAAAGTAAGCTGGTCAATGGCTTGCGCAAAATTTCATTCTGGCCGTTGACTATAATGTATGAAAAATTATTTATTATTCAAAAAGGCATAAATAAAGTGTAGTATGGAAGCCAGGAACGATTGAGTAATGTCCTTAGTTTTGCCACTACTTCATGTTCATACCCATCAGGAATTGTACCCTGTGTTCCTTTTTCTGATCAGATGATATTGAAGAAAAAAACCTGTTTTGGAGATGGTACATAGCTGGACCCAAGCAAAAGAGGCTCAGTGAAGGGTTTTCCTGGTGAAATTCTTCAGCTTCATCCAGTAGGATAAGCAAACTCATGCAGAAAGGAAGATCTATGCCCCTATTCTTCTCATCTTTTTCTAAGACAGAGCACAACTTAGTGACATCTGAAAAGCATTTATTTTGCTGGTGCTACACCCTTTCATGAGGAAGCTTGAGAGGACGAAAGAATCTCATATTTCTCATCTCCCTTTCTTCCCAATCAACCAATTTTGTTGCTGTCTTTATGCTCTCATTCTTCTTTTTGCTCACTCTCTTTTCCATTTTAAAACAAGTATATTTCATATAGCTGGCTCTTCAGCTCAGGAACAATGTAAGCTCTCTTAGCAGGAGTTCCGTTAACTCCATTAGAAGTTAATTCCTTTAATATACAGTACATATCACTTGTTAGGTGATTTTTATAGCATTTGTTATTATTCCTTGCAAAATTTTCACTTTTTAAGAATACTGAAGTCATCCTGTCATCCAATGCTGAATACTGTCATCCATGTAACACTTTTTCTTTTTTTCTCTTAAAACTGTGTTGGTTTTATCAGACACTTCTTTTATCATAGCAGGCAATTGGCAGTGCATGGAAGTAAAAGATAGAGTGAGCCAGGATAATCTGTTGGTGATCTCCAGCCCAGGATAAATCCAGATATTCAATGATCTGTTTAACCTGTTTTACTGATTTTTCTTAACTTTGAACAACAAATTCAATTTATTTTATGTTGTGTTTAACATATAACTGTGCTAAAAATACTGAGTTCAGAGTATCAATTTCTTGATTTCAGTGAATGCCAGAGGCTGCGGACCTCCACCTGAGATTACCAATGGAATTATTGTTGATGGCTCTGGGCAACATTATCGGCATGGGGACAGAAAGCAATATGAATGCAACACCAAATTTAAATTGGTTGGATCGAAGGAAATAGAATGTGTTGATGGACAATGGTCATCTCCTCCCTCTTGCATTGGTAATCTATACAACTCTTACTTGGGAGAAGCCTGTTATTCACTGTACGCTAATAGTTCACGGGTATTTTCACAATTAAAATTGCAGATTTGCAGGTATAACGTGTAACATTTGAAATCATATTATGAATGAAAAATAAACACACAGTGTAGGTAAAACCAAAACCTTATTAGTAATATAAATGAAATCTTAAGAGTCCAATCAAAGAATTGGTCTGAGTCCAGATCAAATTATTATAGAAAGAGAAAGAAAATAAATACCCTATATGCAAAGAATAATTATTAATATATAAGCAATACAAATATCTAAGCAATGCAAATAGCTTATTTTTTATCTGTTTACAATTATATACATGCTACTTTTTTTACCAAGTTTTGGTGTTATGCTCACCCTTCCACTGCCCCTTTGGGTCCTAAAGTCAATGGCTTCAGTCTGGTATGTTTTCAAGTGAAGCTACAGCACATTATCTCTAGTTGTTCACTGGGAGGAACGACATGTTAATGCTGATTATTTCCTCTTCCTCCTTACAGGATCTGCTTGGGGTAATTTTTAGGTTTGCTAGCATGCTTTTACTTGCCCTTTTTTTACTGGTCTACAAGTTCTGAATTAGATATATTAAGTGTGTTTTAAATATGTTAAATACTTGTTCTTTGATCTTTGTATTACCCCTAAAACCAGTTTTGATCAGCTCCAAGTCTAAGCTGGCATTTTGTGAGCTATTCATAGCCTCAGGGGCCCGGGCTATGCCATCTCCCTTCCTCTGCTCTGTCACACCCAACCTTTGTCCCCACTTCTCAAAGATTCTGTTATCATACCTGCCCTCTATTCGCCTGCATCATTATGTTAGAGTCACAATTACTCTACAGAGACTAAAAACTTGTTACTTCTATATATATATAAAACTATGGTTGTTCCATGCAGAGACAACCAAAAGTAAAATATATAGCTATAGTCTGGTCACTAGAAAAATGGCTGTTACAGCTAGAACAAGTGAAACCAAGCCTCCAGGCAGGTCAGGACAAGTTTTGATAAAGTAGGCCTGAGAAGCCTCCATCCTGTGGTCCTGCAAGCTCAATCCAAACTCTGTGGCCAATTTCTAGCAATGGCAACACTGGGGCACTGGGCTACAAACGCGATGACATGAATGTATTGTCTATGTCACTGTCTTCCCTAGGATAGAGTCAGACACTCCAACAGTTTTTTATAGTCCACGTATTGGAATAGTTCTACAGTCAAGTCTCCTGGCTGAGCAAAAGCACCCCCTTTCTGTGCATGTCATTAGGAAGTGTACCACAAGCCTGAGAGTATGAACTTAAGTGAAAGGAGCTAAAAAATACTTGTGCAAAGCTACTGTTTGATTGTTAAGGCGGTGTCTCAGAATTGAATTAGAATGGAATATTCGATCTGAAAATCTGTAAATACATAAAGTATTTCAGGACATTTTTATAGCTCACAATCATCTAACAGCAGAACCAATAGATGGTGAGTTTTTATGGAATAAAACTGTCCCTATATATATACATTCTGACATCATGAGCAATACTGATGGTTTAAAAAAGTACAGCATGAAGCTTTCATCTTTTCAGTCCTTGATCCAGTGAGAATAGTTTTGGTGCACAGGCTTGAAAAAAGAGGGGTCTGAACTTGAGTGCTGGGTTGTTGAAATTAAATTTTTGAGTTTATCATGCGTCTTCCCTCTCCCACATTAAGAGTAGGCCATATGGACTTATTCACCTTACATGCCCTTTTCTTCCTTCAAAAAAAAAACTATTAACATACTGCACTCATCTGTGAAAGCCATTTACCTTTGCTGTCACTATCATGGCAGCAGTGAGAGCCCAAAGCAAGAGCTGCTGTTAGTACATAGTGATGACAGTGCTGCAGCCCTCTACGTGATGTTACAATGGTTTTCAGTTCTTGTAATAATACTAATTGAAAGTACACATTACGAATGTGTAGGTGTTTAATCAAGTATGATTTTGACTGATCAGAATCAGGGATCCGGGTGAGTTGGATTACTTGAAGGTTTTCTTACCCTTTAGGGTTTATGTACCAATGAAAAACAATTTGGGAAATTAATGTTAGCTGAAACTACTTGTGGAGCATGCTGTGGAGTTACTGCAGAGATGGAAAAGGAAGGGAAAAGACAGAATTAGTAAACTGACTAAAATATATACGTACTCATCTGTATTGAAATTTAGTTGTTACAGTTCATGGGAGTAAGCTTGGCTCACTGAATGCAAACATAGCGATTTTTAAAAGTTTTTTCAGCTATTCATATATGACTCCAATATTATTGTGGATTACTTCTGCTCTTCTCAACAGAAAACAAAATGCCATGTGGATCACCTTCCTCTATTCCAAATGTTGTTCTTCATCAGGAAGACCAGACACAGTTTTTGCATGGGGATGAAGTAATTTATGGATGTAAACAAGCCTCTGGAAGTTCTAAGGAAATGAAAACAAAATGTCTTAATGGGGAATGGAAGCCTTTTCCTCTTTGTGCTGGTAATCTATTTCCATCATATTTCCATATTTCACATGTAACATAGCTCTATTCAAAATCTCAAGGACTTCAGCAATTAGAATGTACCCAGAGATACTAGTTTCACGCATTTCAACTAAGTTTTTTTTATTTACTCTGCACTTTGAACTTTGTAAGCACTCTGAGTAGTTTTGGCGAAAGAAACCGAGGCTTGCACAGTGGGTAGAATCAAGTATGGGGGTACATCTTTCGTGTTCAGTGGCTTTTACCCATTTTCCAGTGTTCCTCCCTGGTAACAACCCTTCAGAAGCCTTGGGACACACCTGCAATAAAGTAGCATTAGGAAACTGATGACCTCTTCATCACTGTATGAGTATATGTTATATGAACTAAATCTATTTTTATCTATTTTTGTTGATTTTTTTTCAGATCCATATCCTAAGTGTGTGCTTCCAACACATGTGGAGCTTATACGCAATGGTCAGATTTACAGGCCAAGAAAGGAGGCTAGGTTCAATAGAATTATAACTTATATATGTACATCAGGTAGCAAAAGTATTAAACAGACAGCTTGTGTGTCTGGAAAATGGTCACCAGAAATTGAATGTACAGGTATGTTTTTAGATTTGCATACAATTTCTTCTTTTTATGTAGTAATGATAAATTATTGTTCTTACTGTGTCATTAGCCTGAAATGGAAATGCTTACATGCTTATATATATATGCTTACTCATTTATATGCTTAAGGATAGGCATGAATAATTATGGGAATAATTTGAACAGTTAACTAGGTTTAGAGATGCAGTATTTTAGTGAGGCAGATTTAATAATCTGTGCTCTGACAACTAGAATAGTTGTCACTTCTGATGTGAGAAAAGATGGTAAATTTAATCTCAGTTCTTCAAAAGGCCTTTATTTACCCTGGCACAAGTGAGAGTAGCACATAGCTCAAGCTCCAGCCAAGGTGCCTTTATTTTTTTAAACATGCAAAACTTTTCTATTCCTGTTTTTTCTTTTCCTTATATTTTTTCAATTGCTTCCTAGTGAAACAACAAGAAAAAAGCTGAGTTGGACAACTCAAAAGCACAGAGCTAGAGGAAACTGCCCTTATCTAATACACTCCAAAGGCCAGATGCCTGCAGGATATTGCCTGCAGAAGGCATGACTGTAAAACAATCATTGCCTCATTGCATGCTCTGATTATGCCAGATTTGTGGGAAATGATGTGTGGAAGTGGGAGAAGTACACAGAGCAGCAATCACTTTAGGGAACATTCTCTTTCAAAATCAAGTGATCCTACCTTCCCAATTTTCTGGAACTATTAGAAGCAACAAACCAAGCTCTTGAGGTCTCCTCCTTCCTGTGTCTCCTCTTTTCTAGATCTGCCTCCTTTCCTCACTTTTTCTTACCTTTGGAAGGAGCAGCCCATTGAGTCTTCAGTGGGAAAATTGAAGTTTTATTTCTTTGTTTCTTTTTGTCATTCTCATTTAACTCTGTTATCAGGTAGGTCTGAAGAAAAAAACAACAAAACAAAAGTAAAACAAGAACCCCAGAAGTTGGTTCAGTTTTCCTAAACCAGTTCACCATAGAGCACACAGGAGTGTGCAGCTGCATGTAAGAGAAGAGGGAGACTAAAAGTAGCTTCAGCTTAGATTGGTGTAGGCAGCTGTGACTATCTTTTGATAGGTTGAAAGCTTATGAGATCTGAAGGCACCTCTAGGGTTTCCGAAGCTGAACAAAATGATCGTGATACTAATTAAAGCTTGAGATAGCTACTGAAGAATTCTCACCAGTGTTTTCTTAGTTGTTAGTGTTGTAATCTGTGATGAACTGTTACATTTTATTTAATGCCCTGTTATAACATGAGTGTGTGTCCTTAGATGAGGATAGTACCTGCCCACCTCCACCTCAGGTGCCTCATGCTCAACAGATAACAGCTGGAAGAAATTACAAGAATGGGAGTAAAATAACTTTTTCATGTGAGGAGAGTTTCCAACTCATTGGTGCAAATGAGATAATGTGTATAAACGGAAAATGGCAATCACCACCTTACTGTGTGGGTCAGTAGTGGATTTATTTTTCTATTTCTTTTATTATGAATTTCCATGTTATGCTTTTTGCAGTCATCAATTCCAGGATGATGATATTATTTATGTTAAGATTATCATGAACAGGTAACTGCAGAAAGGCAATAGAGTGTAAGTTGCTAAGAAAGGGCAGTTAACCAACTGCTGGACAGTAAGTCTTCTTATTTACACAGACTTATCTAAGATGGCATGTGAAACTTTCCCATAAGAGCTGTGTGTTTATTTGTTTGTTTAGTATATTGCAAAATGGAGTCTCAGTTTTGACTGGGGGCCTTTAATAGTATGCTGGTGAAAAAAAATCAGTATTATGTATTATTTAGTTGTAGTAGAAGCAATCTTTGGGTTTTTTCATTTTTATTCTATCTTGATTTTTCTCTTTATCTTTTTGTGGCTTCTTCCTGTAATAAGAGTAGAAATGATATGGCATAACTCAGGCCACCTATTCTAGGAAACACTGAAGAACCTGTTATCCAATTGTTAATATATTACCACTGCAGGTGATACCTTGTAAACAGAAATTCATTAAGAGATAGAAGAAATGAGTAGGAGACAGATGAGCACATGACAGATGAGGTGCCAGCTGGTAACTGATGTGCATAACATGCTAACCAAGCCTGTATTTTCAAACTGCAATATTCTGATGTCATGAGGTTTCTCTTCTCTTGCATTTGCTTTGAGTCTCCGTTTCTGCTAATAAGTGGCAGACATGGAGAAAAATAACAAAAAAAAATGCTTGAACTGTTCATAAAACAACTTTTACTGAAATAAAATTCCTAGTCCCAGTTACTAAACAGGAACTTTGACTGCAATTAGATTTTTTGTATTCTGGAATTCAGGGCAAACATATGCTTTCAAATGGATGTGTCGGCTACTAAAACCTAATTTATTAATTAACTAAAAATGCATATAAAGTCTACCCACTCTACAGTAGTATAGGAGAAGAAAGCATTGGGACAGGCCTGACTGAGGATGATTTCATAGAGATTTAATCGATTATATGTATTTGGAAATACATTAAAATACTTTGTTAAGTTCTGTTCTCTTTTTCATCATGTCATCACAAAACCCCTCAGGACATTCATACAACTTTATTAATGGTGGAAAAATTTAATAGCTAATATTCTAGCAACTCATTTTCAATATCCCAGAACAAGATAATCTTGTTCTATTCTTCTTGTCTCTTGCCTCTTCTATTTCTTGTCTCTTCTATTTCTCTGCCTGTGAAATTTTCCCTGGTCTTGATCCTAAACTCTAACTGTATCTCCTTCATATGAACTGGAAAATAGCTTTAATTTGGTTTAAAGGAAAAAAAGAATCCCATGTAGAAGGGAAGGAGACAATAGTTTTGGGTTGTATATCTTGGATATTTATTCATCTTCCTTTCAAACCATTTCATTTATGTTTGGATTATTGGCTTTTTTTTTCTTTTCCATTTTAGACAGCATGCATCACTGGGTATTAAGTGTTTTGCATTGTTGTTTATTTTTGTTTTCTATATTTTATAGAAAAACCCTGTTTGCCACCACAACCTATAGAATGTGTCGATGTTCCCGTGCTAGAAAATCAAAACTTAAAAATTCAAAAAGAAGGGGAAACAATTTATCTGGCTGGTGCTAGAATTAAATATGTTTCTCGTTCTGGATATGTGTTAGATGGACCATCAGAGATAACTTGTTCTATGGGAAACTGGACTTCAGCTCCTACATGCTCGGGTAATATCAAAAATACTTTTTTTGAAGTGCATTTAGCAATGAAATTCAAATACTTTTAAACTAGAGTTTGACTAGTAAGAACTAGTAATCCATATTTTTGCTGTGGGGTCTTGTCATCCCTCATGGATGTTTTTAGAGCAGTCCTGATTGGTGCAAGGCTGACTTTTTGCGTGCAGTTTAGATTTTAAATATTCCTTTGTATTCTTGCAATCTTTGTTCAGTTTGTATCTCTGCCAGGTAAGTCCTGGGCACATCTTCATAATCCAAGGTTCTGTTTTCTACAGAGTATACTAGTGACTAGTGGTTGCTTTGGTGCTCCAGTGATGGGAGCCACTTCTGTGCCGTAAAAGACAGAAGCCCTTATTAAAGTTTTCTGGCCTGGTTAGAAACAGGTTCTAAACATTTCAGTGACTGAAGTCCATATCTGTTTAGGGACTTATTTAATCTTTCATATGCTATCTTTTATATATAATCCATTGTCAATGGATGACTATGCTGATGTTAGGAAAAGTTCTCTGAAGCAATTGTTGGCTGGAAATAGGACACTCATTCTGTGTGTTTCATATTAGCATAAGTATCAACTTTCTGTATCTTTTCAGAAATGCGATGTGGAAGTTTTCCAAAAGTTGCCAATGCTCAAGTTGAAGGCAGAAACAAGAAAACTTATGAGCCCGGTGAAACAATTCAGTACCAGTGTGATGCAGGGTTCCTGGCTGTTGGTACCCCTGAAATTATTTGCAGAGAAGGAAATTGGACAGCACCACCCCTCTGTGAAGGTATAGATTCTACTTCTAAGCAGTCTATGACCCGTCTTAGTCTTTCATGCTGTGAATTAAAATAATGTCAACTCAGGCATGCAGGTGAGTCAGGCCAGTAGAGCCAACAGGTGTCTTGCTCTGACCGGGCTGCTACAACACCTATTTTGAGAAACAACAAGCTCCTGAGAGACAACAAGCAGGGTAGATGAGCAAAGAAATTGTTTTCCATGTGGGCTAAAGCTGCTAGATGAAAATTAGCTCACTGCTGAAATCAAGCAGAGAGAGGGTTATGGGGGAATGGATGCTGGCTGCAAAGGTGGAGGTATCTGGTAAGGTATTGTAGGTTATTAAGAATAAAATAAGATACTCTTTAATATTATAAGACATTCTTCATCACTAAGAATGTCAGTTTCTGAAAGTTATCTTCAAATAGTAAACAAATTACTTCACTCTGCAGCCCTTTAGCACAGAACGCTATACGGCACCAACCTGCACCTTCGGCTGATCTCAGCAGCTCCTTTTCTCTTTTTAGTAACTCTAGGCAAAAATAATATGGACTGTGAAGCACTGCAGAATAAAGACCATAATATCTTCCTTTTCTACTTGTGGAAAATGATCTGCATTACACAAACCATTTTTACTCATCAAGAGCAATGGTGCTCCAGAATACAGTATTCTGTGGTTGTAATATTGCTGCACTACTGTTTTTAAACACACCTCTCTTTCCAGACATTAGCTGTGGAGCTGCACCTGAAATTTCCAATGCTTATATTGTAAGTCCTCAACAGGAGAGGTATCTTCCTGGTGCCAGAGTGCAGTATGAATGTGAAAGCAATTTTCAGATGATGGGTGGAAATTATATCACTTGTACAGATGGAGAATGGTCACAAGCACCAACCTGCAGAGGTACGACTTTCATCTTGCCAGTTAGTGGAGAGGGGACTGTTTACTCTAAGGACTACCTTTTTTACTTTTGTTTTCTTTGTGTATCTGCAAAAGTGACTACAGCAGTGTCTTTTTTCAGCTGTGATATGCGGACCTCCTCCAGAAATTGTTGGTGGTAAAGTTGAAGATGTTAAAAAGTCAAGATATATGCCTGGAGAGAGTGCTAGGTATCGGTGCTGGCAAGGTTTTCAGATTTCTGGGGCTTCCACTGTAGTATGTCAGAATGGGACCTGGACAGAGCTGCCAAAGTGCAAAGGTAATTTCTCTCTTTCTTTATACAGTCACTTGTCAGTGAGACTGTCATGAAGCTGACTCAGCGTTACTTCTCCAAATTTCAGTCTCATTACTGTCTACAAACACAAGTATCTGACACACTTATGAAAAAGACATTTTGCCAGTTATCTCTTTAGATGAGTTTACCAGATGACTGATCCAGGTGGCTTCACTTGAGAGCAATCTGGAAAACCACCCTGTGGCTGTGAGCAGTTGCTGGCCAGGTCTTTTGAGACACAAGCCTTGGACTTCTTAGAATTAGTCTATGCCTGCCTGATAAGAAGAGGTTGAGAAATTTTGCCATTCATGTTGGAGAATGGAGCCCAGAGCTTCCCTGTGAGTTGACATCCAGATAATGCAGATGATGCATTGCTATATTGAGTGCTCTGGAGTCAAATCAACCATTTAATCAGCTGAAGGCAGAATTTGATGTGTGAGCCAATACCTAGGTATTCTGCTGGTTCCTCCTAGGATTTCACGAGTGCATTTAATAATCTCATTTGTTCTCATGAGACATACAGAATGTTTCAGCACTTGATCCAATGCAGCAGCATTTGACTCAAACACTACCCAGCTGGGAACCAAAAGGGGTGCAGAAACAACAGATGAATTAAGACCAGACTCCATATTGTGTCTCTAGACCACAGTGCCAAGTGCAAAGAGTGTCACTGCTGGTGCCAGGGAATCTGGGTCTTCTCTGAAGA
>JAOXNG010000004.1:9377685-9388689 GCA_028566535.1 Scolopax minor
GTCCAGGTCATTGATGAATATATTGAAGAGGACTGGACCCAGTACTGACCCCTGGGGAACACCACTTGTTACAGACTCCCAGCTGGATTCTGTGCCCCTAATCACAACCATCCTGGTCCTGTCTTTTAGCCAGTTTTCAATCCACTTAATCATTCATCTAACTCACACTTCCTAAACTTAACTATGAGGATGCTGTGGGAGACAGTGTCAAAAGCCTTGCTGAAGTCAAGGTAGACAACATCCACAGCCTTCTTCTCATCTATCCAACCAGTCATGACATCATAGAAAGCTATCAGGTTAGTCTGACATAATTTCCCCTTGGTAAATCCATGTTGACTATTCCTGATAGCTTTCTTTTCCTCCATATGCTCTAATATGACTGATAATTCTTGTATATCTTCTATCAGTATCGGGATTATCCAAATGTGACCACCTTCCTGGGAAGCCTGTTCCAGTGTTTGACCATCTGTTAAAAGAAATGCTTCCTAATGTCTAGTCTAAGCCTCCCCTTAAGCATCTTTGAACCATTCCTACATGTCCTATCACTGGATACTGGAGAATAGAGATCTCCACCACCCTCTCCACTTCTCCTCAGAAAGCTGTAGAGAGCAAAGAGTTCTCTCTTCAGCCTTCTTTTCTCCCAGCTAGACAAATGTAAAGTCCTTAGCCCCTCACAGGACATTCCTTTCAGTCCTCACTCCATCTTTGTTGCCCTCCTCTGGATGCATGCGAGTACCTTAATATCCTTTTTAAATTGTGAGGGCCTGAACTGCACACAGTACTCAAGGTGAGGCCACACCAACGCTGAATACAGTGGGACAATCACCTCTTTTGACTGGTAGCCAGGACAGGCTGCTGACTTGTATTGAGCCTGCTGTCAACCAGCACCCCCAGATCCCTTTCTCCACAGCCAGCCACTCCTCTCCCAATTTATACTCATGCCCAGCATTACTTTCTCCTGATTCTTTCTCTTGGCTGGCTTTTCAGAAGAACCCATCTCTCCATTTTTTCTCATTTCCCAGCTCTTTCTTCCCCTCTATGTACAGAGAAAGGAGATATAGTACTGTAAATGCCAAATCCGAGGGGGAAAAAAAAAGCCTCTTCCATCCACTCACTCTTGCTGTAAGGGGAAAATAAAACTTCTAGTGAAAGATAACAGATCTGTACATATGGAGAGTAGCAGGACAAAGTTTGTGATAACTAGAGAACAACTAGAGAACAGCTAGTCAGAGTCCTTGACCAGAGAACAGCTATTTCAGAGCTCCCATTTACCTAATGCTAATTGGGACTAAACTAAAGGTCAGTTTGGAGACCTGAAGATCATTTTTACTATTAGGCTGTGCTGCAACACAGACCTGATTTTTGATCTTGCTTTCAGAGAACCCGTAGTTATATTAAAAATGCTGCAACTTAGACATGTTTTGGCACATTGGCAGGTTAGAAACTTACAACCAAATGGATCAGTGTATCCCAGAGGATTGTTTGTGTAAGGAGATGCTCTTCATTTCATGATCCTTCATGATCTTTCCTGCTTCCAGTAGGATGTAAAGAATTAGACTAAGAAAGCACTCAGATTCCTTCAGCAAGCTTGAGTGTCTCAAGCAAACAAACTTTCCCATCCATCCTCAGCTTTAAAGTGCTTAAGCCCCCAGAGCCTGCTGAGATCTACTCTTATTATGCTTCACTGGATATAAGCAGCATTATTTAATAAATCATAGTCTCTATAATTTCACTTTATTTTTGCATGTGAAGGAACTACTGTGCATTAGTGCTACAGCCTAGATGACAGAAAATAAATTAGAGTACGTTATGGAAAAACATTTGCCCTTAATTAGACTAACCTGTATTATAAGAACAGATGAGATCTGTTTTTGTGCAAGTTTTAAGATGAGGTGAATCCTGTACGCCCTTTGAATTTTAATTGCAGAGATATGATGATATGCAGCTGCTGCAAAATAAAGTAGTCTCTTTTGCTCTGAAATCTGTAGAAGGAAAACAAGGAACATCATTAATTTCATACTAGGTAGCTGATCATCTATGTAAAGGCCATAGCACGCAGCAATATACTATTAGATGCTGAAGAATCACCTCAGAACTTAATACTTCTGAGTTAAGTAAGCTACTTTTCTTCAGTACTCACTCTCTAGTCTAAACAATAACACAGAAATGATTGTAAGCAACAACATTAATATACAGCAGAGGACAGTTCCATCCGGAGCGTGTGTGTGCATGCAAGAGTACCAGTCAGATCTCAGAAGCTAAAAAAAAAAAAAAAAACCACCCAGCAATGAAGACCTATTTTAGTCGGAAAGGATTGTAAGAATAGGGTCAAACTGTATTTTTATCTATTCTGACCAACCCATTTCTCAAAGCAGTCAACAAGAATTTAAGTTCAATAACAAGAGATCAGGTTTTCCTTTTCTTGACAGCCAGAATTAATGCTGAAGCAGCTCTAGAGAGAATTTACATCAAAAGTATAGATTTAATTTGAAGTATACTAACCTTTTTTCTGACTAAATAACCGCGTATAAGTGCTTGCAGTCTAATGACAGCTTTTCTAGTTTTGTTGTATTTCATAAGTTGAAACCTGCCTTTCTGCCAAGCCCTGAGATGATTTTGGATAACTACAGCAGCAGCTTTTTGTTGATGGAATTTCCTTCTTGCCTTGAAACCTCTGTATACTTTTTGGATCAAACATACAGCTTGAAGCTTCTGAAAAAAAAATTTAAAGAATGCATTGATAATTAAACTTCTGTTCATTCCCATCATGATCATTATACATTTAAATTTTAGTTCTACATATTTTCTTTCTTTCCATCATAAGACAAAAAAAAAAAAAGGAAACACAAGCAAAGTCATGTGGTACTAGTTTATGTAAAAATGCATCTAACAATTTGTAAAGTCTTTTCCCATACTTAAATGGAGTCAAAATAGATGCAATTTAACTTAATCCTTTGTAAGCATTAAAGCCAGCAGAAAATTTTACATGTTATCTTGTCTTCCGCAAAGACAGGTATAATTTAACAATTGAAAGTGTTCAAAAACAAGAATTGACCTCATTGATCAAAGCAAAAGGAAATCTAATAATTTGAAAATTGAACAGTTGTGATTTGAACAATCTTTGTTCTGGCCTCACCTTTATTTCTTTTCTATACTTCTGCACATTGGTGACAAAAATCACTTGAATACATTTCAAAACTTAAAAAAAAAAAGAAAAATCAAAAAAACCTATGACACAACAGAACGCAAGGGAAAACATACCTTTCTTAAAAGTTTTCTCGCCCGGTGCTGTCTATATGCCAACTGAATCGTGACTGCAGCTTTCTTAGTTGCCAGAAACTGATGTTGAATCTTTCGTGCAGCAAGGGTTGCTCTCCATCTTCTTTGAATGGTAAGTACGCAGAACTTCATTTTCAAAAACCTAACATGAAAATGCATTTTAGTTTTTTTCCAAAAATTAGGAACATTTGCAATTTTGAAGTAAGAAAAGTGAAGGCTTACAAAACTATTAAGATAGATATTGTGAAAGCAGAGTTGTTGTCAATCTACTCTTGGAACACTAGAACGAGGGGATAGCTGGCAATGTTGGCAGAAAGACCGATATAAAATAGAAGATACTTTCTGTTTTCCTACAGTAGGTACTTCCAGAACTTGCTGACAAAGGAGGTTGGAGAGGAAGACAGCCATCTGAAAGCCATTAGGACAAACTGACACACAACAGGTCCATAAAAGGGAATAGGCAATGATGTAAATTCTAGCATTCATAATCTAAAAAGCCTGGATGTCAAGGGAGGACCTCGGAGAGTGTTCAGGTTAACATACTCTCCCTAAAGAGCATCTTCTGCTGCTACTGGCAGAGGACACAGCTCTGAACAGGATGATCTATCAGGCTGATCTAGTACAGCATTTATTGTAAAACTATCTCACAGCAAAATAAACACAAACTAGTTTAATGATTCCATTATAAAAAAATAGGTTTTCATCCTATTAGTTTTATGCTGCAATTTTAACAATATCCAGAAAATCCTTCCTGTTAAAAAAAAAAAGAAGATGAAGGCCTACTCTTTCTAGATTCCTAATATGCATAAGTTTGTGACGTAGCTTCCAGTCCAGAAAAATATTTAAATATAAATCTTGTGCATAAGAATAACCCCAGGATTATATTTATGCAGAGCCCGAGAATCTACAGGCATTTCATAGAGTGCAAAGCACTACTAATAATTATCTAATAAAAGCTTTGAAAGTAGAGAAATTAATATGAAATTCAGTATTACCATGCCCGCTGCTGTTTTGTTTTGAAGTGATTCTGAATAACACGTGTAGCTTTTACCACAGATGCATATTCCTTTCGTGCTCTCCAGCCCCGGAACCAGGCTTGAATTACTCGTGCTGCTCTCATTTTGTTAACCCACTGCCTGGTTTTATATCCTCTATATGATGCCTATTAAGTATATAAAGAGAAAAAAAATTTCAAAACTTGATTTTTTTTCTTGTTTAATGGAAAAAATAAAATTTAAGGAAAAAAAAGTCATATTAGCGCAAAAGGCTTTCAGGATTTCTATCTCTACAATATTACAACTATCTCATTTCTCATGTCTTGAGGATCTTGTCTAAGGCAAGTGAAATGCATTCAGGGAAATACCACAAATGCCACCCTAACATCTGTGAAAATAATTATGTCATGAAGAAACAAATCTGAGAGAGAGTAAACAACAACAAAAAACACTTTCTGGGATTACCTGAATTCTAATGGCAGCTCTTTTCATTTGATGGTATCTTTGTTGTTCAATATTTCGGATCCGATGGGCTCTGTAGTGCTGTTGTATTAACAGAGCAGAAAACTTCCACTGAAGGTATTTTTGTCTTTGAATACATCCTCGGAAAAATGCCTTAAGAAAAAAACACAGACTATTTCACCACTTGCATGGTATTGATTGGAACAATGTTTGCACATTTTAAAGTACAGCTGTACTCACTGGCTTGTTAGAGAAACAAATTAAGTAAATATATTTTCAATTTTCCAATTAATCATTGTTTTCTACCTTTAAAGCAAAGTAATCATACATGTATTGCTCAGGATATTTAAATCAACCATTCAGAAAACAACTAAGAAGAAGACACTTCCCCCCAAAAAAACATGGAGATATGGAAGGCACACCTGTTTCCTTATCTATTAAGCATGGGCTTTCCAACCAGATAGTAATAGCAGCCTAAGAAATTAGGAGAGATTATTTCCCTTTCTTCCTTGCTCTGGGGGAAATAAAAATTCCTTTCATTCCAATAATACCCTGAAGAGAAACCTCTTCCTTTAGGGTAAAATAACTAAAGAACTAAGGACACCACAGAAGATAACTTAAAGCTTTTCCCAGAAGAAGAGAGGAGAAAAAAATGTATCCTCCCACCGCATATAAATAATAATTAACATAAAGAAGAAGGAAACATACCTTCCCCCCCCATTCTCAACAGCAACAAAAAAATTGAAAGAACACTTCAGAGTAAATAGTCTTCTAAATCTCTTTGAACTCACACTGGATGGATATTTATGTTGCTACTTGGAGATTAAACAATTGTCAATGCTTCTTGCTGAACACACTTATTGAATCAATGACAGAAAGAAAAAACGTCAAGCTAAATATTGCCCACTTCCTAGAGTGCCTCTGAGAAACCACAGATACAGCTGCACACTAAGTTTCATGTGGTGTCACTCAAGGTAACCACTGAAACAAGTAAGAATGCAATTCCTCTCCTTACATTCCTCTTCAAAATATTAGCTAGGCACTTGAATTAGTCTGGGGCCATTCAATAAATCTAAAAGAACTAACTTAAATTGATTTACTCCTGACTTCTTAAGTATGAGTCTTAAAGAATGCAGCAGTCGTGCCTTTTTTGACATTTACTTCACTTCATACCCAATAGCAGTGCCCACTCATTTCAACATGTCAAGACAGCTTTCATTCACATTCTAATCAAAGAAAATATTCCTTAGAAGTACTAATATTTTTATATATGAAAGACAGTTAGGACAAAAAGTCTTAACCACAGAAACACACATAAGTATCAGAACTCATGTGAAGTAGTAAAATTCTAGAGGAGAAAGAAGAAAAAGGAGGTGTTACTTTTTAAGATAAGTACCTCAGCAAGGACAGACAAACAGCTGAACTGAGACTATTTCTGTGGCACTAAGCTTCATACACCTGCCACGTAGAATACTTCAGAAAATGATTCTACTTTAACATATGAACTGCTGTTTGCAAGAGTAGTCATCTTAGAAAGCCCACAAAGGAATAAAAAAAAAAAAAAAAAACACCCCACAAGCACTACTATACATTCGAAAGTACCTGAATTTTTATTGTGCTTTCTTTAATTCTGTGAAACCTCTTCTTTTCAATGAATCCTCTGGCTACAGCCTGCACAACAATAATGTTCCTCCGGGTTTGTAAATAAGTAGTTCTTTGGTATCTCACAATCAAGCGGGATCGGTAGCATCGTTGTAAGACAACTGCTGCTTTTTTATAGCTTGTATACTGTGATTTAGTTTTATGCATTAAGTAATAGGCTCGTATTGTAGTAGCTGCTGTTCTAAGCTGAATAAATTTTCTACGCTGCACAGCCATCTGCAGAAAAGACTGAATCTTTCTTGCAGCTCGTACCTGTCTTGCTATTTTTCTTGCTTTCATACCACGGACGGCAGACTGAATAATTACTATTGCTCGTCTTTGAGCAGAATACTCTGCTTTCTGTAAACGAACCCTGTGCCATGCTCTGTACCACCTCTGAATAGCAACCACTGAACTCTGAATCAATTTATAGCGAGTCCTCGTTCTCTGGCATCGGAACATGGACTGGATCATTATTGCTGCCGATTTCTTCTCAAGAAAACGCCTCCTCTGTACACGCATTTTGAAGAATGATTGTATGCATCGTGCAGCAACGTTGGTTTTATACAGCTCTCTAGCTTTTTTAGCACGAAAAGAAGACTGAAGGCAAATGACAGCTTTTTTCAGTTTTGCATAGTTTTCCATGTCAGCTGCTTTTGCTATTTTAGCTCTGAACCTTTGCTGAATAACTCTGACAGCCCAGCACAACTGTTTGTAGTACCTACGTTGTACGTACATGCGATAACTGGACTGTATTACAATTGCTGAAACATGCATGATTCTCAGTTTCTGTCGTTCCTTCATGCCTCTATAGGATGCTTGAATAAGAAGAGCAGAATTCTTCATCGTCAGGTATTTCTTTCGTTGACTCTTCCCTTCAATGTAGGATCGATAGTAGTTCTGTATAACAATAGCTGCAATTCTCATCCTTTGATAGGACCTTCTACTCCTGTGCATTTTGTAGGCCGACTGAATTGTACTTGCAGCTAAATGCATACGCTCAACACTCTTCCGCACTCTGATACCTCTGTATGCAGCCTGAATACAAATAGTTGCTCTGCGAAGAGAAAGGTACTCTGAAGTATGCTGTCTTGACAGAATCAAAGCTCTGTATCTTCTCTGAAAGACAAGAGCAGCCGCTTTAAGAGAGAGATACCTTTGACGTTCTCTAAAAGCTTTAAAATTTTTCTGAACAACAATAGCAGCACAGTGCATTTCTTGACGACGTTTTCTTGCCCGCATGTCTCGAAAAGCCTTTTGAATACAAGTTGCTGCTTTCTTTAATGCAGAGTAATGCCTTACTGCGATTTTCTTTAGGTTATTGGCTCTGTATCTCTTCTGTATTACCTGGGTTGCCCACTGAACTTTTCTGTAATGGCGGTACTCCCTATACATTCGGTAGTTTCTCTGTATTATAAGTGCTGCCTCGTGTCTTTTCTTCAAGAGGCATCTTGTTTTCATTCCTCTATAGGCAGCCTGAAGAACTAAAACAGAATTGTACAGTTTTAAGTATATTTCTCTCACACGCTTCCCTTCTCTGTAAGCACGATAATGCTGCTGTATGATTACTGAAGCAAACCTGACAGCTTTATAAGAAATATAAGTTTTATGCATTCTTAATGTTGCTTGAATAACTGTAGCAGCTCGATGCATCTGCTGGATTCTTTTTCTTACTACAAAGCCTCTGTAAGTAGACTGTATGATAACAGTAGCATTAAGGAAAGAGAGATATTTTTGACGTTGAATTTTCGCTAGTTTTGTGGCTCTGTATTTCCTCTGAATTACAATAGCAGCTGTCTTAATGGAAAGAAAATGTTTTCTTTGGATGAAAGTTTTAAATCTTCTTTGAATAAGTTCAGCTGATTTATTCATAGTTCTTAGAAGTTGTCTTGTTTTCATACCACGGAATGCAGCCTGGATTCGCAGTGTGGCACTTTTTATATTCATATAGTTGTAAACTTGTGCATCTCGCTCCTTGCAAGCACGGAACCACTGCTGAATCTGCCTAGTTGCCAGCAACAATTTTCTGAAATCCTTCTGTTGTTTGTGCATTCGATAGTAAGACTGTATTATTGCTGCTGACTGATGTAAAGTTTTTAAGCTTTGTCGGACCTTCATGCCTCTACAGGCAGCCTGAAGAATAATGACAGATCTCTTCAGCTCCAAGTACTTCTTACGTTCTACTTTGCCTAAACAAAATGCTCTGTATTGTCTTTGAATTATAATTGCTGCCATTCTCATTGCCTGGTATTTTACATTCATGCAATGCATCTTAAATGTGGCTTGGATACAAACAGCTGCTCGGTGCATACAGTGAATTTGTCGTCTAACTTTTACACCTCTATAAATTGCTTGTGTTTTGAGAGTGGCTTTTCTTAAAGACAAATATTTCTGCTTTTGACATTTAGCATGAATCGTTGCACGGTAACGCCTTTGAACTACTACAGCTGCAGATCTAAGTCTATCATAGTCCTTTCTGACCAGGTAAGATTTGAAGGCAGCTTGTATAACTGTAGCAGCTTTGTTTAGTTTGCTCAATTGTTTCCTCACAGTCATGCCCCGGTAAGCAGACTGCAAGACTAACACAGCTGCCTTTGTTCTTAGATAAATTGCACGCTGTTTTTTTTTCATACAGTAAGCTCTAAAGTATTTCTGAATCACTAGAGTGGCTTGTCTTAGCTTCTTATACTTTAGTTGATGCACATGCATTCTGTAATAAGACTGAATAACTGTTGCAAGATGATGTTTCTTTTGAATCATTTTTCTCATAGTTTTCCCCCTCCATATAGCCTGAAGATGCAGTACAGAGTTACGCAGCCGAAGGTATTCTTGCCGTTGTTTCTGGCCTCTAACACTGGCTCTGTAGTGCCTTTGGATGGTTCGCACGGCGCGGTTCATACGCCTGAATTTTTTCAAAGCCATGAATTTTCTGAAGGAAGCCTGTATCTTAGTGGCAGCAACACATTGTCTTCGAATCTGCTTTCGTACCTTCCAGCCTCGAAAAGCTGCTTGTAAAGAAAGCACTGCTGCTCTTGTCATCAAGAAGGCCAGTCTTTGCCGGTTGCCAGCCTTACAAGCTCTGTACCACCTCTGAATCACAACGGAGGCCTCAACCATTGCCATATATTTTGTTCTCGCAGCATAAGCTCTAAAAGCAGCCTGAATTTTAACAGCAGCTCTGTATTCAAGTTTAAGCTTTTTGCGTGCTTTGTAACCCCTGCAGGCTGCCTGTAAGCACACAACTGCTTTTTTAACTTGTAAGAACTCCTGCCTCTGACACAGCTGCTTTTTGTATGCACGATAATGTTTTTGAATGACAACAGCAGCACGATAGATGCTTAAATAATGTTGCCTGTCTCTTTTCATTCTGTAGCATGCCTGGAGGAATACTGCAGTTTCCCTCCACCTTCGCATTTGTTTCCTCACAAGATAGCCTCGAACTACAGCTTGAATTCTTATGCAAGCTCCCTTCAGTTTCCTATAATCTTCTTTAAGTTGAAGAGCATATCTATGAGCCCAATACCGCCGCTGAACATAAAGGGTTGCATCTCTTAATGCACAATAACTCTTACGTGCTTGCCTCATCTTTACAAAACACTGAATCTTCACTGTTGCATCTTTCAAGTTTTTAAATCTCTTCCGGACAATATAAGCACGGTAACTTGACTGAATTTTTATCACAGATCTCAATCTGCGAGCCTCTTTCCTAGCTGCCATGCCTCTGTAGGCAGACTGTAGGACCAGAGCAGCCAGACGCATCCTCTGGAAAGAAGCAGCTGCTCTTTTACCAGTGACACGTGCCCTGTACCAAGCCTGAATTACAGAAGCAGCATTTTTCATCTCTTTGTATCTTTTCACTTGTTGGTATTTTCTCACGTGTGACTGCAATGTAATAACAGATTTTTTTAACCTTAGAAATATTAATTTCTCTTTCTTCATTCTCCACAGTGACTGAACAACACAAACTGCTTTTGTCTGTCTGTACAGCTTACGTGCCTCCATGCCTCGAAAAGCAGCTTGGAGAACTATCGCTGCCGCACGCTTTTGCAAATAGTGCTCCCTTTCAGTTTTTCCCAGTTTATAAGCTCTGTAATACTGCTGAATTGTCACTATTTTTGCCCTGTGGTCCTGGTAAATACATCTAGCCACCTGACAGCGGTACCAAGCCTGAATCTTGATAACACTTTGCTTAATACGTAGATAGTGCTTCAGATCTCTGTGCATCCTGTACCAACACTGTATGACAAGGGCAGCCTTCTTTCTTTTAACCAGTTTTGAAGATTGCCATTTTCGGAAATAAGTCTGAAGCACTAAAGTTGCTTTAATTTTCTGTTGAATTTTGTGTTTTCTCCATCTTCTGAATGCAGACTGAATCGTAAGTGCTGAAGACTTCAAGATTTCATATCTTTGCCGATCCTTTTTTGCCAACTTGTATGCACGCAGACGACTCTGAATTGTAACAGTAGCCCAAAGAATCCGTCTATATGCAGCAACAGACTTCACCATTCTTATCCTTGATTGTACAAAGACAACATAGTATCTTAGCTGTAAATATCTTTTCCTAGCAGAGTATCTCCTCCAATAAGCCTGCAGGAAAAAGCAGAAAATTGAGTATACATAAAACCAC
>JAOXNG010000004.1:9445294-9459500 GCA_028566535.1 Scolopax minor
TATTATTCTTCTACCTCACCTCTTCCTTAGAGAGGTCAGAAATTGTTTGGGGTTCTTAAGATCCTAAATAGAAATCTGAAAGTGAAATCACTTTAATTAGCAGTTACAACAACCATAAGAAGTATCCAATTCCTGTTAATGGAGACTAATTCCACAAAATCAATTTTAAAAATTTTCAAAGTTGCAATGGAAAATGTCGTTCTTATAAGTAAGTTACACAATAACAAACTTAAATAGGAATGCACTTAAAGCAGGCAATCAGCACTGAGCTCAACTGCATAATTTAGCCCAACAGAAGAATTCCCAGACGGCAGAATAGTATTTTCCTGTTCATGCTGTAATGCTTATGTATTTTACTAGATAATTTCAAACAGAAACTAAATAGACAGATGGCAAGGAGAGGAAAACATCCAAACAACTATAAATGTACATATGAAACAAAAGGGATTACTAAAAGAAAGAGTTGAAAAACAATTAGCCATGTAATTATATTTAATTTTATAGTTATCTAAGTACTCTCTGCTAGGAACTCAGTTAATCATCCTATTTGTAACTCATGAAATTTGACTAGGAAATCCAGCCTGGGTTGCCATGGGAGAGACCAGGGCTTTTTGAAGCCCCCTGAAGAATGGGGCAGGGGGCTCAGAGGAGCTGGAGGCTGCGGGGCTGGGGCTCAGCCTGTGGGAGGGAGGGTGGAGGCCTCCTGAGAATCAGAGGTGAAGTGGTGCTGGTGCCAGGAGGAGCGAAAGAGGGTCTGAAAAGATGTGTCACAAGGTTATCAATGGGTGAGTGTGGTTGCCCTTGAAGGAAGTGGGAAAGGCAAGGCCTTGCAGCAGGAGAAATTTTTAAATTATTCAGTTCACTGAGCTGAAAGAGTGGATGTGAAAATACCTACCCATTATAAACAACTGTCTTAAATTCATGTTGGCATGAACAGCCTGCTCCTTACTCACCTGAGGCCTTAAGCATATGCTTGACTTTAAGTCTGGGCTTACTTCCATTAAGTGTACATGTAAAGTTAAACACATTATCAAAGGCTTCCTGAACTGGAGATCAAGATTCCACTGAATCAGTGAGGACAAAAGACAATACCGAGTGTATTGATCATTACCTGTTTTACAGTATTAAAACATAGCAATGGCCAAGCAGATTTTTCAGGGTTGTTCCTGGGCTGGGACTGGCTGGTCTCTGCACTGTGACAAGGAGAGCGGGCGGAAGCACCGAGGACCAAGGGGCAGAAAGGCTGGTAGAAGTGCAGATGGTGGAAAGAGGAGATTCACTGCCAAATAGGTAGTGAGGCTGCGCTGCCATGCCCTCTGAGTATGGGCACACTCATTGCTGTCTAAAGCCAGCTCTGGCTAGAAAGAAATGGAGTCTATCCCCTGTCCCCATCCCCTTCTCTTATTCATCTTGCCTTCTGAATCTGTGACTGGTTTCTCTCTCAGTAGTTCAAAATTACAACACTGAAGCTCAGAACCTGTGCCAGCTCCCAGATATTATGCTTTTCAGTGATGGCAAAAGCATTCAAATCCAGCATAAATAATAGCAACCAAACCAAAAGACTGCGGAAGAGAACAGGCTAATATCTAACCACAACAATCTTTGGGAATGGGGGTTTCATCTTGTTACTTCACGTGTTAATGAGGTCAGATACACAAAAAATGCAGTTAGCAGAAAGCGTTTGTTAGCTGACTTTATGCAGGAAAGCATAAAGTGTTTGTACGATGAATCAGGAGGAGTGTGATGTAACGGAGGTTTAGAAGGTAATGTGTGATGCATTTTGAAAGATTAAAAGGGCACTGTGCCTTATGAGCTGAGCGGCGTCAGCCAGGCAGAGCGCACCGTTCACAGCACCGTTCTGCAGCAGAGAGCTGGGGAAAGACTCCAGTCCAGCTCCCAGACAAATCTGCACCAGGTTTGAAAAATCACTCGGACCAGCCAAAGTAAAACCTTAACAAGCACAACTGCCTTTTGAATCAAAGTCTGTAGGTTTGCAGTGAACAGGCTGATGAGGGGCACAGGCAAAGATGGCTTGTAGGGGACAGGGTGCCTTGGGTCTTACCTTAGTTTCATAGATGAGGAGGAAGCAGCGAGGATCAGCACCAGCCCTTTGGACAACAGGCAACTCCGCGGAGGATGTCCTATCAAGATGAATATGGCTCATTCAAGAATTAACTCTCTACTCATCTTCTACCTCAGTTTTTTGCTGCTCATCCATTTAAAAAGTAAGATTTGTGCTTTTTCTTATTGTTCTGACATGTCCTCTGGGTAGATGACTAGATGTGCGCTTCTAGCAGGAAGCTTTTGTTGTCAGAAGGCTTTAAAAATTTGATGGAGATGCCAAAAAAATTCTGTCCATGAAACTAAGTTGTACGAACTCGTTGTACAATAGCTTTCCTGATCTTTGTGCTTAAACTTTTTTTTTTTTTTTTTAATGAAGAATGAAAGCATGTTTGATGCCTTGCTCTTGTACTGGAAGTACAGCAATAAAGTGTCCTGGTAAAACTACCTATACTTTAAAGCCTGCATTTTGATACTACTTATACAGTAAATGTAAACCTATCTGATTAAAAACTAGACTAATTTATCCTTTGCTAATGCTGTTCGTGTTATGTATTTTAATAGCAGCCACTGCTGTATTATATAAGCATTTTTAATTACAATCTCTAGAGAAATCAGTTATTAAACAACTGTGATATATTTGGTGTTCTAAATATCTCAATTATGAGGGAGTATAAAAGTTCAACTATTTTTATAGAGAAATATTCTCGGCAAACTTCCACATAAACAGAAGTATGCAAAATATTGGAAGTCATAGTGGGTTTCCTTGATAATTTTGTCAGATGGCTGAGAGTAAATACAAGCCAAGGAGGCTAAATGGCCTCAGCTGGTGAGGCTGATATATGTTTATGAAAAGCAATAGCTCTTGAGCATGTTTAAAATGAAGACAGGCAGGATGTGTGCTGTCTGAGGAGTGTGTTTGATTTGTGTCAGTTGAATGTGAATCACAATAAGACAAAGCTTTGAGCAGCTGCCATTAAACAAGAAGACTTGGCATTAGCGTACAATGTAGTGTAATCTGGGTCACCTTCTGTTGCTGCATCACTCAAATTGTTACTTGGACAGTTTGCAGCCCAACATAAATTAAAGTCTGAAAAGCAAACAGATGCAGTTGGATCAAACAGTGCTGAAAAAAAAACACACAACCCCACACTTTAGAATATAGGAAAAAATACAGAATGTCATAGAAACATCATTTTATCTAGTAGTTTCCTTCCTAGGGGATGTACTGATGTGAATCAGGGAAGCCAAAATGTTCTTTCTAAATTAGCTCACAACAGGACGTATCCTGAAAAAAAAAAAAAAAGAAAAAAGAATGGATCTTACACTTTCAAAAAGCAATTTTAAATATCAATATCTGTATACTGTAGGATAAACAACCAGAGTGTCTCTGAGACAGAGGCTGCTGTCTAATTAAAAGAAAGCAATAGGAATAGTGTTAGTTAAGTAAAACTCATTTATACGTGAGGCAGACAAAATAAAACAAAATATAAAAGCTTTGGGAAAGGGAATAAAAAGTTAAGTGCTTATAAAATTGAAAAGGTCACACTAAAGATATCATACAAACATGGAATCAAAGCATTGCTAGAAGGTAAACAAGAACAGCCCCACACCCACACCTACACCCCCCTGCAAGTATCTGTTAAAAAATAAGACAAACATGAGTTTTGGCTTTGACCTTGGGTGAGCTCTGCTTAGTGCAGGATGCCAAAGGAAGGAAAAGTACTTGTATGTCATTTTGTGCCTTTTCCTTAGCACAGTTGGCTGGGATGACATTTCAGATGTTGCATGAGTTTCCTCTGGATTATGGGCATATGGCCAGTCTCAAGCAAATGACTTTTCAGCACTGGAGGACTCTCCTTCTCAGGTAGATCTGTGGCTGTCACAAACTGATGTGATACAAATTGATAGACCGGGATGGAGCAGCTACAGCGGGAGCCAGACTCAGGCTCAGGAGCATATCTGTATCTATCAATGCAGTGTATTTAATAATCTTGAGAGGTATTTTCTCTCGAGAAAACTTGTATGCCATTTGAAACAGATAACAATTTCTGTTAATACAAACATAACTATGAACAGACAAAACAAAAATAGAAGCAGAAGAATTGCGCAATTACTTCATTACTTGGAAATTAAAGCTGAGAAAGACCAAGATAGAAAAGCTGAGAATAAAACAGAACAGAGATGATTGCTGATATTTATGAAAGTTCTATCAGACATATTTTTTAAAATCAATTTACTAGGCTTGCCTTCCCCCAAAGGATTGTAATCTTAGGTCCTGCTTAAAGTCTTCCTTATTCATTCTAAATATCTTGGGAAATAAATAGTATTCAGAAGCCAAGGATTCCTAAAAGCACACCTGGATATAACTTTTCAGATCACCCATTTTCCCGAGTTGAATAGAGGTATGTATATACCCAGAAGTGTCCCATACAGACACTTGAATATTGAACTAAAAAGAAATACAAAGAAAAAGTTGTTCGTTATTCTTTGGAATATATTATGAGATATCCTTCTTTAATTCCTGTACAACACTAAGTGTTCAATAGATGATAAAGTTTTACTTGAGTCTTCTGTCTGCACATAAATCTTCTATAAAGCTGAAGACTAAAGTATTAAAGAATATAGTCCTATCACTTGTGGTTCCTTTTGAATCCCCAGGATAATTAAAAATGTTATTTTAAATTTATTTTCACTAATAACAATACTTAACATTAAACCACTCAACCTGTAAATCACAGCCTTCTTACAAACAATGTCTAAGTATTTTTTTTATTCCCATTGTATAAAATGCTTTTGGAAAGATCATTTGTAATTAATTTAGCCTACGGGAGCCCCAATATGTGGTGCCGTTAGGCGCAACACCTAATATGAGTGCTCAGAAATACATGTACTTGATAAAAAAGCAGATATATTTCCATCCTGGAAAATTATGTTTCCAAAAACATTGTGGGCTTAGTCCTTAGCACAGAAAAAAAAAAGGGAGCCTATTGGAAAACCCTTGATGCCTCCTTGTTTGTACACCAGCCTGCTTTGGGGCAAGAGCATCTGTCAGGTTCCTCTGATCTTTGCTGTTTTCTGATCCCTGAGGTGAAGGAGTGCTGCTGGTGAAGGTGGGGAGATTGTACACCCATCCAGGGGCAGGGTTTCTCTGCTGGCAGGCAGTGTTTATCCTAATTCACATTCTGTTGTTTTGACGTCACCGCAGACATCATCAGCACAACTATGCCACAACACAGCAAGCCTGTGGAAAGGGAATTACTAGAATAGCCCCAAATTAATGTGCTACATGTTTCTCGGGCCTCTCAAAACATATATTCCACAGGTTGTTTCCTTTCCACACTGGCTTACTGATGGAGCTATGAATCAGTTAAAAGAAAACTCTACCTTCTTTTCTTAATTATCCTGTGCCTCTTTTTCTGTTGGAAATTTGTTTGGCTGACACTGGTAGATTTTATTTTATTCAGGCAAAATTGAATCAGATAAAATAGAGTAATTATCTCTCCATTGCCAGTCATTACTTTATATACCAATGAGTCTTTCTAACCCATGGACGCTCAAGTCTTATCTATAGTATTTTATAATTCTCTGTATTTATTTTTTTTTTCAATCTCCAAAACACAGAACATGAAGATGTTAGATGACAAAAACCCAATTATTTTTGTCTTGGGACAGGCAGAGAGAATTTGAGCCTTTGTCAAAAATTGCAATTATAGGAGTATGTGAAGTAGTCTTCCCCATTCCCTTAATGTGAAGGTAGTGGTACACATCTGAATATTCATTTACACTTTATGCCCATGGTTATGAGTATTGGATATATGAGTACATATATCCAATATGTATGGATATATGTGCATCCAGAGTGCACCCAGAGATCGTCTGTTCTGTATGAGGAGGGAACATGAATCCTTATGTACAATAGGAAGCATTGACAGGAAGCATGTCCCAAATCCAGAGGAACATTGATAGCTTATTGCTGCCATGTTGTAGCCTAGCAGGAATTGCCAGCATATAACTCTGAGCAGAGAGATGCTTAAGAAGCAGAGAAAGAGAGATTATGATAAATACAGGTATATTTAGGCATTGATTTTGAAAGTGATTCTGTTTAGGGTCAAGTGCAAATTTAGAATCTTTTATCTTAATCCAACATTCAGCAACTCACCTTTTTTTTTTTTTTTTTTATTAGGCTTTACAATTTATTATCTATCACTAATACAGAATTATCTTATTTTCCTTTTGGCAAAAATTCAGTTAAAAATATTTTAATTTCAGGACTATTTTTATTCCAATTTAATGACTTCATCATCTTTCAGCAGAGCTGAAAAAAAAACTTACTGTTTACTTCATCATTGTTCCCCAAAATGTTTATAAATTAAGAGTGGAATTTA
The DNA here is from genome assembly GCA_028566535.1 of Scolopax minor. Lineage (NCBI taxonomy): Eukaryota > Metazoa > Chordata > Aves > Charadriiformes > Scolopacidae > Scolopax > Scolopax minor. Next base: position 9,451,744 of record JAOXNG010000004.1, read on the forward strand.
ATTTGAGATTGCTGGAGCAAAACATCTGAGCTTTACTTGCACCCATTTTCCTCTCCTCTGATATGTTGGCACTATGCAATTTTTTCCCATGGACAAGGTCTTTCAATTTCCTGCAACTATTCCCGTTACCCACACAACTTCTAATTACTGCTTAATTACTGTGTTAGGAATAAAGCTCTATTTATAAAGAGATTTGTGGTTTTGCTCCTACTTCTCATCCCTCAAGCATGCTCAGATGATGCAAGTAGCTTTCCAGCAAAGTATTGTTGGGATGCACATTTGATGAGTTCATCGAAGATTCGTTATTTCAGCAGATCCTCATTAGCCTCTTGTGGAGCACGGTGCCTGTCAGGGCTGCAATCAGCAATGTCTGAGCACAGGCACCAGGAGCCTGCAGCTTTGCCTCTGCCTTAGCTGTCATATGTTGCGTTAGTATCTTATAAAAATGAAGTATCTTTCAGATTCAGTTTGCCATCATCTTAAGTGAATTTAAAGCAACAGCTTCCTGATCCAGTTATAAGGGTGTTGGGTTTTGTTTTTTCCTTTCCATTTATATATTTTATTACAGGTAACTTCTCCGTCTCTGGAATCAAAAGAAAACTTAAGAATGTAAAGTTCTAAGCCTATAGTTTTTAAGCAGGAAGGTATCTTTATCTGCATAAAAGTGATATTAAGAACATCTCAACCACACCTGTATTCGAGCCTTTCAATTCAAATTCCTACGAATGATCCTTAAGGTGCTACACCTACTATTCCAGTAGCAAAGCAAAACTACCAGGTCACAGAGAACGTTTCTGCTATGTGCTTTGTAAAATGAGAACTGTCGACACAGAACCTTTGGAAGTTAAACTTTTCCCCCATGTCCTGTATTAGTCATTCAGAAATTACAATGCAAGAAATCAGCATCTCTGAAAGTTTAGCCCTCAAATGACATTGATTTTGGCAATTCAGGATAAACACTGATTGATATATTCATGGTCAAGGAACAATCATCAATCTCTATAAGCAGGTGTTGATGGGAAAGAAAGGATGTTGGGCAATGGGGTGGTTTATCACTCACACTCAGCCAGCAGCACAGACCTTACATGGATCTTGAAACATTGTGCAGCATCAGTGATAACGTACTAGAGAAACTGATACTGGAATGTTAAAGTGCATCATAGCTTTCAAAGATATCTCCACACAAAGTTTACATCTATATCTATCCACAGGTTTTTTTCCCTGTGTTACTTTTGATGAACCTAGGACACCTGGGCAGTTCTGAAATGCAAGTCTGTGTGGCTTTTCCTCCCTGCAGGAGGGAACTCAGGAAAAAAACAACCACTATTTAGAGTATGTTCAAATCTTGATGGCCAAATTGAGTACCTCCCTACTGAAAAGCTATATGGTAAGGCAAATATTTTGATGTTATGTGTTGACAGGGGAAATGATATGTAAAACACAGGAGAGTAATCAATCCACTATTCAGTACTGGCTATATGCAGTTTCGAGTGCTACTGTGAGTGGGACAGAGGCAATCAGGAAAACGCTGAAGAGGGATAGCAAAAATAGGAATATATTTAGAAAGATGTGCCCTATGAGAAAGGGTAATGGGAAGAGAAGCCCTGGGAGAGGACATGATTACAGTCTTACCTACACAAGAGAGAATGGCAATCAAGGAAGACAACGAGTTCCCTTGCTCCCTGTGACCTTTGGAAGGGCAGGCTCTGCAAAATAATAGATTTCACATGCAGCAGGGAAGATTTAAGTGAACTTTCCCAATTGAGGGAAAAAATAAATCTCTGTATAAGAACTTTTTAATGAACAGATTAGCTAAATATCTGCCAAAGATTGTCTAGACTGCTGTTTCACAGCTGATGTGTTACACAAATGAAGGGCAGTCAGCACCAACTTGGGTGTCATCTGTGAAGATCTCAGATGATGGAGCCCCAGAGAAGTACATGTCCCTACTTGCCCCAAGGGCTGTGGTGGCACTGAGGCTCCCGGGCAGCTCAGGCACAGCTCCTGAGCTGGGAAAGCAGATGGCTCCCTTCCCTCCTGCACCACAACTGGGGATTATCTGCTGTTCAAAACAAAGGCAGCCCTGAACCCAGCCCCATTTGTTACATTAACAACAATGTAATGTTGTTAATTGTTGTTGTTGCATATTGTTGTATGTTGCATAAATTTCAGTTAGAAAACAGTCTGCTCTCATTCTTTGAGACATCAAATACCTACTTCTAATTTTTTCACACCCTAGACTTTGAATAAGCACTTTAGCTATTGAAGGCATTCATTACAATGGGGATAGATAGTAACCCCCATGCTAGAGATCACATAGTTTGATTTCCAGATTTTGGAGTCAAATCACTTACCTTTTCACTTGCAAATTGAGCATAATTGATATATTAGCAGTACAATCAAGATAATATAAAAAATGAATGGATTATTAGTAGCATAATTTTCATGGTCAAAAACTTGAGAAGGAGTGGATATTGTGGCTTGCTTGATTAACCTAAATTTTACAGCAAACTTCTAAATCTGTATGAAAAGGCAATACAAGACTGGAACATACTACACCCAAAAAATATCAGGAAATTCCTAGGAAAATCTTTCAAGTGGCCTTTCTGAACATGCTACAACAAATTAACATTGTTCTAGGAGTCTTCACTGATGCTTCGTTGAATAGAAGTTTAACACTTTATTTTTATAACAATAAAAAAATCACTTATTTATAAAATGTTAAGGTTTAAAAAGTATATGTATATATCCTACCAGCTACCTAGCAATATAAAGATATGTGTTAGTTCATTTTCCTTAACTCCTGATATTCAGAGCATTCCCTCTAATAAATAAGTTAGAGAAGTAGCAATCTAAGTGCCTTTGATCCTGCCTACAGGGTTTTTGCAGCCAAAGACCTCTCAAGGATATTTCTACTTTTTGGTTTTTTCCAATTCCCATCTCGGCATTAAGAAAATCATTCAGACAATGCCTTAATCTCCAGACAACCCTGATTATTCCTTTGCTCCTTGTGGTGGTCCAAAATTTAAATAAGTCCCTGATATTTACATATGGGAAGCCTTTAAGCCTAATTGATTCATCTAGAGTCACAGGCAGTAGGCAGCGAATAGATAAATGATACATACTATTTTCTAGATTGATATTACAGAATAATTTGTTGGTTTTAGAGACTGACATGTTTCATAACTTCTCACTGTACCTTTCGGTTTCCTCAGCCATTCATAGTGCCATAATGTATGAAAGCTCTCTCACACCAGCAAATAGCAAAAAAAACCCAAACCAAACCAAACTAAAACAAAAACCAAACCAACCCAGATAAACCTTTTTCCAATGAGACTCTCATGCTTACTTTATATTGATTATATTTTATTCACCCATAAAAGGGGTCAATGGAAAATTGCTTCCGCCTTTTGACAAATATTCCAATTGACAACGCTGCTCCGCAGGCAGCCTGACAGGCGGTGACACGCACCACGCAGCTGCCACTGGAGCTCTAAAGGACTCCTCCAGGCTGGGCACAACAAGCTGCTCTCCCGGCATCAACAGAGCAAGGCTGCGGTTGCTGCTGCAACTTCAGGGCTCAGGCAGCTTCTGCCTGCCTGAAATCTTATCAGCGGGGACAGAAATCACAGTATTTCTAGGGCTAAATATTTCTGTGGGTAGAAAAGGGGCATGGGCTGCTAACCCGTTGCATACAGTGTCCCTGCTCCGGCAACTAAGGATCAGGGCACTTGCCTGGTGCATCCTTCCGTGCTGGGAAGCGCTGTGCTTGAATAATTGTGGCCTGGGTGGATGCTCCAGGGAGAAGATCCTTGCTTCTTTCTACTGCTCTTGCTTGCCTGCCCAAGGCTGAGCATACTGAAATTCTGTTCTCTTAACCTTTCCTTGAATAATGAGACAGACAAAGCATCTTTAATTGCATTATCAGGGAGTCTGCAGACAGGATGCATTCCTTCAAAGTGCCCTCAGTTACAGTGATTGAGCTCAAGATCAAGATTGTGGGTAAACAAACTAACCCACATACCCCAACTTAAGTATATTCAGCCATGGACACAATGGCCTGACATTTCCTTTTCGGACAGTTTCTGAGAGGTTCCACTGTGTTCCTATATTGTGGGACTACCAAAGGCTGAGTGCCCTCCAAAGTAGTTAAGCTCAGAGCTGCTCAAATTCATATTCAGACTGCCAGGGGAGCTATTGGAGTAGATGAAAGGCAGCCTGCATTGGTCACACTCTTTCCTTCTTCCCTTGGTAGCTCCTGTTTTCCCTTGATGGCATTTCTAAGAGGGATGGTATGGAGCCCGAAGCACTTCGTTAGCTCTTTGTTCCACAAGGAGGGCCCTAGCTCTGAACTTGACTGTGACACATTTCTTCCTTTCTTTGAATGTGAGCTAGAGGACTTTGAAAACAATGTAGTTTGACAGGAAGCCAAAGCAAGGACTTTGAAAGACAGTCATCAGTCTGCAAGGATCCAAGCAACTGCAATTTAAGTAACCTAAATTGATGGATTACAGCAGGGAATCTAAAACTCTCATGGTAATAATCTAGCCTCGAAACGATACCTGTATTCAGCATTAGCTTCAGATGTGTTTTGCAAAGCTTTGTGGCAAATGGTAGGTACTTAAAAAGCAGCTGTGGTACCGCTCCAGCTACGGCTAACCTTCCATGAATCTAGAGATAGTCAAATGTCCACACAGCTGAAAGAAGAGATTGGGCTCTGTTATCAGCAAAAAGTCTGCAGCATAACTCACCAACCTCCCATCAGCTGGAAAGAGAGCCTCTGAGAGTATGTTTGGGCTAATACACGTCACCCTGCTGCTGCTTGACATCAGCCACCTCTGGTGGAAAAATGGTGAAGCTGTGTTAGCACTGTGCTGAATCCAAGCTCATGCTGAAAGGCAGAGCATGTTAGGTCAGGCACTGGGCTGTGCTAATTCAGCTAAATGGCACCTGCATCAGAGCTGGCTCAAAGCACACAAAAGGGGTACTATCTGCATCCATCTGCCTATACCTTGTTATTTATACAGGGATCTTCCCAGGGTCTCTCACAACTACAAGCAGGCAATGGTATATATACCACAGCAATCTGCTGGTGATCCCATTTTGGTGGAGTGGAAGAGTAAACCAGAGCCAAGAATTACAGAGTTCTGAAAGTGTTAATTACAGGTCAATGAGATGCAATTCAACTGCAATGACCAAGATATAGCCACATGGTACGTAGTCCATCTTTGAGGCTGCTGACTCCAAACACTGCAAGAAGGGCAAAAATGCTGCTGAGGTCTGCCACAGTGTAAAGCAGTCCTAATTGTACCTAATTCTCCAGCAGTCCCTTATCTTCCCTTGATAGCCTCCTGGATCAGGCACAAAGAGAGAGGACACCAGTCTTGTAAGATAAGCAAATAGAGGCTGCATAACAAAAGAAATAAGCAATGACAGGGGAGAGAAGAAGCCAGAGAATGACACTATTATACCAGAGAATACATCAGAGCTATTGAATGGGATGAAAACGTATAAGGCCTTTGTAGGGTCTTCCTGTCCCTGTTCAATCTAAAAAGCCTAAGTTGAAAAAATGTTGAAAGTAAAGCTCCACTTTGATTCCTATTTTAAAATATAGGAAAATATGAAAAATGTGTTTGTGGGAATGATAATCCAAGTCTCTTTGACCACTCTGTGTATGTATTTGGAGCAGTATATATCATGACAGCATTCTGTCATGACAGGTGCCTCTACAATGCAACTACAAAAAGAAAATATCTGGCCAACACTTTGTAAGACTCACCAATTCAGACTTTCTAGCTGAACCCATCCCTTCTCTCACTTTAAACACAGCTGACATTTGTAATTCTTTATTCACTACTAATGGTACTGAACATTTTGCAAGCCTCAGTCCACGTAAAAACGCCCTCTGCTTGATATAACAAGAACTTTCTGTTCTGTTTTCTCTTGTGGATGTCTTAAATGTCTGATTCAATTTGATCTAACATCTACCCATTTTGGAGCTCATGGGAAACTGCACAGAGTAAAGTGACTCAAATCAATTGCCATTTTCATATTCAAAAGGCTGTTTCCAAAGAGCATTGGATTTCCTGAAGGACAAACAGACAACTTGGAACTTCCACTGCTGTCCATGATAGTGAAGTGACAAGACAAAGGTATTTGGAGCAAAACTCATGGGATTAAACAGGAGAAGGAAGGAATGGCAGTGAACATCTTTGAAGAATCTGGATAAAAATCTTTCCAGCAAACAGACTGACCTAATTGATCTGACAAGCGATGGAAAGAAGTAAGAACAGAAGAAGATTCAGTTCAGTGCACACAGCGGAACAAAACTAGATCTGCTGCTACTACATCACTTCTACTATAGCCTAAAAGCCAAAAACACTCCTTCAGATATTGTATTTTGTTTGGGGAAGTGCCCACCTGCTCATAGATTCACATGGGAACTTTCTGTTCCCACAGATCTCCGTAGGCACTCTCATTGCTCAGTGACTGATGAAAATAGCTTACAGTGTACCTGCTGTTTGCCCAACACCATCTCCAAACTGACAACGGTTTTACTGCACTAGGATATACATATGTAGTAGGTACTTCTCATATTCCATGAGTAGCACTCGAGTTGATTTTGGTTTTCTTTTTTCTGGTTTAACTTCAATAGTCCACTCATTTCAGTAAAGATGCTGCTGTGCTATGTCCAGTCAGGACCAGCATGGCTTTGCTTTAGGTAATCAGAAAGTTTGTGGTTGTAATCAAGAGTGGTTTCTTTTCAAGTAGAAGGAGAACAGTGACTTTTGAGATACTTGGGATGCATCAGAAATAAGATTACATTCTTTAATCTCAATTAAAGAATTTGATTGTGTGGCAACAATGATATCTGCTCATTACATCCCAGCTCTTAAATTACACTTTGAAGGAACTGCATTCTTCTTTACTACTAAAAGCAAATGTTATTACACTTCACAGCATTTTTTTTTTTTTTTGCAACAAATAAGCAACAATCAGAAATATGTTTGCATGCTGAGCTGTGTCATTTCTTATTTGGGCTAAGCATAGAAACATGTTGCTCTGGAGGAAACCCACTCAACAACTTACCAACTATTTAATTGTGCCTCAGTTTCAGACGTGCTGTGTCAACTTTTCTACAGTCAGGGTGACCCTTTCCTTACTTTTATTAACATAACTGCAAACATCCAGAGAGATGAGACTGATTTTCCTGTCTTCTTTTAACCCTGCACATCTTTTATGCCATGGCTCTGAATCAGCCTGAAGAATTCCTGGTCTTCATGGGTGACTGCTTCTTTTCTGCAATCACTGATGAGCACCGACACTTCCATTAACCACAGGCATGCAGTTACGCATGCTTACAGTAAACCTGGTTTCCCAAAAATACAAACATTACAGAAAGTTCTGAAAAGTAGACATATCATAGGTGCTGAGCTTTCTGATCTAGTTGATGCAGTTTTGAACAAAAAGGTTAGACTAGACAGTTTCCAGAAGTCCCTTCCAACCCTAGCCATGGCATGTGAACCGTTATGTAAATAATTTTCAGTTTAGCTGGGCCCCTTGCTACAGCACTGGTAAGACCCTAATTTCAGGGAGTATATCAGAAGTGCTATACAACCAGTTCTGGAACCTTTATTGCCAGTCAGTAATAAAAAGATCATTAGAGTTTGTGGGAAGCTGGTTAGTGACAGGAAAAATCAGGAAGCAGAAAGTATGAGGAAAAAGACTGCAACATATATTTCAGACTCCATTTTGGG
>JAOXNG010000004.1:9530635-9544093 GCA_028566535.1 Scolopax minor
CTAGGCAAGGCCATCAGCAACAGTGGTACCGTCTCAAAGAGAACATATTTTTAAAGGGGGAAAAGCCCTGTGTAAGAGCAATTACAGCTGGAGAGAGGAGTGAGAACATGTGAGAGCAACAACTATGTAGAAACAAAGGTCAGTAAAGAAGGAGGTGCAACACACTGAGGACAATCTTGCACCCATCTGAATTACTGGCAATCCTGCGCTGATATCACTAAGGCTGAACCACCACTCTGGTACCCTGTACACCTCAAAAATCTTATACTGAGATAAAATACAGCCATTTTAATGTTCATCATGATTCCTTTTTCAAGAAAGACCCAGTAAGTACAACAGACTCTAAAATCATACATTTGTTGTTTGTGCAAAGTATTCTGACTTTGGTGTTATTCATCAATAGGTCTGAGTGTCATCAGACAAAAATACGGTGGTAGTTTTTTCTTTCTCTGGAAGCAATAGAGGTAGTTCAGTTGATTGTTTGTCCATGACTCTTTAAAGAATGAAAATAAGGGACCTGAAAGTTATGAATATCAGGAGTGCTAGCAAAAGACGTAATAACAAAATATCTGTGCTGTTGCCTTTGAGAGCACAGACACAACTGAAATACATTGTTAAGGACAAAACAATAATGAGAAGTTAGGGTTTCTTTCTGAACAATTTTTAAAGGCAACGACCGTGCAGCCATTTCTCTGGGCAGTCATGTTCATATTATATTTGTATAGATTCTGTACTCCTCTTAGTTATTTAAATAGCATCCTTGAGTGTTGATCCAAAAGAGTAACCGTGTATAAGGTACTGTTATATTATCAAGTGATATGGCACGTAGCAGAGTTACAGGAAAAACTAATATTATACAATGAACTTTTATGACTTTTATGAGAGAAAAAGCTGTGACTGCAGAGGTTCTTGAGCCCACTGATATTACAATTTCCCCAACTTTAAGCCTGACCCTCTTTCCTCAGTCCTACCCAAATTGCTGTGGATAGGACTTGGAGTGCTCATGGAGAACAAATGTCACCTTTAATTCTACAGTTACACTAAGACACCTTAAAATGTATATAAGTGAGATGTTAACGTTCCTGTTTTGCCATGGAAGGATATCACGGAAGTCTCTGCCTGGGAATCAAGATTCTACTTTTATTTCCCACCTTTCATAAATGTTCCAAACTCTTATTTTTCTGATTACTATTTGGCACATAATTGCAGCAACAGTGGTGTTATTAAAATGTCTACTCCTATTTTCAGGGGAAAGAAACCCAAACAACACATTTTTTGCACATTTATGGAAAATACCATGATTCACCCCTGTGATACGTTGCGTATTCCTGCCTCAAGCACCTGCCTTAGTATGAAAACTTAAGCACAATATATTTACTTCTGATCATTGTATTACACAAGGATAAAGTCTTTGCTGACTTTATGATACCAGAAAAATGATACAGGTAATTTTCTTCTTAATCTCTTATTTAAAAAAATAATAATCATTCAGCTAAAAGTTCCTTTCCTCTTTGTAAGTAAACATAAGGTATGAATTCATGGTCCAGCACTGGGGATGAAAACAGTGCAGTAACAGAGTCAGAAACAAAACCGTATTCTATCAAATGTAGGGCTTAGTCATCTTGATTACTGGGAATCACATGTAATATTGTGAATTATATAACACAGACAAAGACAACAAAACAAAACCAAATTGCAGTTTTGATTGCTTTTTACATGAAAATACAGTTTTGGAAAATTTGGGGTTTTACTCCAAATAAAGTAATGTTATCAAGCTTACAATTTCAGAGGAAAATTATTTTTTTAAGAAATCAGTATCTCTGTGTGAAATGTTTTTGGTTTAAAATATCAGAGTAAAACAAAACAAAATTGAAACATTTGCCTTGCTCTGAGTTAAAATGTCAAATTTTTTTTTTTTGTAAGGAGAAATTTGAAGTAATATATTTTGTTGGAAATATTATTCCAAACTGTAGTTTTCATTTTATACTGGCTAAAAATGTTACTTAGTTCAGTATTACTGAAATTAATAATTTAAACACCACCACAAATAATTTGAAATTAAAAGTATCATACCATTTCAGAATGCTAATTAAAAGCAAAGAAATAAGAAATTTTGAAAGTTCTAATGGAAAAAACTGATGCTACAAAACAAACCTGTTCAAATACATTGTTGGGGTTTTTAAGCAAAATTTAAAGCATCACAATAGCTTTGGGGGTTTTCTCACTGGGCTTAGTTCAGCTCCCACATAAATAAATCAAAGTCTTATGTACTTTATAGAATATGGATACACTAAAATAAGAAAAAATTCATCCTGATATTAATGTTGAAGAAAGGTAGAGAGTAGTGCATATAATAAGAGTATGTCTGAAATATTATAGCTATATGAATAATATGAAAATCAAAGTATATCTGTATAGAGATTCCAAAACACTTTCTCTTCAATATTAGAAACTTGATATGAGCATACATACAATATTAAATACAGGTTTTACATGGATTTACAGCAATATGCACATTATTCATCTAGAATATATAAGCAGAGCATCAATTCACTCTTTTCTGAGTACACATCTGTAATTGAATTCTTTCCTTCCTCTAATGCCTTGTCATCATGAAACATCCCCTGACTTCAGAAATGCTGCTCCTTTCCTCTTTGTACTTCTGTATTCTCAACTACATTGTGTACATGTACATATCTTTCCTACCTTTATACAAAAAAATAAACCTTCTGCCTTTGTCTTTTTATGTCTGCTCCTCATTTTCTGCTAATGACTCTATTCATTTGCTTTAAGTGTGCCATGTTTTCTGAATGTTTGTGCTCGACACCACACAAAAACTAAGGTTGTGTCTTCCCTATGTCTTCTCCAGGGGAACTGACAGTGCAGGGTCAGGCAAGTGCTTCCCAAAAAGGTGGTTCAGCCTCTTGACCTACTTCAGCTGGAGTACTGTATTACCTGTCAAGGGTGATTTCTTCTGCTGAGCAGCTCTTGGCACCTTACAGAGCACAACTAAAAAAAACCAGCGCCCAGATCAACAATTCAGACAGGAAAGGATTTTATCCCCATAACTTAAGGTTGCATTCATTACTTGGTTCCTCCTTAGGTATTGTTGATACTTACAAAACTGTTGAGTATTACAAGGTCTCCGTTAGTATTTCAATGGCTCATATCTTTCTATGAAGATGTCATACCCCATAAGCTTGGACCTGTCCCATGCACAGGTCTTCCAACACATCAGTGGAGAACAGACTACATATTTCTAGTTTAAAAGGAAAATATATCAAAATCAAATAGATTCATTAAAATAACATTCTTGATTTTAAAATTTTTTTTAAAGAATTGCAGATGTAGGCCATTTACAGGCAAACTTCTACAGAAAAAAATATCTGGATAAATAAGGACACTAAGCACTATGTTTTCTGTTAACACATGCAATTGTTAAGATTTTTTTTTTAGATTACGAGTGTTGAAAAGCCATTATTCACGTCTAAGTTTAAGATATAACAACAAGAATTTCATACATCTCCAGTGTTGCAATTTTTATTTAGAAAACAAGGTCCCAGATGAGTTTGCACTTTTGTGAGAATCTCAGTATTCACTTATCACTTAAAAAAAATCCCAACCAAACAAAAAGAAAGCTACAAAAAAAAAAAAAAAAAGGAAAATAGAAGGATCATACCATTTTGGTTGTTGAGAAGGGCTTGGAAAACAGTCATCTCAATATGCTCAGAATTAAAGGGGGGATACCAGACAAGCAAATGAAAGAAAGCAAACAAGCCGGATACTGGTTTTTGGAGGTGTGGCTTGTGATGCTGAATACTGGTATCTTCTGTAATGGATCCCTCTATATTTCGATACTAAGATTCAAATTGTTTTTCAGATGTCAGTGACTGTCATTCAGAAATATGGGCAGTGTTCATGCTTGGTGCAGAAGTAAGATTTCTGAAAAGAGGAGAAAGACAGCAGTGATGGAGTACTAGAAGGAAGAGCAAAGGGTTTTGTATCACCTATGGGATGAATGAAAGTGTGTTCTTTAATGTGTTTGGCAAACACATCAAGGGTGTTTCACTGGGGAAGTATACACAAAGAATGACAGTTGCTTTATTGACCATGCATAGATCCTACTTCTGACCCTCAAAACACAGACACTGACTGACCCTCCTCTGTTGATGCTCTAATATGATTTGGACTCTGCCAGCAGTATCCTAGCACAATTTTAACTACAAAGAGCCCATGTGTTTGTCAATTGGAAAATGTCCTTGATGTGATGTGTTTATTTGAATTCCCTTACTCCCAGAACATATAGTTTTTAAGAAACTAGATCCAATACTCAATCTACTTAGTGCATGTGACTACAGTATGTTGAGGAAACTAAAAATAGGAAAAAAAATCTGCTTCAAACTCAGCAATGAAATCATGTTTCATTCTTTCATTGCAAATATTTTCCTGGCCTAACACCCACAAATTCAGCCAAGGGGGCACTTTACTTCCATATATTAACTTTTAGCACTTGTACTTAGGTTTTCATATCTTTAGCTAGTGATTCTCTCTAAAAAAAAAATAAACTTTTGTTTGTAATGAAAAATTCTGCAAAATTTCTACTTTAAGAATCACAAACCCTGATTCTAAGAACTATAGCCTAAAAAAAGCCACAAAAACATCCTCCAGACAGTCTTCTTTCTGTGTTACTTAGATTACTATTGTCTGAAATAGGTTTCCAGAGAGTATAAAAACCAGTGCTTGGTTCTTCATTTCACTTGTGTTTCAAGAGTGCCCAGAGGCCCCATTAGGCTGGGGAGCACATCCTGCTCGTGCTGTGTTCTGCTTGTGCTGGCAAAAGGCAGACATGTCCCTGCACCTGCTGTACTTTGTACAGTCTGTACTTTGAATGTGTTTCTTTAACATTATCATCAGCTGCTCCTTTGGGACAGCACTTCCTCACAAAGCATACCCCCTCCTATTGTACACGTGAATATACATGAAACTTGAAAGTGGTGGTGGATTTCATGTCCCAGAATTAAAGTTCTGCTTAAGGTAGCTGCTGCTATGTGCTCTGATGTACACTGTTGTTGCTTTCATATGCTCTTCCAGCTGGTACCTTTCCATCCTCCTGGGCACAAGGACAAGCATCATGCACCGGAGGTTACGATTCACATTTAATGTCATTAAGAATACACTGATAAGCATGTAAGATATGTTCAATATTGAATCTAAATTCAAGAAAACTCTCTCAGGCTTCCATAGCAGAGACACACAGAATTTTGATTGAATCTGCTCTGCAGCAATTAACTAATGTATTCATTAACTGCAAGGGTTATTAATATGAACGTAGCAAATGATACTTAATTACAATAATTAATGCCTGGTGATTCATGAATAATGTATTCCATAGCTATTTACATATTCATACTTATGAGGCTATTAAAAGATAATTACCATATGACTAAAAGATGTGGACATCAGGAATTTAACAACTACAGCATTTTCTCCCGGTCTCACTGTGGCTTTATCTGTTTGTCTCACTCTTGTGTATTTATGTCTTGCCATTGCACACAGAAACATAAACCATATTTTATTTTCAAGTCCTATAGAACAATATAATGGCAAAGATAGCCATAGAGGTTAGTTTTCAACCAGCTCTGAGCCAAAGCTCACATCAGTTTATGTCCTGAGGTCGCGAAATAATTTAGATTTTTAGGATATTACTTGAAAAGAAAAAAACAATTACTTACCTTCTCTTTCTAGCAGAAAAAGTCTCAAATATTAGGAGGTGGAGGGCAAGAGCACCTTTAGCACTCTGCTCATCCTGAATTTACACTCTTTCCTACTGCAGATGGGTAGGATACTTCCATACTTCAGAGTTTGTTCATAAGCAAAATTAGGGTAGCAATATTGTCAACACCTTAAATCTGAACAAACCATTCTGCCCTAGATGGATGGTATTTATGCTCCAACACACAGATTTCAGCCTTCATGGAAGCAGATAAGTTGCTAGCCCTCTCGAGCTTGGAGAAGACTTTAAGAGCCATAGAAGGGCAAAAATACAACACAAAATGTTTAAAAAATATTTTTCGTATTCAAATGTAATTATTTTAAAGGAATATAATAATTCTCTTTCTTAGCCCAATGTTGACAACACTAAGACAATAATATTCAGCTGCCAGCCTCAGAAGTATCATAAAATGAAGTAGTAAAGCTGGGTGGTGAATTGAAACCAAGAAGTACTACCACCCTGATTCCTAGACAAGCCACACACCTGCTGCTCCTCCACAGCACCAGCTGAGAAGCTGAGGGTGCCCCGTGTCACTGAAAAGCTTATCCCAGCTGTTATAACCTGCAGAGAGTGAAGTCTCTGCACGCATATGGTCTCGCCATATGTGGAGGTCAGCTCCAAGCTCCTCTTGTGTGGTGTGGCTGAACGACCTGTGACTCCAGGTGGTAAGGTCAGGTCAAGCCTCTAAGGAGCGTCAGATTGATGTCTTAGTAAGTGACTGTATTTGTATCTGCTGTGAATTCTGCCTTCTCCAGTGCTCCTGCAGACTGTTGAGAAAGACTAATATGTACAGTAAAATATTTCAAAATTAAACCGTTTTTCTGAAATTCCCTGTCATGGTAATGTCATAGCTCCACTGTGTTTGAAGTCCTTAGCTTGCAGTAATATAACCTCATGAAATCAGAGATATATAAAACTGCTTGTTTACATGCTCTAAAATCATGCTGAAGCCAGCAGTACTTGAGGACCAAAGGAGAGAAGGCTGACACCCTGTTCAAAACTGACGCCTTCAACCTCCAGCAACCATAGTGAGAATAGCCAGCCCATGACACACTCCTGCTAGCTTGCTTTCCCAAGCAGGGCACAAGCCACAGGTTGGGAGAACTAGCAACGAGCAGAAGCTGACTCTCACTTATCAGCTCTCCTGATGTGCCTAAGATCTAGACAGGGAGCAGACTGCAGGAGAGAAATAAACAGGCTGGTCTGTATAACCTACTTTCTGTGAGGCTGCTGCTGGCAGCATAAAGGGTATTCCCTGGTACTTCTGATTTATTCTCTGTTACCTTAGTTTGAGAAAATCTTTGTCATCTCAACTATTTGAAGAAAAGGACTCTACAGTACAAGTAAACTTATTACAGTCTGATGATAGGTTATTGAAATAAGATCATTTCATCAACTGAAGTTTTTACTATTTTTATTAGCCTAGCAGAGTCAGCATAGCTGAACGGGGAAAAAGCTGGAATTTATTTGTTTTCACGTCATTCACGTGGTTGTAGATCACCCATCATGGCAGAATTGTTACTGTTGATGGTAGGAGTCAGAGAGGACCCAGCTTTTTTCCTGTGCCAGGTCAAATGTGGGGTAAGAAGAAATATCTTTAGATTTGTAAAATGAGCAGCTCTGCTCTGGAAGTCATTGGAAATGTCACAATGCCATTTTTACAGTTGTTCTCAGAGCAGAACAGCCCCTTAACATCCTTTGCTATTTTCTATTAGTCTGTATTCAAAACACAGGATTTAACTAAACCTTCTAAAAGGATATTGCAAGAAACACATTTAATACGTGTCATAACATAATGTACAAAAACATTAGGATGCAAAGACAATAAGGTTATCTGATGTGTCTTAGCTGGGAAAGACAAGAAAGCTCCTCACAAGGCCAGATTACTGCACGCATCAGTGAAAAGCAGTTTGAATATTTAATGTGCATGGTAAATATAAAGCAGAAAAGGGAGCCCAGATGACATATGACAGCATAACACTCTGCAGTATAGGAATCAGCTCAAGAACAGTATTCACATAACACATTTAGTATTCAGACTAACACATTTTGTCTGTACACCATCCTTTATGTTGCAATGGCATTGTTTTCCTTTTTCTCACCTTCTGATGTTTTCCCTGTAGACTCACATTCACATCACATGGGCATTTACTTCAGTCATTGCTCACTTTATAACGCATTCATGTACTCCCGGCCTGCATTGTTCAGATACTAAATTTTAGATCTTTTTTCTTATCTGGTTCATGAGACTTCATGTTCTTTTCTCTTTTATTTTTTTTTTCTATCTTTAGATAATGCAGCAGGCTTAGCATTAAGGAATGTATTCTGAAAGTTGCTTTAGAACAATTAACTCACAAATATAAAAATAATATTCTACTTTTACTTTTGGAAGAAATACTTCTCTCTTTCAGTTGTCTCTCTAAATAAATACCATAACTCTAATCCTATCCTAAGAATTATCCAAACACAAACATATGTTTTGGTAATTCTGGTATTTTTGGCTACTGCTATCATCAAATGCCGAAACTTCACATGTTTCCAATTACTTTGCTCCTTAAAATACTATTGGTGAAAAAATTCTTTTTCTGCAATTTTTTTTTGTCTGTTTTCCACTGAAAATGGAAATGAAACTATGTTCAGTGGTAATTATTTTTAAAATTTTGTTTCTAAATACCTGGATTTTTATCTAGAAAATAGCAAAACAGCAGTGATACCCCAACAGCAGATGTCAGTAACCAATGGGCTTCTACTTTTACACAGTAAAATACTCTTTATTTGCTGAACAACTGGGCCAAACACTGACTGAAACAAGACCATAAATCTGTTTTAATTCTATAAATCCCAAATAGCTTAATTGACCAAAAGTTTCTAAAGAAAAGAAAACTCCAACCTCACTTTCAAGCTGAAAAATATAGTCTGGACTTTCACTTGAGTACTCATGAAAAGAAAAAGAAACTGAACAGAAGATAAAGAGTTTATGATGGAAAAGATAACTTACTCATACTGAGTGCGTTGTGGCAGCAATCTCTTGGGATTCAAAATTTGTTTGTCCTTTCACTCAAATTGACAGAACTCAAACATGAGTATGAGGCTTTACATGGATTTTATTGCCAGACTAGGACCAAAGGAAGCTCATTCACCTATGTCACAATTAGAAGGACCAAAAGTTCCCCAAATCTTAAATACATATATATTTCAAAGGATGCCAGATAAAGGGTAAATATGGAGATTTCCCTGGTACTGCAGATTAAGCACTTCAGAATACGTACCCACGTTTATTCAGTTGCCTGAAAGTGAACTATGGTTCTTGATTCCAACCAGTACTTTATTTAGACATTGACAGTGCTATAGCTCCTTGACATTATTGACATATCAGCTCAGCATAACAAATACATCTTGTAGGCTAGTGTTAATGTCTTGGAAACTAATTATATGCTTAAGATCACTATCAAAAGTCCATGAAATGATGATGTGTCCAGATAAAACAAGGTTGGCATGTTAATCTCCCTACATATCTCTTAATGAACTCTGTTTATGAAGTGCATTCTTGTGCAGAGTGTTTTTCAGTTCTTACTAGGAAATTCCCTTCCTAATAACATCTGAAAACAAAATTGCACACTTTACTAGGCATATAGAATATTTTTCCACTAAAAAAAAAAACAATTCCTGTTCCTGAGGATTTGAAAAATATTTTAGTTTCAAAAGATCAGGAACACTTATATGTTTTGATACAGAGCCACTTAAATGAGAGGCAGAGCTTGTTACAAAAATATCTTAACTTTGTACTAAACTGTGTAGCAAATACAACATTCCTTAAATTTATTTAAACAATAGTTGATAGAGCAGATTATTCACTTTTCAAGAAGAATAAGAGCATTGAAATAAAATTTTTAAAAGTGGAAAGGACAGGAGAATCAGCAGCTTTATGAATCTTTGTAATTATTTCCCTTAAGCAGATTTTGCACCACTGCAGACAACTTTGGTTGTTGTTGGATCCTGCAAAGTGCTAGAGATTTTGCAAATTCTTAAGCACATAAATAGTTTGGGGTCTAATTATCTATTACTGAAATAAATGGAAATATTTCCATTTCTGTCTGGTGCAGCACTGGTAACACTCACACACTCTGCTCTTCCTATCACCCAAAGGACAGCACCCTCTGTTCCCTCTTCTCCAAGCAGCAATCATTTGTAGGTGAAATCAAAGGTGCAGTTCCTTTCCTGATCATCCTGCAACAAGAATTTTTCTCCCCCATTGACTTTTTTCCAGTTATCAAGGAAAATGATGTGTGGTCTGAACACAGTAAGCTTGGCTGACACCTGGGAGCTGCTAATCCTGGAACGGAAAAAAAAACCTAACCCAGCCAAATCTGCTTGCAATTAAGATCAACGAGGAAATAGAGAGTAGAGAGGGCCTGGCAACATCTCATCTTCTGCATGGCTAATTTTGGTTTATATTCACAATTGCCAAAGCCTAATTTTTGGTCCTCTTATTTGGACTGACTCAAATCCCTCAGTGAAATAAATGGCAACGTAAGCACACATCTCCCCCCCAGAGCTTCTATAGCGATGTACCTATTATCTTTTTTAATTCCAAAGCATACCATTTTGTGAACTGAAGCAGCATATTGTGCACAAAGTCACACCAGACACTGTGCTGCATCTCATGGAAAATTCCATTTGATTCTTTCTTAGTTTATCGTTTCCTTTAATCAAACACAAAACTCATTCAGGCCAAAAGAAAATGCTTGGTTTCTAGACATACAAAAATGTAACATGTCCTTCATAGTGTACCTAAACCCACAAGTAAAGGGTGGTGTCTTCTACAGGCTTGGAAGTTATTATCCCCACAAAATCTTTTCTTCATCATTTGAACACATGATATTGTTGGGGAATCTCAGTGGTTCCTGAGACTTTCTCTGTAGAATCCAAAGCAGAGTCCCAGAGAAAACCTCAGTGCTGTCAGTGTCACCTATAATTCCTGGAAGTGATCAAAAAAGGTGGTTTTGTAGAAGACCCTAGAGACAAAAGGTGGTGCTGAGGGAAATTAAATGACACGAGTAGGAAAATTGTAAGTAAAATGGATTTGTAAAAAAAAAAGTGAATGTTGTGTCACATCTGTAAGTTTTATTATGCTGTCCTTTACTGGGAACTGAACAGAAAGAGAGAGACCACAATCTACTCCAGGATACTATAACCACAACAGTTTTAAAAAATAAAGCATTATTGGTGTAACCTGCTGCTAAGCAATGGTCTCCAAAACTGAAGTTCTCTAGATGGAGTTCACAAGGAAGTGAGATTTCTCGTCATTACTCCGCTACCCCCTTCCCCAGGCTGGTTGGGGTGTAACTGGCCTGGACCCAGAACCCTGAAACAACATATTTGACCTCAAGAAAGTTTTGAGTATAAAATTCCTAGGTCATGATCACTTTTTTCATCCTTTCTCAAAAACACAGGTGAAAGAGGAAGCAGAAGTATTCATCCAGAAGAAAATGCTAACTTATGATGCTTCTGCTAAAATTACATATAACTTGCTTGATTTCATGGTTACCTTACAGATCTTGAAATAAGTATAAAACTGAGAATATTTTAAGGAAGTGTGCAAGTATCAATCAGAGGAGTTACTCAGAGTCATAAAGAAGCATCTTGAAAATCACTGATTCAGTTATTAGTTGAATTAAATAGCTTTTTGTGGTACAAAAAGTAAAGACAGCAAACAAGCAAAGCATCAGGTCTGTGGGACTTCAGAATGGGATTTTGGCAGAGGGTGAATGATCTCCAAACACTGAAACACAATCACAGCCAGGCGCTTTGAAAAATGGCTCATCATTGGTTTGAGGCAGTGACAGGTAATGAGAGTGATGGAGCCAAATCCTTTCAATATCTGAGAGTATTTAAAAATCAAACAAGACCCTTCAGCAGTCTTTAATCTGTAGTAGTTCCATGGGGTGTGGAGTTGAGCCCTCAGGCAGCAGCACAGCAAAATGAGGACTGCACTCAAGGCTATTTGCCTGGGAGGAGGGACTGACTGGCCAGCCTGGGAAAGAGAATCTGTCCCGGTGTTCTGAGAATAAATAACAGGCCAGCTGATGTCAAAAAGGGAGTTTAGACTCCAAGATCATAATGGGCTACACATTAATAATTTATTACCAGTGTAAATGCAATATTCTTGCAGATTAAAGAACAGAGAATGCCATGCTTTATTCCAAAATAGAAATTTCATACAGTCAACATGGCTGATTTCAACAGCTCCATAAAAGAATACCCACCAGAATAGAGTTTGCTCAAGGCTTCATGCCTCAGTATACTGGCAACTGTAGGGACACCAGGCAAGTGACAAACTGCCAAAGATGGAGACTGGGGGGTAAAGCCTAAACCAGACCTTGTTAATTTCCATTCTCAACAGGAGAGTTAGAGCATGGGCAAGGCTGCACTGCCCTGATATGACTTCTAGGGAGTGATTGCAGGTATTTGTGCAAGCAGTGATCAGGTGGTATGAAGAGATTAAATTCAATTACCATTTCCATCACGGATTGCCTAACTGATCTCAAGTTAATCACGTCTCTATTCCGTGCTTCAGTTTCCCTCTCTGAAAAAAAGAGTATTGGCTTGCTTTAAAGTGGAACTTGAAATTGAAAGTTGCTATTTAAGAAATAATGCAAGAAGCAATAAGGATGAAGCTGAGAAGGAAGAACCGCTTAGGCTGCCTGTTCAACATAGGTCAACACTTGTATCTGAGGAAGGTGGAATCAAAAGTGGGGGTTGTATCAGAAATAGCTTACACCTGCAAATGAAGGTGGATTTTGACCCACCTTCATGCTCTGTAGAAGTTGTTACTATCAGACTGTATTGAGGAGCCCACAGATGTAAATTAATAGTCCGGCTAGAAAGGGGGTTGAGTTGCACTCATAGTCATTACACCTTGCCTTGGAGTATAAGAAGTAAATTCAGATTTGAGACAGTAGATTTTTTTCCTGTCCCTAAGACGTATGACCTTCAAGAAAATCTTCTGAAAGTGTAGGAAACCTTCTTGAAAGAGATTGACAAGGCTGCCATTACTTCCTAGAATGTTAGAATAAACCACTCTAATCTGAAGTACAATGTATTTTCTGGTAGTTATCTTTAGGTGGCAGTAAGGTAAAAGCATGGAGTAGAAAGTTAAGAATCTCTAAAACACCTTTAGAGATCTTTTTGTCATGAACTATGCTAGCTATAGGATAGAAAGAGACTTCATAAACCTTGGATATCTTCTTCAGCGGATATCCAAAAAACAACTGTTAGAGTTGTCTTCATCCTTATCCCATTGAGACACAACCCTTTTCAATGCCAGCAATATTATTGCAATTCTAGATACTATATTAGTTATGCAGTACTTGATCCAAGAAGCCCTGAGGACAGAGGTAAGGTTCACAGGTAGAGACACACTCATATGTTCTTATCCAAAAGATCGAATGGAAGTCTACTAAAAAAAAAAAAGCTACAAGAAAAAAATAACTCCACCGCTAAAACTAAGCTCCAAAACAAGATTTAAAAAGGGTTTCAAGGAGTAATGTTTAACACAGTGGTTTATAGATTTTTTTTTCATTTATACTTTTCACATATGCAAATCATTTAAAGTCTTTCCTGAAGCTAAAACATAGTGATGTTTGTTGTCTCTAAACAACTTTCTACTTGAAAAAAAGCCACTA
>JAOXNG010000004.1:9563827-9589715 GCA_028566535.1 Scolopax minor
CCCTTTGCAGAGCTCTGGGTCTGATCCAGCAAAGGTGCTGCTGCAGGGACAGCTGGAAGCCTGTGAGCTGCTGCTCTGTGGCTGTGGATTTAGCTGTTCTGCAGCCTTGAAGGAGGATGCACCTGGCTAGACTGAGCTCTCATCTTGGCTTGCACCTCAGTTTGGAGAAGTTCCTCCTGTCCTGGGTTCTCCTTCCCAACCGGTTATTTTCTTAAAAGAAACGGTGAATAGAAAACTGCTAATACAATAAAACGTTACATTACTGAGCATGGAGCCAGTGCTAGTATGGAACCGAACAAAGGTCTGCAGGGAGGGCGGGGGGAAGAGGTAGCCACAACTTTCTGCTGTATCTATGACTTCTAAAGCACCAGGACCCAGAGTCTCAGAACTCATCTACCACAACTTAAGTCACCAATGCTCAACCACTCTCTAAAAAACTGGGCTCCAGAACTTTTAAGATGAGCACGTCAGGCTAAAACCTGAAAGTCAACCATTGTTTTTACTCTTTCTCCTTTGAATGGTCCACGCTGAGAAAAACCACCCTCCAGCCATTCTGAACGCATAGAAATGTTCCTCCTCTTTATCGTTTTGGAAGCTAAAGCTAAACTAAAGCTGAAGTGCCTCCACAACAATGCATGCAGCGTGGGCAACAAACAGGAGGAATTGCAAGCCGTTGTGCAGCAAGAAAACTACATTATGGTTGCCATTCCATAAACTGGTTGGGATGAGCTCAGTGACCAGAGCGCACCTATTGATGGCTACGGGCTGCTCAGAAGGCAGAGGTGAGGAAGGAGAGGTGGCAGGACAGCCTTGTACCTGAATGGACGTTGCAGCGAGGTCGGTCTCTTCTCCCAAGTGACTGGATGACAGGAAACAGCCGCGAGTTGTGTGAGGTGAGGTTTAGTTTGGATATTAGGAAAAATTTCTTGACCAAAATGGGTTGTCAAGCATTGGAAAAGGCTTCCCGAGGAATTGTCTGAGTCCCCATCCCCGGAGGTATTTAAGAGATGTGTAGATACGGTTTAGTGGTGGACTTGGCAGGGTTAGGTTAATGGTTGGACTCAATGACCTTCTCCAACCTAAGTGATTCTATGATTGCATTCCAGATCAAATTAAGTGATTTTGTACTAGCCTTGGAAAGTATATTAGTTGAGATATTCATAGCTATACGTACCTGAAAGAAGAAGTAGACCTGAAAAAAGAAAATTAGTGGAGCAGCATGCTGTCAGGAACCTGGCCCTTTGACTTGCAGGAGGAATATAAAGTAGGCAGCCACAGAAGGAAATGATATATGGCCCATAGCATATTCCAAATGTGCTTCACAAACTTTGCTTTTAGAACTAACACTTGTTTATGTTTCATACAGAATTTGTAACAGGATCGAGAACCTCTGGGGTTTTGAAGCTTAAGAAGCTGCTAGCATTTTTTTCTGACTGATGAAAATCTGCAGACTGACTCTGCTTTATCTGAATACCAGCAAAGCCACAACATCACTTCAGGCATTGCTTAGGTTTTCGTTGTTGTTGTTATTGCTTGTCACATTAAATAAAAATATAAATCCATTAATTTGATAAAGTTACTTTTCCTTTTGTGAACATGAGGTTAACACACAGAGTTCTGGAAAGAAAATGAAACGCCCATCATTCAGGTACAGCTGCAGCTGTGGAGAAGTATCTTGCAAGAGCAGATATTTTGAAGCACAACCAACCGAGAAGCTACTAATGAGTAGGAGTGTTTATGATTTCTCCTCCTAAACAACAAGACACTACTTTGAGTTGCTTTTTTCCCCTCAAATGCCACAACTCTTAATAAATGACCCAGCTTCCATACTCAGGGTGCTACCATGTGACAGGGACACCAAACTCCTCTCAAGTAAATTTTCATAGGCATTTGGTGTAGTTGTATCAGCAGGAACAGGGTCCTGCTGCATCTGTGTAAAATTTGCCCACTTAGACTAACTTCTCTTATTACCTCCTCTTTTTCAACCCTTTCCCATGCTTATGTTTGAAAGAACTTAACAACCGCAGAAAGTGAGTTGCAACTGTCCCCCTCAGTGACCTGAGAGAACAAGCTAAGGAAAACAGGCAAACTTACCCTGGAAGACTTATTTTAATACTTTCTTGCTCCTTCTGCAAAAATTAAAGGGTTCTACATTTTTATAATGTTCGTCATTGACACATAATCTGCCAAGACCACCTTGTGTGGGGAGGGTTGGAAAGGTGAGGTCTCAGGGACTTGAGCAGCTCAGTCCAATCCCATTACAGGAGGCTGGGCACCCCTCTTCCCTCACTAGAAATTTCCTCAAGACCACTCTGATACTGATAATACTTGGCTTAGCAGTATAAAAATACTTGGGTATATCATTACTATTATTGTTATTTTTTAATATCCAATGTTAAAGGTTCAAACCATAGTACCCAACCCATCAGTTATTCCTACTGTACCTTCATCAGTTTCCCCTTAATATCTCAATTTCTTAATCTCTAAAGTGAGATAACACACCTAGTTTTTTGGTAAGAACTTGAAGATCTACAGACCAAAAAAACCCATTTAACCAATAGGCATGATTAGCCAAGATTTTTAGGGGCAGCAAAATACCACTGGAATTACAAGGATTTCGGCATTTAACATTTGTACTGCATAAACACTAATTAATAAGAAAACACATTCATCTTTCTATATATTTGAGAAACTGAAATGATCATTCAATGGAGGAAAACTTCCAGTATAATACAGTATCACTGTATTATTTTAACCTATATGACCAATAAACATGACAATGACCAATAAACATGACAATGCTGTTCAGATCAACCCATCAAACAAGAACCTGCACCACCCAAGGAATTTTGATATTAATAAGTTTTATTTTATAATACAGTGTTGGGCACTTCATGGCAATGTGGAGTTCACTAAGAACTTCTACTGACGCCACAAACTTGAAAGAAAAAAACAACAAACCAACAAGACACACCACACATCACAGCTCATTTACTACATCTACACAGTGCACTACTGACAGTAGTCTAAGGTCTGAATTACAGTTCTTGAGATGACTTTGAACAGTAGTCCAGAGGGTGCAAAAGCATGGAGTAAATTCTTAGACTTGGTTCTAATATTTATTAAAGGTCAGCAACTAACTAAATTCTTTAAACTGTTAGGACAATGCTGGTTGTTCGTTGTGTCGTTTTGGTGGGTTTTTTTAATCTCCAAAATTAATAAAATGATCAAAAAAACCTCAAAACATGCTGTACTTTATGCCTTTCCTATAAGTATTAAAGGCTCACTCCAAGGACTTTATCAGGAATGGTTTTCAAAGGTCACTAAAAAAACATTCTGAAAAAAAATTAGAAGCATTGGGATACGTAATGTTGCTTTGTTCCACGTTGAGGCATTTCTCATAGTATTTGACACAAATATAAAAATAACAAACACAAATTGTCAGTTGGCTAAACATGTAAGCATTTTAAATTTCTCTTCCTCCTCAAAAATCACGAGGTAAGAGACGTGATGTGCTTGTGCGTAAACTGCACCAAGAGTAGCCATTCCACAGTGCTTTATTGCCTCATTCAAGTATATTATTTTAAGAAGGTCTTAAGGGAAAAGCAAAGGTTAGAAAAAAATGTACATCAATATACAAAGGAATTAATTTACAAAACATTAAAAGGATACCGACAACATTAGTAGATATTTTAAAGTAATGACTTATGATAATTAGGGATGTCACAAGCTAAATTCTTAATACTTCATGAATTCTTAAAATTCATGGTCATCACCATGAACTCTCACCTCATTGGTGGCACTGAAAAGCAATGCTTATCTCCTCATCTTTTTATCAATGATAAACAAATGATCAAATGATAAACTAAACACCATAAACTCTAATATTTAACCTTACTTCAATTTAATGGGGTTACAGTTTTAAGAATTACACAGAACTACTGTTATGCAAATGTTGGCTTAGGCCTTGTTATTTCCATAGAATGTGACATCCATAATCATTGCCAGTCATTAGAAATATACATTTGCCTCATTAGAATATATTCTTCATGTTTTTATCATACAACCATATTTCAAAGCTTCATGTAATTTTACACATTTTTGAAAAATACCATTTCAAGAATCTGCTTGACAAGCAGATGTTCACTACTAAATTACTTTGAAACAAGGAGAAATATTGCACAAAATTCACTGAAGATTTGAAAGTCAACACATTTCCCCACACAACCAAGTAGCTCCCTTATTAACAGAAACAGAATGTCAATTCACACAGAATCATAACAATTGACAATGTGCTTGAACTCAACTTATTTTTAAAATGCTAATACTGATACTGGACTCTAAATCTGTGAGGGGGCAAACATCATTAGTATTGACCTAAGTAATAGTACAAGTTAATTTGAGTACCCCTTACTACAGTAACCCTTGGAGTAACTTCCAACTGCTTCATACTCTGAGTCAGAGGAAAATGGCAACGGCCCTGCCAACTACACACATAGTGGATGGCTCTCTAGGCTAAGGTGTCTGTGGACTCATCAGGCAACTCCATTTAGAATAGAGGTCTAGCAGCTTCCAGGAAAGACCTATCAAGTACTTTCAATTGGCAACTGAACTAAAACCATAAAACACATGTTACAAGGCAAATCCAGGAAGGTTTTGCACAAAAACACATACCATCCATCCCTTTTCCATTCCTTCATTTTCAACCACCCTGAAGATCATGAACTCCAGGCCAGCTGTGGTCCATGCCCTTGGGGTGAAGTTCTGGACATATTCTATTCAGCCCAGCTTCTGTTAACAGGTAAACAACACTTGGCAAAGACATACGCATCTAATAGCAGCAAAGAAGTCACTGAAGACAAATCACATCAACATTCATACTGGTTTTGCTGGTGCATTTATTTCTACATTCATTCTCCACAGATTTACGACAATACCATGGGAACAGACAGCCTTCACCACCCTGAGCTTTGCAATAAGGAAGCTGCTTGCCTCAGGCATCAATTTACTAGCCACATTTGTTTAGCCTGAAATTTCACGCTGTTGGGAAAACGCTAGCTGGAGTCTCACAGCACCTAGACTAGAGTCTGATACCAAGAATGATGCTGCTTGGAAATAAAGGCCACTCTTGACTGTCCCTGCAGTCAGGGAGGTCATGGCTACGGGGCTCCTTTCTGCAGGCCAGGGTACTACAGTCAGTGTTACACAGGGGGCACGTTCCCTAAAGGGCCTCATGCTGGCACTTTGTTTATTATTGCATGAAATGTTTCTTCAACTAATTACATGCATAGAGAAAAGATTTTAGATGCTCCTAGCATTAGACAGCTGCACCAAAGAAAGATTGTTCTGTAGGACTGAATAGGACTGATTGTAGGTGGAGAAATAGAAGCCGTTTTAAAAACCTGTATTAACTGTTCTTTTGCCTAGACTTTCCATCGTTTACAAGAACACAAGGTTGTAAACTAGCTCATTCTAAAACCCGAAAAGACATCTAAAGCAGATTTTTGAGATCTAAAACACTCCTCTAATGAATTGGGTGGGATTTTCAAAAGCCCTCAGCACGCGTCTAAAAAGCCAGCCAAAGTCTGTGTTGCAATGCCTGAGAGGGGACTTCAGCCAGCACTGAGAGCTTCTGATGACCCCACACAAACAGCAGCAGTTATCACTGAAATGCTAAATGACAATGAAGGGTTCAGTCAACAAGTTCCATGGAAACTTCTACAACTACGTTTTTCCCTCAGAACAAGTCTATTTTTCAGAGCTACATAATGCCCAAACACGTGGGATGGATGAGCAAACCACTGCCTACTCTACACAGACTGCCCTCTGTATGCATAGAGGGGTGGCGAGATCACCTTTGCATCCACAGCACTGTCCTTCCCTGAATATCTGCACAGCTTTTCACGTTGCATCTCTACACACACAGGCAGGAAGGCTCTGACTGGGACAACATATTATCCTTCTGCAAATCCCACAGGGGATTTATTCTGTAGGCAATATTATTTTTGCCTACATGGCTGGGTTGGAATCACTACAATTGAGCTAGAACATTAAATAGTATCCTGAAATCTGGATTTCCTCAGTTATTATTCCTCCTGAGGACTCGCAGGCTCTGCTTTAACTCACCCCACTGGAATTACCCAGGAATCCCTTTCTTTTTCTACTGCTCTTACTCTTTTCCTCCCAAACCAGACGACTGATACGGCTCATTTCAGGCAGACATCTATGTGAAATAAACTCAAAAATATTAAAATCAAGTCCTAGTTTGACTTTCGACATCAGGAATTTGTTCCTATGCGTAAGTAACAGATTACAAAGCTTAATCAAATAACCTGATATCTCCCTTAAACAGGAGAAATGGCAAATTCTTGAGCTCCTGAAGAAGAGAAGCCTCTGAAGAAGACCACAGGAGCTCTGACTTAGCAGAATTCAGTTCTCACCAGTAGCTGGTGATGAACATCAACGATTTTCAAAGACATTAGAAGGATTTCCACAAATAAAAAGCATACAAGTATAAAACTTGCAAAAAGTACTGGACCTGGACAATTTATCTTAATATAGAACCCAGTGTGGTAATAAAAATACTGTATATGTAGCCAATAAACAGCTTTATATTTTTACAAGGACAGAGAACAGTGTTGAACCAGAAATATCAGTTTGGACTCCTATCTATTTGGTAACTTGTAATTCTGTTTAAATAAGGCACAAATATTAGCCTTTTTAAAAGATCACTGATAGTAAGTGTAAGATTATGTAATATCACGGAGATAAAAATGTACCTACAGTTAAATTCAACATAGATATAAGACTAAGTTATTTTTGAACCCATACAAAGTTCAAAACCAAAAAAGACATACTATTTAATGATTGTAAACACTATATGGACTTTATAAATAGAAAGGAAACAATGTGGCATAAGCACAGCAACTAATATTTTGACTGAAATAAAAATAATTCTAAGTTGAATTTTACCTTTCATCTTTTAGTTCATCTGTTTACTTCTTTTCAACCTGCATTTTCACTCAACTAAACAGTGAATTATTGTTACAATGCCTCAACTTTGAAATATTCTACTATTAAACATTTCCACTTTATAATCCTTATAATAACCTCACAAGGCTTCCATGTTTTTTTCCATGAAGGTGAGAATGGGACAATTTGTGTTATTATGGAAGTTCAGTGCCTAACTCTCATGTAAAGCCAGAAAGAGTTCTTCTATCAGAGAGGCATTTCTGAAAACTATTTTCTGGCAGCATTCCTGGATTTATGTGTTCAATGGTTTTGAAAGTAATGATGGCCATAATTTCTGATTATTTTTTAATTTTTCTCCTTAAGACATTAATACTGTTTATTATCTTTAATAAATGAAGAAAACAAAGCATCTTTGTAGGTTGAATTGTGGAGAGAAACACTGTGTCAGATGCAGAGGAAAAGATGAACCTTGAAATTCTTGTCAACAAAATGCAAGGCCATGAAAAAGAACGAATGAGAAGTGCTACCAAAACACAGACCTTTGTGTTGCCTGGTGTCTCTTAGACACACTCAGTAGCTCTATAGTTTGGTAATGTTTAGTGCCAGCAAAGAAGAATGCTCTCTCATGAGGCTGCTCTGCAGCTTTTTCATCTGAGAAGCACCTGAGCCACTTGGTCTGACCCACCTGATTTAATTTTAAATTTTAAATAATTTTTATGATACTTTTGATTTTTAATAGTGCAAAATATTTTGCCAAATAACATTTTTATGTTATTAAAAAAAAAGGATAGGTAAATACTTTTGAGTACAGACCACCAGACATACAACCTCTAACTTTGGAAAACCGAGATTCTCCAGCCATGCAGATTGCAGATGCCCTCAGGAATGCTCATGCTCTAACCAAACAGAGGTGTTTCTGTAAGATTTGCACTTTTACAACCGGATTAAAAAAAACCAACATCTGCAACATCTGGAGGCTCATCTCAATTAAAATCACTGGCACAGCCCTTCTTACCAGCCCTTCTCGTTCTGAAACAAGTTGCAACTTTTGCATTAACAAAGTCAAGATCTCACTCTACTGCAGGTCTTTGGTAAAGCATCACATATTGCCTCTCTCTGATGATATGTATCCATTCCCTTAGGTCAGCTGCCTTGTAAAAAAGTAGCCTAAAAACCCTTTCCATTTTTGCTAGCTAGAAGGAAAATTAGTTCATAAATGTCAATGTGGCAATTGATATTAAACTTTGCTAGAAATTATTATTAAGATATTAAAATGACATCTGATCCAAATAGTGACCTCAGGAACATGCTCACCAGACCTATACTGAGGTTAAGACTAACCATTCTTGCCAAAGAGGGAATGAAAGAAAAAAGGTTTCTAACATGAGTTTATAAGAGCAGGAGAGCATTCTTCTCAGGCACAGTTCATTTTGTACATGTGTTACTTCTGCCAACTGCATCTCAGATACCCTTCAAAGCTGACAATTCCTATCTGCTGAAACTTACTTCATGCCTTTTCTGTCCTGTACAGGACAATGTATTTATGGTAAGGTGGAGAGGTGAAAAAAAATTTCAAAAATAATAAAAAAGGAAACAGCTGCTCCATGTAGCAGCAAGAATTTTCAGACTTTAAATATCCAAATATCCCCTAGG
The DNA here is from genome assembly GCA_028566535.1 of Scolopax minor. Lineage (NCBI taxonomy): Eukaryota > Metazoa > Chordata > Aves > Charadriiformes > Scolopacidae > Scolopax > Scolopax minor. Next base: position 9,572,453 of record JAOXNG010000004.1, read on the forward strand.
AATGCTGCCAAGAGAAGGACAAATGCTTCTTCTAAATACAATACACATCAAGTCCATTTATCTTTCTTCACTGAATTTAGAAAGTAATTTTTGGTTGTTCAACTTAGCTACAATGAGAGTTGGATGTATGCAGTCTTAAGCTGAATCTATAATTTCAGCTTTCTAGTGTTACAAATAATTTGCAGTCATGACTCTAATAATTTAACTAAATATGACTTCTAATAAGAGTAATTCAAGCTACCTTCAAAAGGATAGCCACTAAAAATGGAAAGAAAATAGTTCATAAGAGGCACAAATTAGTTTTCAAACACTATTAAACTATAGAAAATAAAAATAACAGAAATCTATCAATTCCACTTACACTTTCCTTTCTGAAAAATTTTAGGTGAAATAGTCTATCTAGGGAACCAGATAATGTCTTTAAAGTGTCTTAGTTGTAAACAGAAGTTAAAAAATGTCACATTATAATTCAGCACTTCATGTACTTTACAGAAGAGAGAAAAGCATGAGCTATTTTTTCTGAAGTCTGGAAGACAGAGCCTCAGTTTTAGTTTGGAGTAAATTACAAGTTATACTCACAACCAGTTCCTTAATCTAAAAAAAAGTTTCCTTCCCCCCGCTTTGCTGAAGCAAATTCTTACCATGGAAAATCATTATTGCTGTTTTGTAGATTTGCATTCACCTTCTAAGATAGTTAAACCTCTTCTCAAAAGATTAAGGCAATTATTATTCATTATGAATATTAACAGTTCTACATTTCAGACGAATCAGATTGCTCAGTTCATTTCATGCTTAATAGAATTAATATAGTACCTTCAAAATCTGGTTACCTATTATGTGATAATTCTCCTGCTGCTTAGAGGAAGCAAATGCTAGGAAGCACCATATACCTGCTGTATTTTTAACACAGAGACTAACTAGTACCTGATTTAAGAGTGCATTCATATATTTAGTTCCATTTTGTGGACCTAACTACAGCCAACAAATGAACTGGGTAAACATAGAAGCAGATGTCCCAATGGCAGAAAATGCATACTCAACTGAAGAGAATTATTTTTATAATTGAAGCTCTCTCATTCCTTTTTCATCTTTTGGTTACCACGTTATATGGAGTTATATGGAGTCCTGAGTAGTCTCCCTTTAACTTCTGATGGGAGTCAAGTTTCTCTTCTCATAGTTTTCTTACGTTTTACTTCCACTGTTACTGCTGGATAAGTTATCCTTTGAAATATTTAAACCATAGTGAAAAGCAGAACTCAGTTTACATAGTGACACCACTTCTTGAAGAAGCCCACCCTCTTCCGGAGTTTCATTTCCTTCCTTCCCATCTTTCTCCCAAGGGACCAGAATGGATGGATGTTGAGCAAGACTCGCTGGGAGCTGATCTTCTGAGGTATTACTTAGTGTTTCATTCCGCTTTGCATACTTAGAGGAAGAATATCCTGCTTTGAAACTTTCTAGAGAAGCAAACTGGGCACTTGATTGTACTGGAGATAGGGATGTCATATTAGTGATGTCCACCTTATCAGTAATAAAGGTTTTTTCACTGCTTTCTTCTTCCAGCCTTGAGAGAGATTCTCTATGGCCACCAGAAGTAACCTGCTTCCTTGGAGATGGAGGGAGCTGCTTCCCACGGAGGACACTGTCATCCTGACCAAGGTTCCACTCTGCTTGATCGTTAGCACTGCTGCAGAGCAGGGTAAGGTTGCTCTCACTAGGTGCATTTGACTTGTTCTGAAAGAGAGAACATGTGTTTATAGTTGATGTCACAAGAAACATCCTATACTGGCACTTCTGAAACTAAGAAGCTAGTGGATTTTGTGTGTTCCTAAATCATGGATCCCCTTTCGGGTTCAATGTTACAAAACAACACTCCCGGTAACAAGGTAAGAACAAGCACTTTTAATAAGCACTTCTCCATGGAACACTCTTTCTCTATCCTAAGGATTGCCTTTTGTACAATGGAAGGATTTCCGACTTCCTTGTCCATTCTGTCTTTGCACAAGGAGTTTTGACAGTGAACAATGACACAATGTACTGGTTTGTACCCATAATATGAGAAGGAGCTGAACTAAAACTAAAACCAGATGGCATTTCCTCTTTGCTTCAGTAATTAATTATACCAACTTTCAATATTAAATTTTTAACCAACCAAACAAAAATGGGCATTTTATTAATGTGACCCCTGTGTGACACTCATAATATACTATTTTACAAGCTTTTTAAACATTTCCATCAGAATTTGCTGTTCCAGTATTGAATCTTCTACTATAGGATCCCTTTCTGCAAAAGTAAATGTTGGACAGCTGGCATGACCTGGAATTAAAAAACACCATCATTTTTTTGGCTAACATCACAGCAGTGACTTGATGAGGGTTTTGAAATTGCAGGCAAGCAGTTTATTTACACTACAGGTTCCTGTGCAACTTTACCTAAAAAACGATCAAGGACCCCAGTAGAAATAGCACCCCAGGAGTACTACTCCAGCAGTGTTTCAGGTACAATTACCATATGGATTCCACAACTCAATCAAGATGGAAATATTACTATATCATTTAAGGATGCAAGGTGATAATAGAAATAACTACCTTCTAAATCCCATTAAAAAAAAATAAAACCAGCTCTGAGAATACCAGATTGAACAGCCAAATATAATATTAAACTATTTGATTAGTTGATTATTACATTATTCACAGGTCTATCCGTGGTTTACTGTTACTCAGGAAAAATAGTTTTCCAAGATAACTTGGTAAACTGGACAAAAATGTCCACCACCAATCTCTTGGCTGGTGAAAAACCCTCATGCAGCAGCCAGCATGAGTGTACTGTTGTGTAGTCCTAGGAAGACACACCAGCAATTCTCAGGACTGTGCTGCAGTGTCTGAGCTGCACATTCCTGCTTCCACAAGTGCAGGATTCCACCATAAAAGGAATGGAGTTATTTTTCAAATGAAAGCAGAAGACTAACCGCAGCCTTGTAATCAATGTCATCCATTGATTTAAAGAAATCCAGGCTCTTTGCTCCTGAGAGCTTTCCTTGATCTGAACTGTGTGTGCTCAGCGTGTCCAAAATCTCCCCAAGCAAGTCCATTTCTCCTTGATGCTGAGGAGTTATTCCAGTTTCATCAGAATCATCACTATCATAGAAGTAAGCAGGAGTTTCTTCACTGTCCTCTGATGATAACCTGAAAACCAAAAACTTTTCCATCAGCTAGGAACATAAAAGCCATTTTATTACAGCCACTTTTGAAAGTAAGTAGGAGAACATGTTCCGAGACTTTTGAAAGAGAACATAAAGCTGGAATTCTTTTCTCCTCAAAAATTTTCCTAAACACAGGTGTATTTTATCTATGGAGATGGCGTAACTATTAGCTGGTTTTCCTGTCTCCTGGCTCTTCCCCAACCATCATAAGCTGTTATTTCAAGTCACCTTTAATATGACTTCCCAAAACTTCCCTTCAAATTTTACAGTAATTCCAAAACCGGTTCCTCTTTTCCTTTGCTTACCTTGTGTTTAGGTCAGTGTTGCTACTCCTCTCCAGGTGACCTAACCACATATTTTGTTCTAGTGGCAAGACTCTCATACTGCAGCCCTCCCTCTGTCATATGACTGATTCACTGGAGCACTGCCTCTCTGCAAGGAGAACTCGTGCTTTTGTCTCTTATCTTCTTTCATTCATGCAATATGCTCACCTCTGTCCCCCCTACTATTGCAGTCTTTCCCTATCTCTGTCTCTCCATAACACTACTGCAAAGGCTACTTCCAGGGGGCTCACTTTTTTGATTATATTCTTCAAACACTTCAGTAGCTCCCTCTTCCCTACTGCAACCTACTTAAGCTGCTTGGCTTTACTTTCAAGGTCTTTTGTGGTTTATATTCTTATGTTCATTATCAAAAATCATCTCATTAATTCAATCAGAGAATGCCTCAATGCAGCTTAAGCCTCAACTTCTCATTTTCCTTTAATTCAGACACAGAAAGTTCTTGCTATAAAACTTGCAAAGCGACATTTCTCTTTCAGACCCTTCAGAAAACTGTCCATTGTCTTGACCACAACACAAGACTTAAAGAATAAACTAGCTGAGGTCACTGCCCACCATGATAACAAATATTATTTCAGTGCTCCTTTGTCTATGTAGTCCATCTTTTTATCTTGATTCTGTGAAGACTGAAGATTACGTCAAGCTCTTCTAGACACTGTAAATAGTGAAAATATAAAATAGCCTGTCCCTCTTTTTAAAAGCAGATTTAATTCTAAATCACTACCTCATTTAGACCAAGAATCAAGCTAGATGCCTGGCAAGGAAAAAATGTATCACTTGAACTCAACTTTGCTGAATAACACTAGTTACCCTTTCTCTCATACATACACACACATGCAAACAGGCTTCTTACTTGCTTGTTCTCTCCATCTCATCATCATCGTCTTCATCCAAGGCAAAATCCTGGTTACTGAGATGCTGGTTGAAACGAGTCTGGAGGAAATTAACATTAATACATAAAATTAATATTATAATTTTTGTTTATTTTTTTTCTATTTCAGCATTACTTATTCGGAGTCTAGCTGCCACTTTACTCCTTAAGACTTCCTGAACACTTGTTGAGAAAACCACATATTGATCAAGTCTTCTAAAGGTTGTTATAAGAGGATGTGAAGTCCTCAAGCATCACAAATTAAAGAGCAAGAGAACCATTTTTTTTCATGGTCTATGGAGGACCTTATTATTTAGGCAAAATCTGGAGTGCCTTATTATTTATGCAAAGTCTTGATTAGCAGAAGACTGGCTATTGAAAGACAAGCATCACTCAAGTTTACTACTTATCCCTTCCTTGCAGGTACATCACACAAAACGCTGTGCTTTTTTATTTTCTGACAGAAATATTTGCCAAGTTTTGGTTGATGTGGTTTATTGAGCATGAAGAAAAATGGATTTTTGAAATAGCAAGGACAAAAGAAGTCAGGAGTCTAAGTCTCTTTACATAGCTATACTTATATCAGGATGTTAAACAGAATTTCAGAGTAAGTAGCACGCCAGCTTGAAAACTGCACTAAGAATGCCCTTGTGCAGGTTAATTTACTGTAACTTACAGTTAACTCAAAGTTAGTGTACGCTCAGAGCATTCCATGGGGAGTTTGTGTACAGTAGCTGGTGTGCTGTAAATTCACACACTACCATACTGAGTTTTCACTGTTATATCACATTATTATTTAGCAACAGAACCAGGCTTAAGATTTCTACTATACTTGAAAAAAAGTCTCTATCTTGACCAGAAAATATAAGTCAGGAATTTTAGTCACCTGTGCTTCATAAATGACTGTGTTAAGGTCTGTGCATCAAAAACTTACAAAGATTAACTATGCAGGCAATCAATCCACTCAAAAGATTCTGAACGTTGGAAAACTGGCCGTAATTTAAAGACATATGGATAGAATTTTTGCAACGGGAAAACAGCGTTGGCTAACTTTAAAGAAAATCATACGAAACTAAAAAGAAGTGCTACTGCCCACATCTCATCATACAGTTCACCGAATGCCTAAACCTACGACAGGCCCCTGATGGGGAAGAAATATGGCCTTGATTTCAGATTACAAGGAGCTTGGAAATCTTGTACTGTGAGGATTTCAGTACGTTCCCTATTACAGATGTTGTCAGTGTTCTACATGTACCAGGACACTCTGTAACTTTTTCCCCCATTATTGTCAGGTAAGTCTCAATGTTCACTCTTTATAGACTGACACATTTTTTCTTGCTCAACAGGAGAGGATTTAATTATAGCAGCAAGTTTTGAGGACACTTTCCATAGTTCCATCCACGAAGAGGAAACAAGTGGTTCTTAATGTGTTTAAATGAGTCACAGTTGATAGAAAATGAAAGAACTATTAGAGTATTAAAAACTATGAAAGAACCCAAACTAAGCTTCACACAGAGCAAAAGTTATAGGATGGAATGCAAAGAAACAAAGTATTGATATTTCTAACTCTTTCTGAGTTTTATGAATTCCTTGTGTCACTGCCATCAGATGTGTAATCAATCGTATCCCCACTAAAGGGAGTTTAACCACTCTTTTTAATTTATACTGTTTACTGATCTTACTGATAACTCCCTCAACTACAGTTGCTGTTTTCAGATAAAAAGTTGCTGGTTTAAGTATCTTCACTGGGACGATTAAAATACTTTGTTCCTATAACACTGGTAATTCACTACTTCCCCAAGAAATTTTCGACATAAGATTAATAATAATTTAAGCTCTAATTCTGGAACTGACTCTTGGAGAGAAACCCTGTTTCTGTCTCACTTTTTTTTTCAATTTGCATCACAATTAGATGCTGCTATCCCATTTACTTCTACTAACATAAAGACAAGCTCTTGCAGGAAAGAATGTTCTTTAAAAATGTTGAGAAATTTCAGAAAAGAAAACTAAAACTGACACTTGTTCATCTCTAGATGGCTTAATCCTGACAATGGAATAAAATCCCACAAGATTACATTCACTAATTTTTTGAAATAATAAATAATATTTCAAAGAGCTTAAATGGCATCTTTAAAAAAAAAAAGAAAAAATGAAAGAAAAAAAGAAAGGTTGTGTCTTTGAAAAACAGGAACTGAATAAAATTAATTAGAATCAGACCACAGGCAGAGCACTGGCCCCTCAGAGCATCTACAAACAGAATTTTGCAAGTGTGTTAGTGAAAGCAAGAATATCATAAAGGAATATAATAGAGCATGTATTGATAAACCTTAAAAAAAAATCCCCAAACAAAAACTTCTAGTTCATCATGGTCAGACTCTTTGAAAAAATAATTTTGTTACCAATTTAAATGGTTAGGTTATAAGGTTATAGAGAAACACTTTCAAAAACTAACCCAAATAAAATGGGATTCACATACAAAGAAGAAAAAGCAAAAGGGAAAGGAAAGGAAAATACCTGGCTGTAAATAACAATATTCTCCAGAGTTTACAGCTCTGTGAGCTAGCCATGGAGACAACAAGCAACACATGTTTTTGAATAGATGACTTTCCTCTAGGAGCTGTAATAAAAAAGACTGCAAGGGAGGGGTATTGTCCAGACTACTTTGCAAAGAAAGAAAAAGAAAAAAAGAAACTCTTAATAAATTCCAAAAGGAGAACCATAAATCTTTTTCAGTGCTCCGCTAGGCAAAGTGACATAGTACGTGCACCTGCAAAAGCTGTCAAAGTCATTTAAGAAGTCCTTCCATTAGACGTACCCTGCTGTTTGCAGTTATTTAAGCTTTTAATTTCTGTCTTTTCTGCATTTTGAAGTGTGTAACCTTTTTTATACCTTTTTATGAAAAAAGGACAGACTTCTGTTTCCTTCCTGATCAGCATTCTAATAACAACCAGACCATTTAAATTTATTGCTGCAAGAAATGATATGGTCACACTCCTTTCTTGCTGCACCAGAACTTTATAAAGTCTTAATAGAGTGCTGTCATGTTTTTTTTTCTATAAAATAAAGCAACAACCTTCTTTAAAGTACTCAATTGTTTTGCTTCTTCCAACTAGTACTGCTTATGATAAACGATAGATTTATTATGTATCCACTTCATATCAAAACATGATTCAACTTTTGCTATTTCAATTTTTTCCCTCCTTCAGGCACACTGCACTACAAGAACCCATCTCTCATCTTGCTCAGAATATAAAAGAGTTCAACATACTTAAACACAACAAGCTCCTGCTCTCCACAAGCCACTGTTGAACCATCAAGCTTGTGTGTAAAGCACAGCAAAGGAACAACTGCAGCTGGTGTGAGGATATATGTTTTTTGTATACATAGTGTACATCCTCCTTGGTTTCTGCCCCACTTCAAAATCTCATTCCACGAGTGGTCTGCAACCTATGCAGTTGGGGTAAATACTGACCACTGAAGCCAGAAAAAGAATGTGCTGACAGTATAAATATGGGTAGAGCCACATAAAGTGAGAATAGATCCTTAAACTGTTCTCTTTTGCTCGCTGGTAGCCTCACAAAATGTACTGCTTTGGCATAAAAATGTAGACAAAAATACATGAATGCTAAAGGATTTAAATGTAAGATGGTTACATCCTTGATTGGGCATGAGAGTCAACCTTTGAAATGTCGGCTGTTTATTTAATGCTAGACCTTTCAGAAGCACAGCTTTCTAGAATGAGTACTTATTGATCGATACCAAGGCATAAGTTTAACAAGGCTGCTGCTATTAATTGTCCTCAAAGTGAGAAACAAATAATCTTTTGATAAATGGCAACACATATAATTTCACATTTACTGGCTACTCAATACATCAACACATACAAAGTTTCAAGAAAAGAAAAATATCTACTATGGTTTAAATTTATGAAGCACTGTTTCCTTTTTCTTAAAAATTTAAAGATTATTCATTCAATACAAGAACGCAAAATAAATACAAGGCCACTATTATTTATGATTCAGTATTTTATTTTACCTGTCCTCCTCTACAACCCAATCACAGATGTAATTATAGCTTTACCTCCAGTAGGGAAGCAAAGATCTCTCAATCAAACTTTCTAGTTAAGCACAGCCTGTTGCCATCCTTTCAGGTTAAAGATTTAGACCTAAAGCAATGGGTAATGAAATCACGGGAAATACTTCACATTACATTCCAAAAGAGCTGAAACTATGAGAGAAGAGGGAAAGAAGAGAGATATAAAAGAAGCACAGTTTCTAAACTTTCTCTTCTTCAAAGCCCTTTTTCTGGGACATGCTACAAAACAACCACAAGCTTAAGGTAGTAGTAGGGACACCAGTTAGTTACAAGGACACCAGACCAGGATAGATGCAAGCAGTAATTCTAAATTAATTTCTTGAAAGGATTCCTTAAAAAAAAAATTACTTGTGCATTTTTACTCACAGAAAGTAACACAAAGTAATGATGCCTCACAAAAAAAAAGGTCTCTGATATCAGAAAAGTCATCCTGGATATAATTTAAATAAATGTTATCTAGGATGTTATATTTGCTTTTTAATTATTTTATTATACCACAGGACTCATGGATAATTTAAAAACTACTGATATTAAATAAAAAAAACCTTCATCCTTCCTATGATAGAAACATTAACAGATTCAGACATATTGACGCATTTGAAAGAACATGAATGGTTGGAAATATCCACTGCTTTATGCCATGAGACAAAAGCATCATCAGTTCTGAGATCCTGTTAATTAAAATGATACAGAAACAGAGACACACAAAACCAGTAGCTTCCCAATGATTGAAAGAAATGCTTTTCTGTGACAATAAAGAACCTGCAAGAGCAGGAAATCCCCCAAATCTGTTCAGAAATGTGTATATAAGAGTATGGGCACAGTACTTTGAAATAGCAAGTAAACTATAACAGCTATCTCCACTGACTTCTGTACAGTTAAAGGAAAAATTAATAATCATGCTCAGGTAGAATTTATTTTAAGTAAGGATGATAAATTTGTTGAGATACTTATTCATGAATAGCACATTAGAATTATTTGTGTTCTGAATTGCTGTGGTGAAAAATTAACAAACTCTATGCTTCCTGCCTTTTCTGTATGCTATACCCCTAGACACAGATAATATTTGAGAATTTTGTAACACTGTTTTTGATTTTTCTAGTGGGAGGTGTCCCTGCCCATGGCAGGGGGGGGTTGGAACTAGATGATGTCCAATCCAAAGCATTCTATGATTCTATGATGACTCTATGATTTTTAAGGATTAATCACACATCTGTAAATATGTTTCAGAAATAGCTATGTTTTTCTCCAAAACAGCAAACAAATTTCCATTTTCTCTGACGAATCACACACCATTTTCCCCTCAGGAAACCTCCACCATCTCCTGTCCCTCTGAATCAGGCCGAGCCCCCACGCTGCCCGCAGTCGGGGATCACCTCCAAACTGCCAGATCTCGCTCGCTCTTTTCAATGGCTCGGAGGCTATTCTTAGCAAAACCAGCCCTTTTCAGCTGACACACCGTGGCACCATGCCACACATCACTCTAGCTGCTGAACCATCCAAAGCCAGCCTCGCTTCACATTAATTGCCAATAAGCAGGAGCTTCAGCATTTTAAAATAGGACCTGGAGATTTTGAGTGCCATGTGCAACAACTAAAATGAGCAGATGTTTTATAAACAAGTATTATTTATAGAATTTTTTTCTGGGTGATTTTAAGAATCCGATTAATCAGACAGAATTTCCTGTTATGCAAACCAAGAAAAATATTACTTATTTTCCCTTTTTGAGGGTTATTAATGCCCTAGGTTTATTCAATGATTACAGGGAAGGGAAATGACAGAATTAAGGTTTAAGGGGGTCACAGTGGAGACAGGAGCAAGAAGATAAGGGGAAACGCATGTCAGGAATGAAAAACTAACCAGTGTTCATATGCACAAAGTTATGTGAATGTCCATATGCACAAAGGGAGAAAAGGGAATGTGTTTTTGAGGTAACAGGAAAGTCAAGAGACCTAGAAGTAACTCGGGTGTACAGTGTGTGACACTAGTGAATCAGAATTCCTGTAAACCCAGTTCATCTGGCTGGAATGTGCTACATATTTGATACAACTCCAGATTACTGGTTAAATTGATCTTTCGGTTAAAATGTCCACCATGTCCTTAGATCAGCAGAACTATCTCATGATAAAATCACTGCTGGAAGCAATCACTGCTGGTTTGCAGAACATGTGTGACTTTTTTCAAAGGAAAACTTACCAAAACTACCAAAGTTAAAATGTACAAGGTGGATGTGATCCTAAACACAAATCCGAGACTCCAAGACTTAATGGAAAACACCTAGTGTCACAGAACTTTAGATGGATAAAAACCTCAGCAGCACTGGCTTCAGACCTGGGGACAGTGGAAGAACCTATTTGAGGGAAGCTCTGCATGAAGCTTGAAAACAGAAAGAATAAGCACATTTGCAAGGAAAAAAGACTGTGCCTTAGAAACAGAAATATTGACTCCAAGAATGTTTCTAAGGTTCCTGACCAGAAGAATTAGCAAGGAGTCACTCCTCCTTTTTGACACCAGTAGGAGTCTTCTGCTCAACAAAGAAGGTCTTTCTCTACAAGGTGCTGTGGAACAAGGATGACAATCAGATTTGGATGCTATTCACTAAATTCAGACATTTTAGAGCTACAATTAGACAATAACCAGCAGGACAGAGGCACCATCAAGATGCAATCTAGATTCTAGGTGGGTTGAGTGGCCCTTTGGTCATGGCCCTCTCTCTACACTTACTGCACAAAGTGCTTAGGGAAGCACTACTGTTAACTTCAGCATTTCAGTAGGGTCTAAAATTAGATGGGTTGAATCTTGGCTTTCACATTCAGAGATGCTGAGATCCCTGCAGGAAAAGCTCTTCCTGTATCTTCTATGTCTCCCTCCTTTGGCCCTCAGACAGCCTTTATTCTTTAATGGAACTTCTTTATTAATTTTTTTCACTCTTTGGTACAGGATTAGAGAGGGAAAGAAAAGGTTAGGGAACATACTGTATTAGAGCCAAAGTTTTAGACATAAGGTTGTGCTCTCCAAACTTTAAAGCCAGAAAGCAAAGGCAACATGGAAGTTGGGACACAGGTCCCAACTGTTGGCTGACAGTTCTTCTGGCTCCCAGCTTTGCCTAGGTGGATCCAAAACATGACCCGTGGAAGACAGAAGATACACAGCAAATGAAAGCTGAAGATACCACTATTACATTATGATGTCTATCTGCTCTCCTGATGTAAAAATTAATTTGGTTATTTCCATTAACTACGAAGGACAGAACAGTTTTGCAGGTACTTTGTGAAGTAGCATTTTTCTTTCAGATCCTTCAGAAAAAAAAAAAAACTTTGGTAGACAAACCAGTACTGGTTCAACCCCCAGAAAGGTTGCATTTTTATTTGTTAAAAACCTAAAATAGGTGACAAAAATAGCCAGAAGAAGCATCTGCAAATTGTTTGTTTGTCTGCATGTCTCTATCAATAGGATAAACCAGAGGTAGGTGTGCTGATGACCTTGTCCTGAAAAATCAAGCATTCCACTTAATGCCTACACAGTTACAAAAAAATCCACAGTGATTTCCAGACCTTTACCCTGTCTTTCCATTTTTTTTTTTTATTTTGTTTTTTTTTTTAAACTGGAACCATGGTAATTAGCAGAGATTTCTCAAGTGATGTTTACTGCAAAACTCAAAGAAGAACAGGCAGCCACAAGTTTTATGCTGATTTATGGGTGCAGAATTAATAGCAGAACTCTGCTGTGGAGACAGTCCTTCCCTTAAAACCATGCTGAGAAGAGATCAGGGCAGAGAATAGCAAAGAGCTCACACTAATAAAAATACTGAAGGAAAAAAAAAAGCTTTGCTAAGTTATAATGCTGCTTTTTCCTTTAAATGTGGTCACTGACTAAATTACAATCAGTCAGTTTAGAAGCAGTATCTACTATCTTCTTGTGGGGAAGAGGTTTGAGCAACCTTGTAATTTGTGTATTCCTGGAAATAAAATTATGCATGATACATGAAAGCACCTAAATGTTTAAAGTTGCACAAAATCCAGATAATCTTTCAGTTGAAAAAATAAAGGAAAGACTGCTTGATTTCTAAGAGGTTTATACAAGGCAAAGGATACATGTGTGCCTGTACTACTTCGGAAAGGTATCAGAGCCACAAGAGGGCACTCTCGTAATCTACAATTTGAATTTTTTGTTGTCTGGTGTTTTCATTTTTTAATTAAAAGGAAATCTGACTGTTTTGCAAAATGAAGAGATCTTACTCGACACACCAAGACAAAAGATTTTTCTCTAAATTAAAGAAAGCTAATGATATCTACAATATTTTAAAAATTACACCACATTAGCTAAAGAAATATAATTTACTCATTGACCAAAGCTTAACTTCAAAACTGTATTTTACCTAAACAGAACATGATTTACATTATAACTAGCTGCCACCGTTTATGACACTTGTCAATTTGCAATATTTTAGTCAATGCGAGTAGAAGATTCCTCCAGCTATATATCCAGTATTGCCTGTGGATGCCTGGCACAGATGTGATCTCAAGCACATCATCTGAATCCAAATATAGGTAAAGGCCCTTAATCAGAGCTTTTTTGTTTCTGAAATTATTGTGGGGTTGTCTGTAGGACTCCTCTTTTTTTTTTTTCTTAAAGGTGTTCAGTCTCCTTGTGCAGAATATGTATATACAGCATTGCATTATCACAAGCATTTCTCCTCCTCTTTTATGTTAGCAGAAAAAAAAAAAAAAAAGTCTTCAGAATAGCCCAGTCTTGCCACCTTTTTCAGGTTAGGAGGGTAATCAGTTACTGGAAGCCCTTTGTAGCTAATGATTATGTCATTTATTTTACTGGCCATTGTAGGGGTATTGATAAATGGGGCACTCCTGAAGGTAAGGTTATTCTGAACACATCTTGCTGCCTGACACTTGCTATCTTTGCTGAACCGAAGCCAAGTATACCTACTGCAAGCTAAATTACATGTTCTCTAGTTAGTACAATATACTGCAATAAAAGTGTAAAACCTACATTCATGATACGCTCTTAAAAATAATTAAAAAATGTAATTCTCTTCTGTTTGAAAATACTAGGAAAAATATATAGTCTAATTTAGCATTCATAATCTTACGCAAAAGTGTTTTTAAAACCTTCTTAGACACTGTATTAAAATCCTGCAAAGTCACAGGAAGTAGTTCACTTGATTTCTTCGATATATGAGCATTTATAGTGTTCACACACAGGGAATCCTGGAAAATCCACACTGAGAATCCAAATGCCCAAGTTTCCATTACGGCTGCAAGGTAATGCATGCCTAAAGCTACAGGTATTACATAATTTCCTTAGAGACAAGGGGGCATTGCTAACTTACTAATTATAAAGTGAACTGGTAGCTTTTACCTGGTGTTCTGCAAATCTTCAAGAATGTTTTCTTAGTCACTAAATATATTAGGACTATTGACATCCTGAAGTGCTTCATTTTTAATAAGCTACCCTATTACCTGATACAACAGTAAAATTATAAGGATCATATTCATGAAATCAAATGGATCTTCCTGGCATTCTATCCAGGCTCATAATAAACCTGCTCTCTTTTTAATTATATATTAATTTGGAACAATTTTATAGAGCTCTCACTGCATTTATGTCTCCCTCTCTGCCCAGAAATCTCCAGTACCTGGGAGCATATAATGAAACAGAATTAAAATAGATTATGCAAAAACTGAATGCACAGCAGTCTAATACATGCACTACCGCATCCCACTCATCAATAGTTAAAGGAACTCAGCAACATCATTCGCAAAATATGGCAGAGCTGAAGCAATCTCACGCTTGCATTAATTTTATCTCAAAAATGTTAGCAGGTAATTTCTTATATCTTCTACATATCTAATTAATGTAGGAGATAAAACATACCAGAGACATATTAATAGATCTAGGCATGAAACAGTTAACAGCAGTGCTCATGCCAAGGTTTTAATAAGGCTTAACAACAAAAAGCTTCAATCCTCCACTTTCACTAGATTTTGTTGTTGTGGTTTTCCCTTGCTTAGGGCAATCCATCTGTTAATGTTGACTTGCAATGGAGTTAAGCTCACACACGTATAAAAAGCGTAGAACAGCTAACCTAAGCAAGAGTAAGCTCAAATGAATATTACAGAGATAGAACAATTCATCTTAGGGAAAGATTAATTGTGTGTGCGCGCACGCGCGTGCACACAGGCACGTATGAGTGCACTCCTGTTCTTTATTTTTTTAGGAAAGACTTTCAAAATGCAAATGATAGGAGGGCAAGCTGATCACTACAGTTTGCAATAACACATTTAATTATTTATCCTCCGATTAGATTTTGACAGCTATTTTACATGCTATAATTTGTTTTGATTTACTTTTAATTTTTTTAAAGCCTATTGCCAATCTGGCAAAAAAATAAAAATAAAACCACTATGACAGCGGTGATAAAGCTTAGTAAATATTCATTGTTAAAAACGGCTCTGCACTGTGACCAGTGCTGGTATTCTCCCTGGGCCAAACTGGCCTTGTTTTCAATAAAACCAGAGAAGTATCCTATCCCTTGAGCCCTGTTAGGCTGAGGCTGCAGTTGGAACTGTCATCTTCACACAAAAGCAAAGGGGTTGGGTTTTACAAACGCAAAGCCTAATTGGGAGATCTTCATGGCTGTACCCTTGACATTTATTAAAGCCTCATCAACAAAACAGGAAATAACCGTACTAATTAGCAGACCCGCAGACAAACTACTATTTGTTGGGGTAAAAGCAGATTCACTTCCTATTGTAAAGGGAATGTCCTCCCAGACCCCAAAATCCAGTTATGAACCAGTTATTAAAACAATCTTTTACAGTGAAGGAAGCTTTCATATTATACATGTTTCACAACATCTCAGATAACTATTAGTCAGTTCTGTCATTAGTTCTGTTTAAATGTTTCCAAGAAGTGAAGAATGAAAAGTTCAATGCGTGCATCTAACATGACAAAATATAACAGCAAATTCTTTATATTTACAATTTTTTAAATGCTTCAGTATGGAAAAGATAGTAATAAAGGGCAGAATTGCCTCTGTTTGGAAGCTAGATGACCATTAAAAGCAATCTCTCTCTTCTGTTTTTTGTTTAGGTTGGGGGGGGATACTCAAAAAGGTGGATGTTGCAACTTAGTCGCTATCTGGTCCTTTAACTTTAAATGCACATCAAAATGCATGAACTGCGTATTAGCCCTATCCTTATACTGCTCTAGACGCTCACAGGCACCATTTCAGAAATCTGGGTAGAAAGGTTCATTTGCAGGATAGGTTCAGAAAAAAAAAGATTAAACCTGACAACAATAGCAAGCTGTGAAATGCACTTCTTAAAAATGACAGATTCGGTACCAGATCAAACATAGTCCCTCCTATACACATGTATTTGTGAATACAAATACTTTTTTTTTTTTTGACTTAAAGTTTAAAATCAGCACTTATTCATACAGAAATTGCATTTGTTATCTTATTCACACACTGACCAAGAACAAAAACAGTAGACTATTATTTTTTAGAAATACGTTGGTTTGTTTTGGGGGAGGAGGAAAAAGTGGCAACAGCATGAATGAGAGGTGAAGGAGACTGAGTAAGCCCAAAGTTCTTGGTGAGCCATTACCATTCCTTCCTGCCCACTGGGCTCAGGTGACACCTGGGACAAGAGCTCGGGAGACACCATGGGATATTCTGTTTGCAGCAGTGCAAAACCGCAGGGCTATTAGTTACAAGCTGCGCTAGAAACAAACCCTATATGTGTGCATGTATATCTATGTGTGTGCATACATACATAAACGTGTATATGTATATATGCAAACAAAACTAAGGACTGATACACACTACCTTCTGTCTTGCTTTCAAAGCTAAAAGACGAGTGGTAGAACCAGGAACAGTGATAGGGGAGGATTTAGCAGCACAAGGCTGGACCAACACAAGAACGTACAGAAGTTAAATTGCTCTGTCTCAACACTGGCTTTCTAAAGATATGTTTAATTGCCTCAAAGTAAATTATATTCCTTTGTATCCCTAGACTCCTTTACCCAATAGAAGGCAGCACTACCGTATCAATTACTTCAGGTTTCTTTAATAAAAGCAGCCTATAAATATTGGACATTAACTATAAGGGTACATTTGTTTCATGGTACATACAATTAGAGATTCAGCTACACTAATATGTGAATGTTGGCGTACAATGCATTAAAAGCTTTTTAGTACCTCACATTACCAAATTATTTTGGTGGTGGGGAAGTTGCCATATGTTAAAGTGACAGTTATCAATTAGAAAAAAATATTTTAAGAACCATTCATGTTATTAACATTACAGGTGTATCCTCATACATTTAGAATTGTATATCTTCTCTTCCGATACTCGGGGAACAAGTACACAAGTTCCTGAAAGAATGTAGACACCACAGTTGTCTGTATGTAAAAATATACGACGGGCATATAGTTTAACACCTTATCACTGGTTTTAAGAGATCAAGAAAACAGGTACAAAGTAAAACCTGCCTAAATAATTAAAGCAGAAAGTCTGTGTATTATTCATAACCCTACTAAAAATAATGAACTTAATACCGATGTCCAATTTCCACATCATTTAGCAATAATCTGCATCAGTTCTATGTTAAATTTCACAAACTTTCTATTTATTATGGATAAAAATAAATTCAAAACCAAATTGATTAAATAGTTCTTCTTTTTATCATTGCAATATCTAAGGTAAAAAACCAAATGCTGTTAGATCAGCT
>JAOXNG010000004.1:9593170-9610214 GCA_028566535.1 Scolopax minor
TATATTCAAGGCCCTCTTCCACCCTGGGCCACAGCTTTTTTTTTCCCAGGGGCTCAACAGACACAACCAGGTACTCCAGATCCCTCTTTAATTTTTGCCTCTGTCCCCTTCCCTTCTTCTCAGTGCCAGCCTTCCTGATCTACCTAGTTCCCAAAAGCCTAGACCAAGTCACCAATAAAGAGACTAAAAGTCCTGCTCCCATGCTGCCCTGCCAACGTTCCAGAAGATCTCTACAACATGTTAACACTATATATTATGGAAGTATATAGTATAATACTATATTTATATTAGATATAAATATAACATTTACAAAATGTTTTACACTCACGTTAACTTTGCAATGCCTGTGCTGTGTTATGGGACCTTAGTGTAAATGAGAATTTCTATTTTCAAAGTCCATATTTTAATCATGTTGTCACCAGGCTAGGAAGAGTTTACAGCTGTGTATCAAATACCTAAATGATATTCAAATAAGCTTCTAATATGTATGATGACTGAAAAAAAAGAGCACACTGATGCTGTGAAAATGTCTGTTGTTATGTACAAGCTATCTGGAAGACTCTGAATCAACTCTAAATCCTAGTGTGACATGAGAAAAATGAAGCTAAAAACGTTCTACAAGCTGAAGTGTTTTTCTGCGATACATTTATAAAATGCTTAGGTTTTCAAGGATTCAGGAAGAACGAAAGGTTGTAGGAAGTTGCGGTATTTTTATGTATTATTTATTTGAAAGAGATCATCTTACAAATTTATATGCTGTTTTCACAGCCGGAGTGGCTTTGGTCATTGCTGTGTTGATCAGTGCACCACCTTTCTGGAATATACAAAAAAATTACTTTAGTAACATTTTAACAGAAGTCAAACCTTAAGACAGAAGCACAGAAAAATAAATACTGTGCTGCAAAGAAAAAAACAATCATCTCCCTCTAAAATCGGTAAGAATAACCACAGCTGTGTTTCCTCCCCTGTCTGCAGCTACACAAGGGTTACAGTACGTCATTATTGTAGCTGACACATTTATCAATGCATTCTAACAGAATGATGTATTTTCATTCTTCATTCATTGTTACCATTTCAAATCAATTCAGAAGCTATTTTTCATGTGTTCCTATCATATTTACTATGCAACTTAAAATACTTTGACCTGACAGAAAGAACTATATCATTTAATCACACAAGAATTCTCTTAACCTAAAATAATATATTGTACTAATCTTGCAGAATAACAAGGTTATACCAAGGGTCTTTGGCTAGCCAAACTGCATAAATCCGTATTAATAAAATTGCTATTTACTAAAAGTGATAAACTTCATATCAAATTGTACTGTCACACCTAATTCACAGTTATGGAATGTAACATGATACAGAAAACAGTGAAATCCCTGACTATACAGACCAAAAATCCTTGTGCATTTTGGCATTTGTTTCGTGTATGGGATTTATTTTTTTCTTTTTAAGTCTTCAAGAAAAAAATCCCCCCAAATGATTGCATAATAGACATGTTATTTATTACAGAGTGTACTTATATTTTCCTTGCAAATGAATGAAATTTTACCATTCCATATATGTAAGGAAAAGGACAAAGATTTAAAGAACAGAATGGCCATTAACTTAACCAAGTTTATACCTTCACTGTATGCATCCACTGCTGATAAGATCTTGAATTTCCTGAAATAGAAATGTAAAATGTAACACAATCAAACATAAATTCGACATATTAAATGTTTCAACCCTCCTCACAATCTGCATAAAAAATTCCCTTAGAGGATTAGTCAATAATTTCATTCTTCCCAGACAGGCAAGGAATGTAAAGATAAGAATATGAGTACACTAAGAAAAAAAACTTATCTCTTATTACATGTTTTCTGTTTTCTTTGTAAAAATGTATCTTTTCACCACAGATAGACTTTAATTCCAATTGAGGCAGAAAGAGAAATTAAAACTATGATAAGGTAACATACTGTTAAAAGAAAACCACCAACTTGAAGAAAAGAATAATACTTAATGAACTGCATTCAAGCATAATGATCCCACTGGCCAAACTTTCAAGCACAAAAATGACATGGACTGCAGATGGTACCATCCCAAGGAAAAAGAATGAGGGAAAAGTCTAAGGACTATAGCACAACTATATTCTGCTGTGCAGCAAAAATAATTTTAAATTATTGACTGTATCTACTTTCTTTCACAAAGGAAAACTTCTAAAAGGCAAGTGAGAGCTACTGGCCTGTGTAGGACTACCGAGGACTATTGTGCCACTAGGCTGGCCATGAAGGACAGGGTTCAATTCTACCAAGAACTTAATGAAGAAATGAATACAATTTCCTAAAGGTGCTTCACTTGAACACTAAAGATTGGGTCCCTGATCCCTGAGGAAGTTTTAGAGCACATCAGTCACTTAAATACTCTGGTTCTGTGAGCTATTACTACCCCCAGACAAGACAAGAACACTGAAGTTTCAAGCAGAGAGTTTATCCATTTTGAAAGGACCACTTGATGCTACAGACTTTCAACAGGAGTTCTCAAAACTTCTTAAGCTTTGCAATAATCAGTTAACTAAGGCCAAGGCAGAATTATTGCATTGGATAGTGGAAAGTCAAAACATTCTCCTAGAACATGGCTGAGAACTGACTGGATCATTGTAAAAGGTATTCCCAGTTTTCTCAATGATGTGAAAAAACTGAACTGTTGTATCATGCGCTTTCACCAGCTCCACTAAATCTTTGACAAATAATTTTGAGACAGCCAAACTCTCAGGAACGATGGCACAAGTAAAAGTGATGCTCACTTAGAGAGAACCGGATTGTTATGATCATTATCTCCAGAAAGAACATCAAAGAGAAACCTAAAGCAAAAATGACTCATTTTTTAATTCTTCGATCTGTCTCCCTGGAACTACCAGAGAAGGTAGCATGGAAATAACATGAAATTTCCTTAAGCTCTGCTAGTGTGTTAATGAAATTTCCACAAACCATAAGTACTTTCTCTAATATAACATTTCATAACTTCAAATCCTTATCAAAAAATATTCATATATCATCTGGCTTTGGTGTCCTTAAGAGTGACTCTTTCCACATCTGATCTTTCTCTGTCACAGCCTATGACTTAATGAGATCACAGAAAATCATCAAGAAGTTTAACTGTCTTCTAGCTGTGTAGAGACCTCAGAGAAGGCAATAAAGAAAACTCATCTACAGAAAAGGCCACGTTAACACTCCATACCCATACCCTTAGCTAGAGTTGAACCTCCTGAAACTCTAGTAAGAAAATGCTCACCTCTAGGAAAAGAGAGGTTCAAAGATTTTCACTTTTTCAGTTTTTCTTATACTACCACCATTGATATTAGACCAACTCAAAAAAAACCCCCACAACTGCTCTAGTAAAATTAATGTGATTACAAATTACTTTTATGGATATGTACTACAACAAATCCACATGCTAAGCCAATCAATCATCACTATATTCTTGCATTGAAAGTTACATAAAGCTTTTGAGAACAAGTATCTCCACCAAATGATACAAGTAAAAGAAAATAAATTTTTAAGTATAAAGTACAAACTGTGATGAAGATGACTGACAGATTTATTTTCACATATAGTCACTGGGAAATAATTTTTGACCATTTAGCTGGGGAAAAAAAAATAATGAAATCTAAGTTTTATTCACCAATCTCCAGTTTAATTTTCTGTGCTGGTTTAGCTATGCTCACACACGTGGAAAAATGCAAATTTAAAAAAGATTACTTAAAGAAGCGCTTTCCATTTGATTTGGTAATTTTAAAATTATACTCTCTTCAGCTAAGAATATGTTCACCTGTCCTTTTAACAGCTTGTACCTTATACTAACTTTCTGTGACTTTTCTGAAGGCTGGTTTTCACCTGTTTTTTTAAAACCTTGGGCTTCCTAATAAAGTTGATGGGAGTTAACTCTGCAAAGAGATCATAGTTCTACCCCATTAGCGTCACAAAATGTCACCTTCAATTGCATACATATTGTTAGCCCTGCACTTCATAACGATAATGAGACAGCAGTTATGTAAATACTGAATATGTGCCCTAAGCAATTTGTCCACAACCTGGCAATATACAGCTTGTCTGACTTGAAAAGTAAGCCCGCAGTGCAATCCAACAGAGAACTGCTAGTGAAGCTGAGCATTCCCTCCTGAGCAGAGCCAGGTGAGACATGGCTCACAGGCTGCCAGCCCGCAGCCGAGAAACAAGCCTTATCTAACTTCTCTTGCAGTTTTATTGCAGCCTCTTGACCCACTAAATGCAGTCAGCGAACAAGCTCAGAATACTGACACCACCTATCTCAATAATGGATGCTCAATGACTAAAATCTGTTTACAGAGCAGCGTAAGTTAGCCTAAAAAGGTAGAGAAGACATAAATCTCTGTATAACTAATCACACTTTAATCAAGGAAAAAAAATAATTATGTGCTAGTTATAGCAAGACATAGCACAATTATGTGCTAGTTATAGCACAAGACATAGAGGGCAGGAGAAGGCAGTGAAAATCTTGAACAAAAGGATTTATGTACTCTGAACATAAAAAAGGTATTTTACAGAAGGTGAAGATGGCTCTGCACAACTCGGTGATTTCTCTGTGGGGGCCAAATCCCTTCCTGTGTAAATATGCCTGTTTAAGGAAATTCTGGCAAAGAAAGACCGTCCAGAGCTGCCAGACACAACTCAGTGGATTTGCTCAAATCACATAACCTCCATTTACTGAGAAAGCTTCTACACTAAAGACCATAACCCAGTATTTCTGCTGTGTCATGCACATTATGACCCAATATTTTGATAGCAAATACGACACCTCAAATAATAATAATATAGCTGTAAAAAATGTCTAACAGGAAAGCAATCAATAACCCTGTAATATTCAGCAATCCTGTCATATTCAGCATCCACTGTATGGGCTAACATCCTAAGCTAACTAACATAAAAACTATTATAACAATCGTCATTGAACATAACTGAGGGAAACAACACAAGGAATAGTATTTTTATTTATGAAGAAGGTAAATTTTCAATGTTCCATCTGAGATGATATACAAATGATAATTTTTCTCCTCTTTATTATAGGAACACATTTGCTGGAGAAGGCAAATTTCTCTAAAACATTCAGAAAATCACTGATTCCTGAGCTGCAGATATAATTAGATGTGAAAAAAAGTGAAAGCTTTTAAGAAAAACAACTAGAAACAGTTCAGCAGCATAAATTTCAAAGTTATTTTTAAAACAGTTTACATATCATGTATTGTATTATGTAAACATGCTATTAAAAATGTAAACAATATAGTGATATTTCATCATATATTGAAATCTAAGTATTATTTTACTGGATTAAAACAACATATCTTCATTTAATATACTGACATAATTAGATACATAATAGTATGTGTGCTAGCAGTGATTTCTTAAAGGCTTGCCAAGAATGAATGGATACAATGAAGCAATAATAAGATTCATTACTTCTAAAATTACAGGACATCCTGAGGACATCATCATGTTGAACATCTCCTAAAAAAGCATAGTAAGCGAGGGCACTAAAATTAATTCTTTACCTCCAGAAAAGCCTCCTGATGTGATTTCTTCTTCAAAAACATCAGAGAACCCTCTTCCTGCATTTAATTTTGATAGTCGACCATCGATAAACTGAAAAAAGAAGTGACACTTTGTTGGCCCTTCCATTGCTATACAGTGCTATGGTTTTCAGTCTGTACATTACAAATATGGATGTCCAAGACAACATATGGCTTATGGATAATATATTGCTTTTAGATGGATTTTGCAAAAGCAGTTGCAACTATGAGCAGCAGAAATTTGTGAGTATTTTTTATATATATATAGATAGATAAAGTAAATGATATGTATTATGCAAAATTTACAAATAGATTTGTAAATTTCATAGTCAATGAAATTACACACCAGTTTGTTCAAAAACATTTTAATTGGCTTTCAAGCAAGTCTAACAGCATGGAAAAATATTAATTTATTTCCTTGCAAGTGGCAACTTTCGATTTGTAATCATAAGCAAATAAAGATCCCTGAGTCACTCCCTGATGTTCTGTTTTGAAATCACAACTCTACCTGGTATCATCAAGAAAAGAACATAAACAAACCTCTCTATGGTATCCCTTTCTGCGTATGCATCAATGGGTCCAAAGCAGAACTTTTTGTGCAGAGAAAGTACCTTTAGAATAGCTGGAAACGTCTCACCACATCCAGTTTAAAGAAATGAAAGACAACAATTTCTACTTGAGATGCATTAAAAGTTTATGTGTAATACATGAGAACTGATGCTCTAAGGACAGTATGTGAAGCATAACTGTAGCAAAGCCATCCACACTGAAACAGCAGAGGAAGGCTGTGGCTTAGTTTCAGTGGTAGCAGCAGGTTGGATTTCACTGTCAGAGTGTGAGCTGACTCGAAGGATGTTTAAGTGTGTGGGAATCCAAGGCATGAAGTCACAAAACAAAGTGGGGCAGGATACCCAGGCAGACCCCAAGACCCTCTCCACCTGACAGAGCACAGTTCAGGGTTGTCACCACTGTATTTTTAAGTTCCAACGCATCCGTTTACCCTTTTGTTTTTTTAACTGCTAATACTTATGTAGTTGCACCTACAGATGCCTAATGCAACAGCTGTCCTTATGCAGAGGTTACAGCTACATAAGGACATGGATTTGCATCCACATACAAGTGTACAGAGAAAGACTGAAATGATCCAAATTCATCGGAAAAAGTCAAAGTAAGATGATTAATGATTAAACCTTTCAGAAGGAAGAAATACATTCTTTTGAATTACAGGGTTTCAGAGACGTACAACGAGCACATTCTTATAGGTTTAAAATTCTTTCAGGAAGCAATCCCTCCCTTTTTGGTTTGAAAAGGCTAACTCAAGTCTGAGAGATAAAGTGAGAAAGCACTTTTCCAATTATGAACGGTTCATCTTGTAGCAAGAATTATGAGTTATTCACCCGTACTAACAAGTACAGAGGAACAAAATTAATGATTTGGTTATATCATATTTTACCAGAGATTATTCAAACAGTATCAGTGACAATCAGATGCTTGTCAATGAACAGACAAGTGATGTGAAACAAATCCCTTTCTCAGAGTACAAAAATTCCAGCAGCAAGGGTAATGCAAGCAAACAGATAACCATTTCTTGCTCTTTCTTGTCCAAATTCCTTCTTATTTTTTCATTTTACTCAAAGTTGGCTTTTTTCCAAATAGGCTGGTTCATGGTCAGACCACTATGGGATCACTGGATTATTTCACAGTAAGAAAAAAAGATAAGAGCATCTTTAGCTACTGCTGGGAAGAGAAAAAAAACAAAACACACCACCCTGTCCCCTCCCATCTCCAGCCTTTGAACTGTAAGACATTATCTCTTTTGGGAAAGTTATGAATTCATTCCATACTATAAATTAACATAAGATTTATGGACATACTCATCATTTGGGATAATTCTATCAACAGAAGGCTGAGACACTGACTGAACTTTAGTTTTTAGAGGACCACTCCAACTGAGTATTTAATGTAAATACTGACAAACAGAACTCTTAGGAAAAAAGATACCATAGACATTAAAAGAAATGGTAAGTGGTAGTACTGGTAGCAGTTATTACTTTTGAGTAATTTACTTTTAATGGTTGCATTTAGATGGCTACATGAAAGGAATAGTACGTGGAATCACACATACATTTAGTGGTTTTCTCCTCCCATTTTTCAAACCCACATTCTCTGGCCTATTTCAAGAAATGCATTCACTTTGGGATCCAGAGAGCCCTTGGCTGACTACCACTTTCAATGAAAAACTAGTAACTCCAGTGTTAAGCTTGGATTTTAAGATGACTAAAGACAGAACTAGCATAATCCTTAAATAATTTTGATTCTAAAATCAAAATATAGACCATATCCACTTTAGAAGATATTGCTGTACAGGTGATAAAGGGTGGGGCTAGAAAGATGATGTTTGTGAGCTAATTCCCACACATTTATTTAGGCAAGAGTAAAAATTCCAAGTCGATTCACCCATTATTAAAAACAAAAAGTTGGTAGAAGCAAAGAAAAACATTATTAATGTTACTTCCACACAATAATAGCTCAACAGCTTCCAGGAAGAGAGCTCAATTCATAAAGACTGCAAATTAAATTTGAAAGTACTAATAATTTTCAAAGATTTAAGATTCTACAAGTCCCAACCCTGTATTAATCTTTTTTTTTTCCTAGTTAACACTAGAAAACTTACACTTTTCAGTAACACTTTCCACCTTTTTAGGGACAAATCCCCAAAAATGTTGCAGATTACATTACTTAAATAATTTCATTATTTAACAAGATAGTCTAGCATTAGGCTTCATCCTAGTTCTAAGAATGAATTAATATTTTCCCTAGACACTCATCAGAACTATTTGACACGTAAGATGCAACTATTAATTGCCTATGTTTACAGCTTGAAATAAAGATTAGCTACCTTCCATGTTACTCTAATTAAATGGCAACCTTTTAAAGGCTCTGAAAAAGTGAACAAATAAATAGTAATAAATGTAATAGTATAAATATCAAAGATGTGGGGAAAAAAAACCAAACAGTGAAAAGCAAAAGGACAGAGGAAGGATTTTATAAAATGGCACAAATAAAGTTTACTTGTCAGTTATGGCAAACGGGGTGCTTTTAAAGTAGCTATTTTCTGCTTGGTCTAGGTTTGAGGCTGCTTCTAAGAAATGTTTTCTGCTTAAAAGATTTTCCAGAACAGATAAAATACAGTTTAGTCTTTTGAACACAAACAACTTTGAAAACGGCTTATTTATCAGTGGGAAAAATTGGAGTAGATGCAGCTGGGCTGAGGATTAGCTGCAAAAGTAGGAGTAACCTTTGCAACAGAAACTAGAGCAATAAAAGAACTACCACTATTAAACCACACACATGATCAAAATCGTTACGATTTCCTAACCCACTAAAATATATTATTTCCTTTAGTTGAAATAAAATTAAAACAAGCCATAAACAAACTGCAAACTGATTCTGTTTAATTGAACACATATTAAAATGTAATGGGTAAGCACAGAGCCCCACTTACAAGCCCATTCATTTCAGGGGAGTTAAACTTTTTTTCTTACAGCTGAAGACCTTGCCTTAGTAGTAGTAGTGTGACAACACTTTGATTTTGATACATTGCTTGCCAGCAGCCTTCTTTCAAGAAAGTTTCATGCTAGCTTATCACACTGAGATATGCCAAATGTAAACAACATTATTTACTCCATTACTTCTTTCCATTTCAATCATATGTGCTGGATACTTTAAGAGGTTTCAGTTTTCTTAATATTTTATATTTTTATTTACATTATGTTATTGCATAAAATAAAATGCAGTATAATTACAACCAGACCAATTCTATAATTAGTATTTTTTTAACTTTTATAAGTTAGGAGAACCATGTTTTCACAGGACTTATACAAAATATCATCCTTGCATAAATCTTTACTTTAGACATTAGCCTCTGATTAACACCAAGTTTTTTTGAAAATTAGAAGATTCTACATATAATGAATTTCCCTTATCTATCATGGTAGTATATCTTCAAAGACGTCCACTAGATTATTTAAACATGAACTCCCATGCCTCAGTCATTCCAGATACTTGTAGGCAAATATATACTTTTATGAGTGTTCTGATTTCATTCAGATTTTCCTTGATTTTTATAAAAATCTAGTTATAACTTTCTTAACACCCTTTTGATGCAATGGGGTCATGTGATGAAAAGGGAGGAAAAAAAGTTACAGAATAAAATCAAAGAAAAAATTAATTTCAAAGCCTGTAATGAAACTATTACTGAGCTTTGACAGATAATCAACAATTTGTTCTCTATTAGTTCAAAATCTGCATTAACAGATCATCTAGAATATTCTTCAGGCCACCCCTATGGCTCGGGTTTGCAATATTCTCTGTGTGCATACTTCAAAAAGCCTAGCAATGAAAACTGCAATTACAATACAAATCCAGTTTTTAAATAAAAAGCCATTGAATTCCAATTTAAGTAGGCACTATGTTGTTCGGGTTGTTTGGTCATAAGCCAAGAGAGCTGAAAATTAAGTTTAACTATCAAGCTGGGAGATCCATGATTTTTCTTGTTTAGATGAGTTCCTGACTGGCTCTAAAAAGATGCTGCACTGGCTCTGCACCCTGGCATTATTTTTTTGTTGAGTTTCCCCACCACCACTTCTCTCTTTAACCACAACTGAAAATTTAAAAATACAACAAAACAGGGATGACTGACTGTGCACAAATATTTTATCCAAGAGTTTCTTAAGCTGATAGAAAGGAAAATGCATTTAAATACAGATATGTTTTAAGAGAAAAGTCATTAAACATGGGTCATTTGCCCTCTCATACCTGTTTAAAGAGTTGAAGATTAACAGCAGTTTCCAGGAACTGCTTAGTAGTACTGGAACGATGCTTCACAAAACTATTCTCACAGAAAGTTATAGGCTCTCCCTAAAAAATTTAAACAGAAAAATTTAGACAGTAATTACAGGATAGAAATATGCTGATTAATTTAAAATTCTCCGTTACAAATTTATTTATTTATTAATAGTCAATATATACAAATATTCCCTTTCAAGCAATCTTGATAAACATGCATCCAATTAAACAGATGTAGATGACAGTAAAAAAAATCCCAAGACCTTCACATGATACTTAAATAGTTCTCAAAATACATGTTGAAACTGAAACTCTGCTTTATGAAGCCAATCTACAAAATAGACATTGCAAGGAAAGTCAGGGGGTTAAAGATAGTTCATATTACTTTTATAGCACTCTTCATTACAAATTTCAAGGGAGTGGTTCAAATTTTGAGGAAGAGCAGATCCACTGCTTCAAATAATGTAACGTATTGTTGTTCAGGATTGCTCTGATTCCCTGATATGCAAAACCAGCAATACTAGTAAACCAAAGCTCTAATTTAGCCCAAACCCATGTACCTGCACCAAATTATTTTTATATTTATTCTCCAAAAAAACATAAGAAGGTTAAAATACTGCTGATTTAACAGGAAATTATTGAAATATACATCTATTTTATTTTTACACAAAACAAAAGATACAAACTGTCTGGAACATTGTTATGGAGAAAGTCCGAACAGATGAGATTAACATTTAATCTCATTAGTATTTCCTCAACGTGGGAAAAGAGCATAGTCTACAGTTACCCAAAACTGTGCATCAAAACATTCTTAAGATGAAAGAAGATAAACAAAGTATTCACTGAAAATGAATTGTTTGTAGAAAAAATTATTACTGAAAACTGCATTCATTTAAAAATAAAAGATGTTAATACTATTATTTATAAACAATGAGATTGACTTCTATGTTATTCGCTAATTTAATTTAAAAATTTTTATCTTCAGTGTGCACAGACAACTGGACATTTCTGATGAGCGTTCTCTCTAATTCTGTTTTTATTACTAGTACTTTATGACAAGTATTTGAAGCTGTTGGACTTAACTGGATAGATACATTGCAAAGTTTGGGCAATTATTAAGGTACTTAAACTGATTTAATCATAAAGCCAAAAGGCCTCTCACTCAAGTTTAAAAAAACAAAATAATTACCAGGTTAGAAACAATTACCAAACGTCTTAAAGACAGAAAATTTGAAATCCAACAAAATGCCACACCTAAATCTACCACAGAATATTCTACT
The DNA here is from genome assembly GCA_028566535.1 of Scolopax minor. Lineage (NCBI taxonomy): Eukaryota > Metazoa > Chordata > Aves > Charadriiformes > Scolopacidae > Scolopax > Scolopax minor. The sequence goes on from JAOXNG010000004.1 coordinate 9,604,886, forward strand.
ACCCAAAAGCTACATATAAAGTGCAGTCCCACAACAGAATAAAAGACATCTCATTCATTCAAAAGGAAAGAGATCAAAGACAGCTTCTATATTGATCTTCACAATAGCTCCAACTGTTACTCACTCTAAAGACAAATTTATTCATGCCCATGATCACCACAGCTTTTTACTCCTAACCCTGTCTAACCACACATGCTACTTCGCGCGCTTTCCTATCATTTTGGCTGACTGTGCAGTTATGTGCTTCACAAATTATTTTCTGCTGCGACCCAGGTGAGTTAGGTGGAGTAGCTCTAAATCATTTTCAGCTGTTTTTTACACCTTGCACTTTGTTTTTCAATGGTTCAAGTATGATCCAAGGAAACGTTGCAGTAAAAACACTGTGATGTCATTTAAAAATCCGATTCTGATAAGATCAAAAGCTTCCCTCTTTTGAGAGGTTCAATTCTACTCAGCAAAGCACTGAAGTTCATGATTAAGATCTACATTCTTACTTCTTTACTTCTAATTTTAGAAATCTCACTGGAAGAGCTAGAAGCCATACAGTTACCTAACATAATCCTTCCCCTTTCCCAGGGTAGCTGGAACGCTGTGATATGCAAACCCAGTGCTACCCAATATGTAGCACTGTGTCAATCAAGTTTCCAGAAGCAGCACCCAAATTACTCCACCTACTGCTTACCCGAGATAACTGGTGAACACTCTATACTTGCAGGACATGCCAAATAGCTTGACATGTTCATAGTACTTTAAACAGCACTGTCTTCCTGACCCACTTCGAATTAGCTGTTCTTGAGCTCCTAAAGACTCTTGTCTTAAGAAGATGACCCCAAGCTACTCAGCAAACTCAAAGTGCATCAAAACAAATGAAACAGTCTCCAATGAGATATGGTGGTACAAGACACAGAGTTCCTGAGGGCAGACTCTCTTCTCAGTTCTGTCGTTCTTCCAAAAAATTTCCAGGCAGCAAATTGTAACAACTCCTTATTTTATATATATATATATATATATATTATTTGTTGTTGTTACACAAAGAAATGATTTCTGGAAATCCAGAGGTTTTGTGGGAATGCAGAACTGACTAGATGAAGGGTCACGACACACTATGAAACATTAAATTTAGGACCAAAGAGAGAAAATAGTTTTTTAAAAAATATACTATTTAGAAAAATAAAAACTAAGCTATGCCTCCACTGCCACTTTCCCAATTGCCTCAGGAAAGATGAAAGAGAAAAAGGAGAGGTTATCTGCCAGGCATTCTTGCTCTCCCTTTCACATCAGCCTGGGAAGAGGGAGCGGTCAGACAACTCTGCTTGATGGCACGTCTCTCGCCCGAGCCACGTAACACAAGGACATGGTGGTTCAACACACGTTTTTAGTGCATGGCTGTAATATTTTCCCAAATGCTTTTCGTTAATCACTGGATGCTTCAGATACTTAGTAAGCACTCATGCATTGGTGCATCTGTTCCTTAACAGTGCAGTTCAGAGACAGAATAACCAAAGCTATTCCTTAGCTGAAGATCTACTTAGATCTATAAAGAGTTCACATCGCAAAGTCATCTACATTATTTGAATCTACTGATAGCAAGGTGGCTTTAAAAATTTGAGTAGGTTTAAAGCTCCTACCTGTTCAGCACATGAAAATGAGAAAATCTGTTAAAACTTGCAAAAATTCACTACTGAAGTTTTCTCAGGATATTTGCTGTAACTTTACTGAAATTGCATTAAATAAAACAATTCACTCCTGGCTCTTTTATTTGTTCAAGGCTCTGAGCAACAATTTAAAAAAAAAAAAACTTTTAGAAATCTTCAGCATTATTACTGTAAACATGAAGTCTTTTGAAGGGCTGCTTAAAAAAATAAATTGTTGAATCAATATAAACAAAAATAGCTCTGGAAGTTTTCACACATAAAGCTTATCACATTCTCGTTTCTGCAAATACAACTGGGTACCTTCAGAAACTGAGTTTTGGGGGAATGCTCTACTGATATTTAACTACTAGACCATCAAATGGTCCCTGTCATATTGATCTACAATGTACTTTCAAAACAAGCTCGATCAAAACCCAGCGGGGACTCTATACTGAAAAGTAGACAGCAAATACTCAGACCAAACAATCTATGCCCAAACAAGATACCTGTCCTTTTAACAACAGTTGCTGTAGAATTTTCCTTCCCTTTTATAGCTTGCCACACACAGCAGGAATTTTTTACTCAAAGCCACGTTCACATTTTAAGCAAGCTATTTATACAGACCTCAACAGAATGTGAAAATGTTGAGCTGAAACAGCATGATCATTTTAAAAGAAAAAATAATCTAGATTAGAAGGTACATTTGTACTTTCTAACTCTAGTGTTATTTAACCCAAACAAGAAGTACAAGCATTTTAAATCTTTATTTCAGAAATATTCACATCTCTCTAGCAGGACTAATACCAACTTTTTGTACTATTGCTATAATTAATAACATTTCATATGGTAGCTCTTAAATATGACATGAAGAGTATAAGGTATGTAGGTACGGGCAATACGGGCATAGCTTCTTTGTTTTTTGTAAAATTTATTTTTTAAAAAAAACAACATTTTAAAGACCATTTTGGTTTTGATATTAAAATTCCGCTGATTAAAACCAATGAAGCACGAAGCTGAAATTTCAGCTGTTGTCATGACATTCAGAGGCCCGGGATAACTGGGTACAACCTGTGATTCTACTGAGGAAGGTACCACTTAACATTACAAACAAATTTCTGCAAAATTTCCAAATCCCTTGCAGTCTATGCAAATAAAGATTCAGAAATGCTGATATTTCTTATAATCACAAATAAAGCCTACAACAACTCCTATTAATACAATATCTATATTCTATAAAGGACTACTTCAGTCCTTATGACAAACTAAACAATATGGTCTTCAACATGTAAAATAGAATTCTTATAGAAGTCACAATAAATAGTCGTAACAGATATTACCCAGGGTGGGTCTGGATTTAAACACAGACTATGTTCTGGCATTCTATGACGCTCTCTGTTTCTGTACTTTGCTGTACTTTTTATACCTAACTCTTGGAGGAAAAGTAAACAAGTCAATGCCCATTTCAAGAGATACCTGTCCTCAAAAGCTTTCATTTTGAAACTAATTTATAAGCAATCATTACTTATGCATTCTCAAGTAGTTCAGGGTATTCTGAATCTTAAAATACCTATTTTTTCTTAAGATAACATTCAATTGTATTAGTTTGCTTTATTATACATTGAAAGCAAAACCTCCATCTCTTGGAGAGTTGATGTCACTACTTAAAATAGCATCAATATTGGCCCAAAACACTTCAGTTAGCATTCAATTAAAGTGAAGTCTGACAGGTTGTGCTATCTTCAAGTTAGAAGTTATCTTGGCACCCCTGGTGTGCTGATGAGACCATAAACTCCTACTGCTAAGCATTCCAGAGCAAGCCATTAGCTTTTTGCTCTTTATTTCTTAATTTCTGATGAATGATGTTACAACCATTATGAATTAAAACAAAATTATCCTGAGTTTATTTCTCTTGTTGTAACACCAAGATCTTTGAGGACTTTCTACAAAAAAAGATAATTTTTTTCATTGACTTAATATTTTGTTAGCTAATTCTTGAAGAAAAGCTGATTTTTCAAAGGTAGAAAATAAGTTATTGTTGATTATATTCCATAATCTTTAAACAGATGTGTCATGAAATAAGAGGATTTATTTGAAACATATTTCAAATACATTTGAAATGTATTTATTACCAAAAAGTAATGATGAATTACTTTTTAAAAAACAAAAAACAAAAAAAACCTCACACTTACATATCCTCCTGATGTGTGCTGCCTAAGAGTAAACAGCTTTTCTGCTTGGCTTATTTTCCTGATGATGTTAAAATTAAACTCTGTTATGGTGAATACTTTTGTAGTCATTATTTTTCTGCTCCTTCCTCTTCCTCTTACCTACCTTTCCCTCTCTAGACATAGATTATCAGTGGAAATACGGCCTACTTAGGAATTCTTTACATCATATAGTGTTTTATTAACTCATCATACTATATACGGCTAATGAAAAAAATTTACTAGTGTTTGCTTTCATCTGCAAGGTTTGCACAAATACATGTGTAAGACTCATTTTCACTATCCATCACAGTGTGGTTAAAATGTTTGACTGGCCTGGCTCTTGTCTGATAAGGAAGGATGCCTAAAAATGACCCATGAAGAATTTACGAAGTAAAATAGCTAGAAAAAAACAGCAGTGCACATAGACTGGTTGTGTATGACACAAACTGCACAACTGCAGTCTTTGTATCTCACTCCCACCTATGCAAGCAATTCTTTATCATGGAACATGCAATCCTTATTCCACTATGAATTTTCAAATGCTGCACAATCTGAAGAAAATAGGAGTAACAGAAGGTTCCACCCAAAGTAAACATAATTTGGATTTGTATTTGCATTTAAATGGTATAGGAAGCACTTATGTCACAACACTCTGATCATTGCAACACCTCTTGTGATCAAAACTGTGGTCATTGATATTGCAGGTGGCACAATGGCTCACACCGCAGCTGCTACCTGGGGGAGTACAAGCATCCACTGACCACTTGCCCTTCTATATGCCAGGGCTCCTTATAGCAAAACAGTCTGAATGGCCCTTTGCCACTGTTGTAGGTCTGTATTGCTGGAGACATACCACACACTCCTCATCAAACTCCATGCACGTTATCCCTATACAAATGGATTGCAGTCCTCAATGTGAACGGGACCATATACAAAAACATTCTAATATGCTACTCCACTGATGATGATTTTGTTCTGGATTATTTTTTGGTCATTTATCAAATGACAATGGAGTAAATAAAGATAAAAATCTGCTTTATTTTCTTTTTCTCTTCCCTACCAAAATTTTGGAATGGTGATAAGACAGTAAAAGAGATCACATAAATAAGTATTTCAATGATCCCCATCTACCATGACTTAACTGGACTCCTGGATTAAACTAAAGCAGAAAATGAGCTCTACAGATCCACTCCTATTATGCAGTATTTGCTAATATAAAGGGTAGCATACTACAAAAATACTTTGGGCAATTATAACAATTTGACTTTAATTCAGTATCCTGATTAAATCAGAAAAAAAAACTATTTCCACTTTTCTTGGAAACTATTATTGGATTAAGATTCTTATTACCATTTATTACACAAAAAATATAATCACCGTTATCTATCACATGTCATATATCCTGTCTGTATTAGAGTAGTCAAATTTTCCATATGGTCTTTTGGAGTCCCATGAACTCCTTCCAAGACCCCTGAAGCTCCCCATTTT
>JAOXNG010000004.1:9687988-9698701 GCA_028566535.1 Scolopax minor
TACACATACAATATCAGGCTTTAGTAGATGGATCACTACAGGATAAGGAGTAATTCAGTGGTGACTTTTGCATAATGTGATACATTAAAAATAAAAAACAGAGATTACGATACAAAATATGAGATAATAACACAAAGAATGTTACAGGAACTTCTCAGAAAACAGTAGAGATTCCTCACATGGGATGCCATATCCTTAACTAGTTGCTTATCTGTAGGGTTTGGGAAAAGCATAAAAAACCAGATTTAGTCTGCTTACTTAGAAAGCAGAGAGCAAGAGAAGATAGGACAAAATCTGCAACACAACAGTCTAATGCAGAGGCTCAATTCTTTCTTAACCCACATCTTAAGTCAACAGCCACTTGTTGTATTTCATATTACTAAAGTGGATTCTGGCAAGATCATCTGCCATATTAGCTACTTGCATTATCTTTTGGGTGAGATGTTTTTCACCAACAGAGAAGTGGTAGACTAAAGGAAGAAATAATGTGATTAGAAGGGAGAAGAATAAGAACTATTCAACAGATCAGTTTTTCTACACACAACATACTCGGGGACCTATTGCAGATGAAAATCACTTTGAGCCAATAAACAGTCAGGTTAAAAAGCAACTGAATTCTTACACAGCTGAAAATAGTATCCAAAATAGTTGCAATTACTAACTTTATAAGGAATGTTAGACTTCACATGCTTCAAAGGTTAAGACAGCACAGAAAGCAGCACTGCCTCTGGCAGAGCCACTAACACCTGCTGGTGCTATCGCTCTCGTCCTTCCTTGTGCCAACACCACTCCTTTGCCCAGGAATGTTTCAACCCAATGAAGTTACCGGGAGCTTGAGTGGTTTTATTTCCAGAACAGCTACGAACAGAGGCATCCTGGAGGCTTCTGGACACCAACAGAGCTTTGCTGCTGGCTCCACTGCCACAGGGAGACAACCAGCACCAGCAGATCTCAGTTCTCCTGGGTGACATTAACTTGAAAAAGAAAATGTCTATCTCTGCAGAAGAGCTAAAAACTACCTAAGAGCTAAGAAAAACCACACCAAAAAAAAATCCCTTACAAAACAACTCACAAACTTTCTGATTTACTTCCAGCAACGAGAAGCACTTTTCATTACCTGCCCTACTTTTTTTTTTTTTTTTCCCCCCCATTCTCTGTTTTTCCCATTTCCTTCTTACTCTGGCATCTGAAGAATTAATAAACAGAAAGCAAGTGGTATCCCTGCAGTCTTGGCAGGTAAGGAAATCAACACTGAATCTTGCAAATTCTTTTGTGGTACTAAAACTAAGCCTTAATATTTCCTTTTCTTAAGGGACTGTGTGTGAGCAAGTGATTATGACAAATCCCCAATCTTTTCTTTTTCCTGGTCATCTGTAGTTTCTGCATCACATCCAAAACAGAAAGGATGTCTTGCAAAACAAGGCTTTGGAAAGTCAACATTTAAGGAAAAAAAAAATAAAAACACTGGCCAGCACAAAAGAAAATGGCAGGCCACAAAAATAAGAGAGAAGTTTAGTGATGAGTAAGCACTGGAAAGTTCAGGCATACTGAGAAGATGAATATGTGAGAAAGAGAAGGAATATATTAAAATGGCTTAGACAAGTTTTCTTTGCATTATGAAAGCAACAAAAAGGTGACATGATAAACTGTAGAAAAATTCAGGAAGAGAGGAAAATATTTTGCCCACTGTTATCACATCACTGTGCAAACAGACAGCCCTTAGATTTTAGGAAAGATGATTCTTTGGGATACATCCAAAACTAACTCACACATTTTACATTTAAAATAGAAATGGCTGAAAAATAGGATGGAGAATATTCTTTTAAAAACCACTAAGTCTGGTAGATATTCAGGTCTCCAATCCAAACCTACCGAGTTCACCGTGCACACGCAGACACACGTGCACAGCCAGCTGCTGCTGCTGCTGCTGCTGCTTTCACTTGAGTACCCGGCGCGGGGGTTGCTGCAGGGGCCGCTGTATGTTCTGTGCAAACCCAGCGGTTCTAATAGGAAGAGTTCCATGGCTAGGGTGAGGATTCAAACATTCTGATTTCCAGGAACACAAGTAATTTACCTGAGACACTAGATGCCCTACACTGCTGAGACAACGTGCAGCGTAGGGGTTTTTTGAAGAGCCCAAAGGCAGGGAGCTGCCTGAGGACTGTGTTTTTTATAGATTAGGTATGTCTATTGCATCTTTGTATGATCCCCCTCCAGTCTTCAGCGGGCTTCATCTTCTAATCATTTTTCTGCACCAGCTGTTCTTTGAATAACCTTTGACTTATTGAATAAGCTCCCATTTTTCTTCATACATAATTTCTCTCTTTTTTTTTTTTTTCTTTTTTCAGATCAAGTCTTAGGGAAAAGCAAAAGAACAAAACAAACTAGGAAAAAAAAATAATGTAAATGACAATGAAGATGATCATTCTGCAGCCCGGAAAATTATCAAAACTTGCTGGATGTCTAGCTAAGAATATATAACAGTACACTTTGCTCACGTACCATTTATCACTACCTTATAAACTGCACATGTTTCTGACTGATGCTATTCCCTAACCAGACATCCTGCCTTCTATGTTTGTGTATTTATTCCTTTCATCATGAATCACCTTATAGCTTTCTTTCTAGAATCTTGCATTATTGATTTAAAAAAAAAATAAAATCAACAATTTATCAAGATCTACTGTACAAAAATACTTCCAGATCATCAATTATGGTGGTATTACCAATGAAGAATTGGTTTGACTCAGTATTGGTCTAAAAGAAAACATTAACATGGGAGAAACTAATCTGAGAGTTGCTGAAACAATAAAATTTAAGTTTCATTAAAATTTAATATTAATATATTTAATAAGTTAGTCCAGAGAAAAATCAATCGCTATCAATACAGTGAAATAATCAATCAGTCCTGTATGCATAAACTTTCCTTTGAGAATTAAAGATAGATACTATGATTTTCATGTTTTCAAAATAAGTAAGTTTAGATCATTTTCTCTCACAAAGGTCTGAGAAATATTTATTCTCCAAGCAAATAACTAGAGTATCTCTAAAATGTTATTAAATAAATAAATAAAGCCTTGCACTATAAAGGATTAAAGGAACAGGATGCACAGGTTCTGACATTAGAAGAACATGCACATACAGCTCTTCAACTTTTTTGTTCTGGTGTTTTTGTTAACACAATAACATCAACATTTGGAAAAGTTTCATTGATAAATTTTCCATATTTTCCAATCCTACAACAGATAAAAATCCGACACTTCCAACAGAAACAGCTTATAAAACACTCTATATCAAAATAAGGTGATACAGAGAATTAGCAGGATATACAGTGCTCTACAATTGCATATTCCTGTCACAAACACATTCTAATCACCAAGCCACCAGTTGGGTGAAGACTTCCTCCCCGCTATCATTAGCATCTGCCTCTCCACAGCTGAATAGGAGAGCTTTTTTATTATTATTCTAACATAAAAAAAAGTTCAATCTCATGTTTCCAACCTGGTCTCCAAAGTCCTCCGGGAACTTCCACAGTACCACTGGATCTGTAAATAATTGACAGACAGCATTAATCAGAGGCAAAGGAACAGAGTATTACAGTCAAAGTACATTAATATTAAAGAGAGGGTCAGCTTAGCGTCAAGCTTTGAGGCAAGTGCAAAAATGTATCTAAAATCTAAGGAAGATATTGGATTATTAAAAAGACTTATTTCATATTTATGAAACTATATGTTTACTGTTTTACATACGGTAGCAGGTTATAACATACCAAACTACTTTCATATTCAAGTCTTTCTTTTTAACCTTTGAATACTTCATTTTTAAGCGTATATTCAATTTTCACATTTTAATTTAAAAAAAATAAAAAATTAAAAAATTTAATTTAAAAAATAAAGTGATATAAAACCTCTCCCCATCCAAGTTAAAAAAAAAGAAAAAAAGACATAAAATGATAAGAAGGGGAAACCAAAGATCTCTATGTGGTATAGAAAAGTGCCATTTGTGATTTTAAAGATAATACCAATGTAAACAGCACTCTCAAGGAAGAGTTTAGAATAGTTAGCACGTTTGAATATTTTCTGTTCAGAGCCATTTAAAATCAACATTTCAATAATATCTTAAAGTTTTCATTAACCTATTAATAACTATTGATTATCAGAATAATCAGTGTTATTTAGGCTATACATTAGTCTACAATTAATATTATTTTGAAGGCATCTAACACAATGACCCGAACTACAACTTTTCAACAAAAACCAAATTATGCTTTCCATCCTCCCAAAGCTTTTAACCTCCTGTGATACAAAACCTTGCTGAGGTGCCACTGTTAAACTGTATCACAAACACCCATGAAGCTTCACCGCACTTCCACACAACAGATGAGCAGCAGCATGTGCTAGAAGTGAGATTACCCGCCTTCCTGCAAGGGATGTCCAGGCTGTGCCAAAGCCTGGACTAGAGGGAGAGGTCTCCAAGTTCTGCTCGTGTCCTGGCCATCAGGCAGATCCTCTCGCCACTGACCGTGCGGCCGATGGCACCTCTGGGTGCCAAAAGGCACTAAAATGAATGGAGAAACCTGGCCCTAAGTGCTGGGGGAAGCTCCATGGTGAGAATTGCAACCTCTTGGCTACCTCAGGAGCTGCTGGGAAGCCAAGATCTGGGAAATGTATTTGGATTTCCACTTCAGTTTCTAACACTAACACTGTCTGATAAATCAGACACGCTTTACATCAGACCTGGAGAGTTCTCCACTCTTAGCAAAGTATGGAGGCTTCTACTCTTCATCATCCTCCCACGTGTGTTTGCTCCTGCAAATTGAAGCTTTTTAAGAAATAGCTGCTGATTTCAAATCCTACTATTCAACATGCAGCTGCAGCACCCACTCTCGCTGCTGACCCACTCACAAGGAGCTGGAGACAGAAGGCCATAGTCCTCCTTCACCCCAGCCCAGATGTTAAACCAACAGTGGAACCACACCTTTCAAACGTGTTGCAAAAGTCAATCAACTCAACCTAAAATAGACCTAATTTTTATCTACTTCAAATCTAATCAAGAGTTTAGATAAAAATGTGGCTATTTGACTTTTCTCATTGGACAAGCACATCTTTGCTCCTACAAACATCTAGGGGGGTTCTGCAGCTGCTATTTATGAAAATCTATGTATTTTGCACAATAAATCTTCCTCCATCTAGTATGGAGAGCAAGAACTTTCGGGGACAGACATTAAACAAAAGATAAGATGCTACATTTATAAAAATAAGAGAGCAAATACATAGTTACTTAAACCTTCCCCCTCCCATCTGTTTTGCATGTATTTAAATCAGAAACACATCTTTGTAACGACCAGATAAAAGAAGAGTCCGGGTATCTCACTGCTCATACTGTAAGGGATCTCTTATTTTTATTCCAATTTAGAATCATGAAAAAGAAAGTAATTATATATCAACAGTGATCTCTGATAAATTCAAGGAGCAGCAAGCGTGGTAGCAGATATCAAAAACTCAGTGTTAAGCAATGCATAAATTACCTGCTAAAAAAATGGAAATTGTGCAGAATCAAAAAAAAAATACTATAAAAGATCTTGCAAATCTAAGACCATATGTCCACAAACATTTCAAGCGTAAATTTCTTTGCAAACGAGGGAATCCACTGCACTCTCCCCACCAGCTACTTGGTGGTCCTGTACCACCATCTCTCTCCTGCCAGTGCAGACTCTCCCATGGCTACACACTTAACTAGATAAGGGAACTGACCAAGATCAAACCAACTGCCCAGAATTTTTCAGGTCAGCATCAACTAGATCAGTTCCCCAAAACCCCTGCGTTTGTGCCAGAAAAAAAAGGAAGAAAAAACAGGGAATGGGGAGTTGTGGTGGTGACAAGAAAGCAGGATTGCTTCACCCAGCAGCAACCCAGCACTAGACATTTGCTAGACCTCATGAAACACAAGCCTGTTACCAGCGGTGTCTAGTTCCTTTTCTTATCACCTATTTCTTGCTCAGAACTTCCCACATCTTGTCGCACCATTTATAGTTTGCTTCTATTGCAAAAGTCTCCAGTTTTTGTCTGCAAATAGGTGCAGCGAGGCGGCTGAGGGAGCATGGCCAGGGAGGAGCAGACTTGGCGGGCTCCCCTCGTCGTCGCAATGAAACCGGGCAGATTATTTTGGCAGATGTGAAGTACAGTTACACGAGAAACATTCACTCTATTGAATCTTTAGCAACACAGTAACAAAACACAGGGGTATTTTAATACTTTGTAAAATGTCTAATCTCTAAACTTCTAAATGGGGAAAAAATGTAATTTCTTTCTTAGTGGAAGTATAACCACCAGGGTTCAAAAAAGGAAGCAGATTGCAATAACAAAACCTCCAAGCATAATTTTAAAAGGTCACAATCAGGAGCAAAGTATAATCTCAGAATTAAGCAACACTTGGCTCTAAGTAACTTGGGGTTTGCTGTCCCAAAACAGGCAATATCTTCCTGTGTCAGTGATGTGCCAATTTCACAGGCATATCTTTTAATAAGATCAACAGCTCCGATAACTTCATCTGGTGCCCTGATATGCTAACAGATAAAAAAAAATGCAACTATTATTTAGTGTCCTGCTCAGTTCGCTATCTTCACTTCATAATATTAGGGAGCTCTAATACTACCTTGGTCTCATTTGAAATAACAAAAACAAGTCTAAAGTAAATTCCAGTTCCGTGAACTACAGGTACAACGACATTTATTTTCATATCATGAAAGGATATTAATATCATGAGAGGATAATTAAATTCACATGATCTAAACAGACAGAATAATGCTCTTAATACTCCTTTGTGAAAACAAAAAAGAGCCAACATTTTAAAAAATATTCCTAACTTAATTCAAGAAAAATATTCAGTGCTACATTCAGCAAAAATTATATGCCTCCAAGACTCATCCAACTGCTCTGAGCTGGGTTTTGCAGCTGTTATTACTGGCTTTCAACTGGTTATTTTAGTAGGTACTTGCCATACACTTATTAAGTACGAAAATCTGATGTGACTTATGCTTCAAAAAGGAAGGTTACTATTACTCTTTCTATGCCTTCACTCTCTGAACCAAACCCTAACACCTATCAAAGCCTTGGGATTTTATGATAATTATCCAACCCGAGCCAGGAATTGGGCTTTTTTTTTTAAAAAAAAAAAAAAAAAAAGGTTGTTTGTTTCTGCTTTTGGAGCTAGGCTCAAGCAGCATCTGACGCATCTTTGTGGCGACTTCTCACAAGTGCTGCAAAGGAAGAAACAAAAGGGTACTGATTTAGAAATAAAAAGAGAAAGTATAATCCGATTCTGCAACTTTATGCACTTTATCTTCAGATTTACAAAGACTGAATTTTCTTTTCCCTGAGGATTACTTTCCAGATACTCCATCTGATCTGGCAATGTTAGGTCAATTTTATGCTGATTTTATGGGTGAGAGGATGAGAATCACTCAGAAAGAGCTGTTGCTATAGCCGGCTGAGGAACTGAGTTTCTCCTCGATTTCTTATTCTAAGAGACTTTTTGGGACAAACACTTTGCGCTAATTTTAAGTAAATGTAGTAGTAAGAGGAAATTGTTAAGTACATGCATAAAATAGTTTGTGCCCTACATGTGTAAATAGGCACATAGACGTACAAGCACCGCTTCTCCCCATGCCTACGGCACGCAGGACAGACATTTCTTACAGAAGTACATCTTAGCACAGCCCCATAATGCTTGAAAATTCCATTGCTAAATATCCTACATCACTGGAAAGTACATCTCCCAGGTATGAATTTCAGACCACGGTGAGGCTGCAGCTCACGGGCACATTGCTAGACATAACATGTGACATTTGATTTTTTTTGACTACTTTTGCATTACTTGTGATCATGCAAGTCTGTCTATACATACCTGAAAAGAAAGCTTTCTAGAATAAGATTCTGAAAGAACCAGTTATATCCCTCAGGACCACAATGAAAAGCAGATGCAACTCTTGCTACAAGTCAGAAGAGCGACAAGCATGGAAAGGTTTTTTGAGGGACCAAAATTTGGAATAAGGTATACTTGATACAAAAAGAAAAACAAACCGGGAGCAACGCAAAGCCAAAAGTATTCAACATGTTGCAATCTAGAGCTGCTGCACAAGAAGAATGTAGGCAAGTATGACACATACTAAGAGAAGAAAACATGCATATCCTCAAGATAATTCCTCTCCAAAAATCTATTCCCATAGAGGTAACTTCATAAAGCACATCAGCTGTATTTTTAAGAAAAACCACTTCTAACACATTTTAACTTATGTAATAAATCTAAGAAAATATACAAACAGTATCTCTCATGACAGAGTAGATTACAGAAGCAGTGCATCCAGAGCTGTAAATAAAGAGAAAGCTTCCCAGGTGGTAACTTTCCCAAAAATGCAGTAGTTAAATATACACTAAAAATACTTTTCTCAATCATTAAGGTTGCAGATGAAAAACGTCACCCAAAAATACAACAGGATGAGCTAATTAGCACACATTGAATTTGGGAATGGAACAGAAATTACAAACACATGCTGAGAAACATCATCTCAAGTAATTCTCTTGATAGCAGCAGAGAATAATTTCAGGCAGAAAATCACAGCTAAGATAAAATGAAACTGCTTAATTAAGTAGTCCAATATTCTGCCTGGAGAGGAGGAATCTTCATCCCTGTGGGTTTTATGGAGCAGGATAGACAAAGAGACTGCCAAGCAGAGTTGGTCATGTCTTGGGTCAGAGGAATGGACTAGATGACTGCTCAGTATCCCTCCAGCTATATTTTCTCTGATGCTGTAAAGACATTCATTGGAAAAAAGCTGTCAGTGTAGAGGGGAAAGAAGAGACCGAGTCCAGGAGTTATGGGGGTGGGGAAGAAACACAGTGAGGAAAAGGAAGGCAGCAAAGCAAAGCTTTTTGCAGGCACTTCTTCTTTCTTGTCTGGAATAAAAAAAGAAGTTCCAGATCATTTTTCTTATGTGAACACCAGAATGCAATTGATAAAGTTGAGATTATGTATCGTTATCTGAGAAAACAGCTTTATAAACACACATTTAAGCAATAAACATAATTGGTTTTGCTAGAATAAGTAGTTTTCAGCAATAAAAAAATTAGTTCTCTAAACCAAGTTTATAATACTGCTACTGTTCAAAGGCAAACATCTGCTACATACTTGAAATAATTTGACAGAAACCTGCAACAGTAATTATAATGACCCTTTTGTATCAGTATAGTATTTTATTACTAGAACAGTGATTCAGAAAGAAAATGAGAGACGAACCATAATGTGCAACCCAAGCATTTTCACAGATGAAATCATCTGATGAAAAAAACAGCATTCACATAAAAAGATTACTTCTTGCAAAAAAAGATTTCTGTATATCATATTAAAATCCGCTTGTTAACAGTTTCATACATGAAGTGCCAGAGGTGCAGCAGAACGGGAGGCATTGCTGTCAGGAAGATCTGAGTGAGACAGTGGTCTTCAGCTCCCAGGTTTGGGGGATCAAAGTGGAGCACCCGCCAGCAGCTGGAGGAAGAGCAAGATGCCGTGGAAAAGCGAGGGGAAGAAAGGAGTTACAGTGTTTTCCAAGCATCAGTAATCAAAAGAAAGAACAAGGACCAAAAAAAAAAGATAACTGAAGCAACTTCATAAAAAAAGTGAAACTAAGGAACACTCACTAACTTCTCTGGCACTTAAAACCTGTCAGATTAAAGACAATATGCAAATGAGGGTGCCACTGTAGAAAATACTTGAAAGTATACTTTTATGCAAATCATGTATTCAATGTATTTTTTTCCTCATCAAAGGAATACTGAAACTTCTATGGGACCATCAAGTCTGTTCTTACTCTAACTATTCCACAGAAAGCTCATTGCAGAATGCAACAACATTCTTAGTCTTTTCATAAAAGCAAAAGAAAACATATTTACAAAACTATATCAAAGACTTCTTTACTCACACGCTGCCGCCTAAATCGCCATCACAGTTTCAAAAAGTTGATACTTCAGCAATTAGTAAATGAACACAAGGCAAAAAAATGCTTCACCAAAACAGGTATGTCCCCCGGGAAAGCTGACTACTTTTAGCCAAAGACCAGTAACACCGAGTGCTGGACAATGTTAGGAGTGAAACACTGACACTTCACAACCACATCAGTAACAAACGATGTCGTGAGTTTCAGGAAGTGCATTTGCCGGCTTTTCCTTCTATATATTAATACACTGAGATTTTTCTGGCTCTCCAGATTTAGTTACTCACCACACAGCTGAAACTCCCTAGATTTTTGACTCATTTGTTGTTGCTTTGCTTAGTTGGAGGCTGTTCCCTCATCTTGCACTGCTGAGGTTAAGTGTTTTGAAGAGATTGTGCATCATTCTGGATGTAGACTTTTTATTTCATGGATATGTTGAAAGTATATATGTTTACTTTTTAATTTCAGTGTATACTGTAAAAATCACAGAAAAAAAGAATGAAATTGCTAGGTTGGAGGAAAATATAAAGAACTGCAGTGATGTAATTGCCGATTTGCAGAAGCAAAACAAGAGTAGTAAGGAGAGCTGTAATATGTAAGTATAATGTAGCCTGAACTTTGGAGATACAGGTGGCATTAAGAAAGTCAGTGAGGAAGTAGAGTGAAAATATGTGTGTGTGTGTGTTGTTAAAGAAAACTTTAGGGTTTGGGTTTTTTTTTTTTTT
>JAOXNG010000004.1:9927056-9938397 GCA_028566535.1 Scolopax minor
TTACAGTTAAAAAAAAAAAAAAAAAAAAAAAAAGAGGAAAAAAAAAAAGAGAGAGAGAGCTGCCACCAGCCCTGAAGACAGACAGTGGGCTTTCGTCCCTCAGACACCCCCAGAATACTAATCAGGAAAGTCAGACCCTGGAGGTCAGGGAGCAAGTCAATCATTCTAGCGATCGTCTCAGTGTGGAGGATCAAATTAGCCTGAAAAATTCAGCTGCTGGGAGGAGAGGGCGAGCAGCTGTCAGGGGCAGCAGCGAGATGCACTAATGAACCAGATGAATAGTGCAAAAGCTTGAAAATAAAAACAGGACAGTTGACATTTTTCATCTGTCAAAGCAGGAGATGCATGAAAATATAGTATTCCTGTTTTAACTCCTTAGGGGACATTCAGAATTTTTTTTAACACTCCGCAGCTTTCAAACAAAAGTACTTTTTAATGAACACCTAGAGTACGAAAATGAGTATCTGTGCATTTGTTTAGAATTTCTGCATGCGTACAGACCCTGCAGTTGATTTTTCTTAATTTTTTCTTTTCTTTTTTGGTATTCAGCTTGCATTTTTAACATTCTTTTTAAGGTAAGAGACAATGCCATATAAATCCAAAAATTAACGTTGTTTTGGTAATACAGAATTTTTGAGAGTTGTATGGGATGGAACTCTAGTATGGTGTTTGTTTTGGGAGCTCTAAAATGATTTATTCTTACTTGAAAGTAATATAAAAAAAAGCATTGAATTATTTGAGAGCAGTTTTATCAGTATAAAGTAAATGTAAGAGGATTTTGGTAATTTTCTTCATACGTTTTCCCCCAGTGATATAGGAGCATAGACGTGAAAGAGTTAAACTGCTATCTGGAAGACCACAAGACAGATGAGAGCCATTTTCAGCTTGTCCTGTCCCTGCTGAAGCTCACTGAGTAGCACAGCATGGACTAGCGTGTTTCACACACGCTCTGCCTGTCTGGGGAATGTACACATTGTCCTTCCAAAATCAAACTTATTAGCACATGTAGAAAAGGGTGACTGACTTTGGGGCAGCACTGCACTCAAAGCACCATTCGTGCTGCTGCGGTTCAAAGACTTAGAAGGCTTTGAACAGAATGGAGAGATTTTAAATGAATTTTTAAATTTGTAATCCTGCTAACCATAGTATGTGTTTCCACCTGAAATGTCAAGTTGTAACGTTTTCTGGAAATAAAACATAGGTTTACTAGTGCTGGTCTTAAGATGATCGTTTATTTAAATGCTCTCCAACAGATATTCTTAAGTATTTCAGTTGTAAAATGCAGATGTGGGTCCCAGTACTGCACTTCTGGTGACATTTTGGGTAATTTATTTTTTTTAACAGTATTTTGAAATAACATACCAAATTAAGAGGTCTTTGGATCTGGGATTTTTTTTGAGGTATAGACACTACCTTTAGTTTTCTTGCTTGAAAAAACCAACTTTATCGAAGTCTAGTAATAGCTATGGAAGGTTATAAAGTCTGCTACTGTTATCCAGGATTTTTACCATACAGTGCTTTAGATCAGATAGCGATTTCAAATAAATCACATTTTTTTCTAAAAGGTCTGCAGAGGAAAATTACTTGTGGGTTTTGGGGTTGTTTTTTTTTTTTTCTCCTCTCCCTTGCCGTTGAAGGACCCTCCAAGCTCACAGCAGTATCAGATACTCCTCAATTTTTCTCATACTCTATTAATAAAACTATTATAGTGTACAATTGAAATACTGCAATCTAAGGACTGTGACAGGTATGACTGCATAACAGAGAGTAAGTACCCACACTGGTTTCAGTAATAGCTTTGGAACTTCTGTTTTAGGCATTGTGATGCTTCTGAGCAGGGAATTGAAAGTTGTTAAAAATCACTTTTGATTTGTTGGTATTACAGATTTTATGACCAAACAAGTTTACTTAAAACCAAAAGAAAACTGTACATTTTCTTTAAACAGATGGCTGCACTTCAGAGTCCCTTTTATGGTGATAAAATGAACTTGTACTCCCTGTGCAAGAAGATAGAACAGTGTGACTACCCACCTCTCCCTTCAGATCACTATTCAGAGGAAGTAAGTAATTTTCCTATTCATGGGCTAGATCCTCAGTTTCTGTAAGCTGGCACGCTTCCAGGGAGGTGAATGAACTTGTGTGATTTTATGTTAGTTGCAGATTATGCCCATAAATGTTTGCTTGTTGAACTTGCTCAAACGGTGTTGTCAAAACCAGCCTCTGATACGTTTTTAAATTTGGGGGGATTAATGATGGAAACCTCATACTGTTAGCTTTTTAGTTTCATTGAGCTTCCTTGCAAGTATGACAAAATGCTTTCCCAGAATGCACAATGATGTGTTCCACATGCCAGATGGGATTGAATCTTACAACTGTAATGTACTTTTCTAACAGCACAACTCTAGGAGTTTATGTTGCACAGTAAATTAGTGCACTAGCCTTGTTTCTCTAGGGGCTTGCATTAAAATAGATATAATGTATCTCACTAGTAAAAATGAATTGTTTAGTTCCCATTTGTCTGCATTAGAAAACTGGGATGTGCCATTCGATACAATTGAACTGCAGTTTATTTGCAAGCAGGAGTGGTTCTTGGCAACACTAATAGTAAATTTCAGAGAAATACAGGCAGATGTAATGTAATTGAATTTGAACAATATACTCTTGCATATTGCAGTATTTGTTTCAAGCTGATAGGTAACAGTTCTTTACTGTCATTAATGCATTTAAGGATGGAATACTTGCTTTTTTTTAAGCTCTAAAATGAAAAGTAACAAGAAATTAAATATTTTTCTTAGTTCAAGTAACAAAAAAAAAATACAAATGTTTGCTTGTTAATGCTCTGAGATGCCAGTTTTGAAATACTTTCCCACTTTTAAAAGAATAGGGCAAACTGATAGAAGCTGTAAACCAAAGAACACATATTAGTAACCAATTCTAATTGAATTCAGCCTACAGGAATTAAAGATTTACTTGGAAAACGCAAATAAACACCAGCACTGAAATACTTTGAATAAAAATAGTGTTGTGCAGTTTCAGTTATAGAGTAAGGGTTGTAATTCTGAACCTTCATTTTTTTTTTTTTCTACATTCAAAGACAGTGATTGGGCTATTAATAAAAGATTACTGCCCAGTATTTTGTTTTGTTTTGTATTTATTTTTCCCTTTCTATGAAAAAATTGGACTTAAAAAAGTTAATTCAATGACGTTACAAAGGATGTAATTTATGTGCTATACCTCCTTGTGGGTTTTCCAATTAGTCATTTTACCTGGGTCGTTTTTAATTATTATTTATTGTAGACTATAAATATGGCAGTACATATAACCAACTTCAAAACTGGAGGCCTGGAAATACAGTAGGGTGTGAACAATAATGCAAAACGATAGCAAGAATGTCAGGGGCCGTTCTTTGTTGTGTCATTCATGCTGTCTTCCTTTTTCCATGAAGCGCATGAATATTTCACATATCTGCATCCTCATCCTCTATTCTTCTTGACTAATTTTCAGACTGTCTGAATTTGCATTTCACATGGTGGCTGATTAGGAGATGCCGAGTGCAGCAGCGAAGCCTCAGCAGGCGGTTTCCATGGTGACCTTCAGCAGGATTTTAATGATGATACCACTAGTGGTTCGTTGAAGTTGGCCTGCCTGCAGGGCTACTTCACTGCAGCTAAGTGTGAAGTTGGATATGCGGATTCCCAGCCAAGGGGCAAATATCAAAGTCTGGCCCAGATAGAAGGTCTTAGAGTTTGGATGGGGAAAGAGATTCCACCTTTTACTTATATCTGTAGAGTTTCTACTATTGAAAAAAGATGCAAAGCACAACATGTTACATTTTCTTTATTTCAAAGCAGACAGGTACTTCTGCACCTTGGATAAACCATTATTTTCAAAATACACATAAGTTATTTTAAAATATGACAGAATTAGAGCTATGATAGGTATGAAGTTAGTTACTTAAAAGACGTAATCAACTATGGAGACTGTAATGTGAACATTTTTTTTAATGCTCTGATACAAAGACTTTCTTTGCTAAGATACATGGAAAAATAGATATGCTATTGCACCAAAATATGCCTTTTATTTTTTTTTTACTTGTATCAAAAAAAAATGGTAAAAATAATTGAAAAAAACCCGTTATCTGTCATATTAGGATACTGTCCTAAATGTTTCAACTGTACTGGAAATCTAGATATCAAACCTTTAATCAGGTTGGAAGCACACTCAGCAGTAAAAATCGGGAATCACCAAACAGTAGAACCCACTTCATATTTTATAAGAGAGAATTTTCTGAAAGAAAAATTTCACTGGGTATTGATCTATGCATCCTCTAATATAGAAGTATAAATACTTCCATTACAAAATACAAGTACTTTTTAGAGAAAGCTTTTGTAAGCTTTAAAGAGTTTTAAGATGACACAGTTTTTCTAAATTTTGTACTCTCTATAAGAATAACCTTTTAGTAGTGTACCACATCTGTGTCATCAGAGAATAGTGTGACAGAAAGGTGCACCTTAAGATATAAATGGACAGATGGATAATTTTTGTAAAACCTTCAATTAGATTTCCAGATAATCTAAGATGCATTTTCACAAACTATTGCTTTAACAGTAGAGTTGTAAGCCAAGACTTTCCAATGTTTAACAACTTTGGATATCTCAATTTTTGAATGTTCCTGAAGAGCTGGTATTCAGGCTGAGTACTCAGCATTTACTGAACAGCTGTTCTGCTTTAGGGAATTCAAAGCTGGGGCTCCCTTGCCACCCCCAGTCAGTACTCTTAAAATCCTGTCAGCCAATATTAGTATCATGTTGCTTTCATGACAGATGAAGATTTTCAATCTTCCCCTTTGATTGAGGTGTACTACTTCTGAAGTCCATAGCCAACTTCCTACCTACATGTGAAGGCTGAATGGGTCAGCAGGTCTAGAATGGTGGTGTTAGTTGCCATCAGAAGGGCTTGAGAACAACACTGAGAAAGGACTTCAAGAAGTCCTCCTATTCAGACTAAGAAGCGTTTGTGAGTTTTCTTTCCCATCCCAAGTTTCCTAAATGAAAATTTCTCTTTTCAAACTGGTTAACAATGCCAAGTATTCGCCTGTCATAGTTCTGTCTTCCTCCCCCCTCCTTCTGACTTGAGTGATAATTATTTATTTCATAGCTGAAAAACCTGCTAAAGTTAAAGAAAGTGTGTCCCACTGCTCCGATGTCAGGCTAAGCTCCAGGCTAAAGACAGTCATTGTGCTAAGTGCACAGAGGAGGTTAAGAACAATAAGCAGCTGAAGAAGTTTACAGCTTGGGGATTCAACAGGAGGTCCCTCCAGCTCAGTCCTAAGTCTTCTCTGCCTGTTGGCCAGTCTGTGACAGATATTAGTAGAGTAACTTTCTTTTATTGATAGCCTGACTTTAGAATCCCAGTGCTTCTCTCCGTGGTACTCTTGGGCTTTTCTGCTACATCAGAAATTTTACTAATACTAAAGGGGTTGACAAATGGATTTGGGGTTTATTGAAATGGATCTTCCTGTAGGAGTTAAAGGAATAGTGCTATAATCAAGTGTTAGCATCCAGCATGGTTCCAGTTTCAGTCCTGAAAGACTGTCTTCCTACGTAATTGTTTTTATTCTGGACAGCAAAATTAATCCACTTTCTCTCAAAGTTTTGCTTTTCAATAGCAAGGCTCATAAAGACCTCAAGGGTTTTGAAATTGCTCAGGAATCTGTGTTTTTGGTTTTTTTTTTTTTTTTTTTTTTTTGTTACAGTAATATTTAAGGTTTTTCATCAATTGAGCTCACCTCTGGCACTATGTTGGGAAGAAAAATTTTTGAGTAAACTTATTCAGTGTCCATCCCTTACTATGAAGATATTCTTGTAGATCCTTTCTTGCGTCTGAACAATAGGAGCAACACACACATTTTGGTTAGAGAGAAAAATAAGAAACTGCAAAAATCCAGCAGTCAAGACACCATGTGGGTCATTTTGCAAGTGTATTTACGGGATTAATAGAACCTAAAGCCTTACACATACTTTTGAGTAATGATGCTATTTTGCTACAGTCTCTTTCTAAGCAATGAATCTTCTTGGCTATGTTATTGAAGCTTTGAATCCTACTATACCGTGGCAAGTAGCAATGTAACTGAAAACCTTGGAAGCTCCTTAAACTTCCTATTTAAGGACTTAGCAAACAGTTTGAAATTGATTTTTAGATGACGAAGTTCAGTTTAGACAAAGTCAGAGTTACCCACAGGCCAGGATTGAAAAGACATGAAACAGCAGCCTAGTTTACCTCCAGTAGGTTTATGCTTTTCACGGGCAAATTTCTTGAAGGTCTACTTCTGCTGGAGTAACCTACAATGGAGTTATTGATACACACCTGGTAAAAAGAGGGGAAAGAATATTCTATTTCCCCTCTGATGAAGGTTTCAATCCTTCAAGGTCTTTTAGTAAGACTTTATTTACTGCATGCAGTTCTATTGAACAGATGGAAGTTTTCACAGAGAAAGATAAATGTATAGATACAAAAGTTATGTCTTCTTCTCCAGATAAATGATACTTGGGTTCTCTTTATGCCTGTTTGAGTCTGGTTTCAGGCTTGGAGGTTTTGGATGTTCTTCTGTCTTACCTGTTTTCCATGCAGGCTGTCTGAGGTGCTGCAATCAAGCTGCTCATCTCCACTAATACATTGTGCGTGTTGCTTATACTGTGTCCCACCTGCTTCTTCTACAGGAGATTGTTTTGCTTTGCATATTTGTATTACATGTTGGCAATTATTATTTCTTACAGTATTTCATGATTTCCAGCATTCTATTCCCCAAACGATTGGGGATTATTACAGGCTAATAGTTTTTCCTGTCAGTGGTATTGTATTTTATTTATTGGCTGCCAGAAACAATATGATGTCTTTTATAACTCCATTACTCAAAATATACTTAGCATATTTAAGATTCAAATAGTAAGTCTGTTACAGATTATTTTGATTTAATGCTCCTTTTTAATCCAGCAGTCTGACCACTATCTTCAGAATTAATGATCTCATTTTTAAATATTAAGCTATTCTTGCTAAAGAAAGGGATGTCTAGTGACATAGCTTTTGTATTGTTGAATATGAGAAACCTGTACATTGTATACAGTTTCCAGTGTATTCTGCAAGGGCTAACAGACAAAGTTTTAAATATTGGTATGCAGTATTTCCTAACATCTGGACTTCTTATTCCTGTGAATTTAAATTACTCTTCTAAAAAGTTAAAGGATTATAATTATAATTTAAAATCCTTCTTGGTCTTTTTATAAAAAGCATGAAGGAAACATAGATTCGAATATGTAATCTGTGTTACTTTTGAATAATCGTGGTGATGAGGCTGCTCTGTGCTAGTTGCAATAATTACAGATTTTTTTCAATAGTCATACTAATAGTACTGGGAGAGACACTGAACCTGAGACAAATTTGATGTATTGCCATAGAAAGGTGGATGGCAAGGAGTTTTTTTGTTTTGTTTGTTGTGTCTCCCCCATGCTATAAGGACATCCATGAGGATTTGGCAAAGCATTATGCTACTAAAAAGCATTTGGCAAAGCAATGCTACTAAAAAGCATTAAGGAAGAGCTTCAGAGTTGGTTAAGTTGCTTTTGTAGAGGACGGTAAACATTTTAATAAGTCATCATAAAACAAGTGTATTCCATGCTGCAAAATACTTGGGAGATGCACACAATTTAAAGTAGATGTCCCATCAGAGGGTTATCCAGACAATGTATTAAGTTCTAATATCATAAGTTCTTAAGCATATCAAAGAAGGAAGAAAGACCTGCACTGTTCTGCCAGTTTGTGGGGGCAATGAGAAGTATCCAAGTGGTGTAGAAGCTCTTTGGCATTGCTTCTGCCAAATATGTGCACTATGAAGGCCTGATAATCTATGATGCTTGTGGAAACATGGGCTTTTCTAATCATAGCAATTTGTTTATTCCCAGACAGAGGCTTACATGAACATATTTGTAAACCATGTCCTTCTCTCTATAAAGAAGAATACTAAGAATAGATACTGGGACATTGACCAAAGGTTACTTATTCCAGAATCATGTCTCCAACATTGGGCAAGTAGAGTAACAGGGCCGGCATGTGATACTTCCCCAAAATACTTTCCCAACTTCCAGTGTTAAATTCAGGGATTTCCTCAGACAAAGGTGGAGTCTATATTAAATAGCCCTCAGTGAGTTTAATTTATTAGTTGCTTTCTTGAATGTGTGTGTATTGGTACTCTCTAGCTAGAGGAGGTTCCACAGATTAACAGTGTTATAAGGAGAGTCACTGCCTGTCTTTGTTGGAACCTGTCACGGAGCAGTGCCATTTATTACAGGCCGACTCCTGGACCGGGAGAGGATGAGCAGGAAGCCCCAATTTACCTGCTCGGTGTTAGTTTCAGCTTTCTGCAGTTTGCAGGCATAGCCCTCCAAAAGCAGAGGAATTTTCATTTAAATGGGACTAAATGCATTCTAAAACTGTACGTTGAAAGATTAGAATTTAAATCTGTTCATCCATTTTTCTGGACAACAGTACAAAAGTGTAAGTCATGGGAGAATGTTGCATACATGCTGGCAGAAAACTGTGTGCAGTTTGTGTCAGGAGACGGAGGGTAGAGAGTGTGTGTGTGTGTGTGTGTGTGTTTGTACAGAGCTGCTATTTCGGCTAAGTTTTGCCATTCTTACTAATTTGAATTTGATAATGCACTAATACTAACTGACAGAATCGTTGGCTTTCTTACATGTTATTTTCCCTTCCTAGCTGCGGCAGTTAGTTAATATGTGCATCAACCCGGATCCAGAGAAGCGACCAGACATAACCTATGTCTATGATGTAGCGAAACGTATGCACGCGCACACGGCGAGCAGCTAAACAGATGTCAGATCGTGAAGAAAAAAGCAGAAATAGCCAAGTATTTTAAGAAAAATCATCCCACCTCTTTGTTTGTGTGTTACTGAAATGTAATTATTTGAAGCTTACTGTTGTGCTTTGAATTGTAAACCAATTTATATATACAAGCTTTTTTTGTTTTCTGTTTGTTTTTATTTTTTGTACTTTTTACTAACTTGCAGTTTTTACACCAGGTTCAAATATGTAAAGCATAACTTTAAAAGCTACCAAGAACCACTCTTTTCCATGGTAAGTGGGTTCAAGTAGATTTTCTTTAAAAACAAAATTGTGTTTGGTTGGGCCTCAGTTCTAAAACACAGTTGCACTTTTGCACATGATACAGATATTAGGCTGCTTATCCAGAAGCAAAATGTCTGAATCTCTCACCTTTTTAGTGATTTATGGAAAGTTTGAATCAGCACAGTTAACTTTATTTTAATCTTTGTTCTAAGAGGGACATAATTATTATAGAAGGTTATTGTATTTTATATTAAATTATAGTTTGCAGCTCTCAGCGCTAAGAGTAGACAGGCGATAGGATTAGTTCTCTGCTTGCCAAACATGATGGAAAAACTGTCACGCTGAAGTTTTTGTGACATCCTTTTTTCTTTTATTCTGTCATAATGTGCATGAAATTGGAGATTTTTGTGGAAAATTTAAGGTGTTGATTCTGCAATCTGATCATTTTCAATGGACTTGTGCAGCACTGCCCTGGGGCAATAGGAGTCTGCACAGTGAAGTCTTAAAACTACGCAGATGCTTCTCGTAGCAAACAGGGTTCTTTTGAGGCATGTGTTTATCTGAAGGTCAGATTAAAAGACATGATCTTTAAGTTACAACTTCCCAACTGTTTATGTGTATGCCACTGTTCGTAGAGTTTTGTGTTTAAAAAAAAAAAGTTTTGTGTTTTAAATTTGAATAACCTTACAGTATATTTAATCTTTTTTTTTTTAAATACAAAAACTTTTTGGAAAAGATATAACAGTGTAGTATAACACAAAATGTATTCTTCATGGATATCTGGTTTTGGATGCTGTATTCTGAGAATTAGTTTTATATTTAGCAAAAGTAAATTTTAGGTTTTATATTTAAAAGAAAGGTGCCATATCTCCATTTGGGAAATAAATATACATGCAAAATGTCTTACAAATACTTTATTAATTGAAAAGTAAATTCAGAATATTTTTTTAGACCTTAGTAACTTTTTGGGTATGGTTAAATAATATTTTTATTGTTAAGGAAGGTGTCATGTTTTTAAATATGGTAAAAATGGAGGATGGACTGAAATTTCTTTCAGTTTCTGAGTTTCAAGACTGAACTTTTTTTTCAGAACTGTCAAAACATAATTATTACCACAAAACTGTTACGAAGCTATTATGGTCAGTTAAATTTTTTTCCTTACGTGAGTAAAAAGTTACTTCAAATAAAAGCAGCGTTGTGTACATACACAGGGACATGTAGGTTGTAGATGCAGTCAGTTCCCTGCACACTCAGATTTTTTTGTTTGTTTCTCTGTGCAGCTTCAATTTTTGTTTTGATACAATGCTCAAAGAAAAAAAATCCAGCTGTGGAGTTTGTGAATTAAATTCTCAAGCTAGATTGGGGCAGTTCTTGTTTTTTATTTTTTAAAACTACCAATACTATGGAAATTGTTTGGCAAAATACCTGAATTTTTAAATAGTATGTGTCAGATCATTAGCTTATCTTAATACATTTTTACTTTTCATTTTTGTTCCCGGATTTTGTAGGATGAATCCTTAGTTTTCCTTCTAGCTTCTCTGTATACTTTACCTGTTGAAACTTCATATCACTCAGCACTAATTACAGTTAAAACCTGCATTAAGACCATAAAGCACTAGTGACATTTCTTTAGTGACTTGGAAGAATTCCCAGCCTGGCACACCTCCAAGAGATTCACATACTTCCTCCAATTAAACGCTCTTCCTAATATTCACAGTCCACTTCCAGATACAACAGATGAAGCCCTGGCTTCAGATTAGCACAACAGACAACGATGCAAAAGCTGTTCCTCCTTCCTGAAGGAATCATGGACTCAGTGACAACAGTCTGCAGATGGTGAAGCTAAAGGTCCATCCTCCAGAAGTGGGATCACGAGCCAGAGTCTGTCACACAGATGAGCAGGGAGACCCCTATAGTGGTCATAGGCTACACCAGGAGACAATTTCTGCTGCGGTTTTCCAAATTGTTTTAAATTCAGCTAATAAAGACCACTCTTTCATGGCTGCATGGAGGTATTCTAGCACTGCTGTATCTCGAAAGAGCTTCCCTGTCTCACATACCGGTTTCAGCTCTAACTCTGGCCAGAACAGCAGTAATCTCTCCCAGCAGGAGCTGTATGCAGCGGGTCTTAAGAACCAGTGACAGCCTGAGCTGTCAGGAAGCCTGAATCCAGGGACTTCTGAGGACAGCAATGGCTTTGGAG
>JAOXNG010000004.1:9975512-9986272 GCA_028566535.1 Scolopax minor
TGCAGCAAGGAGCTTGTGAGGAAAAAAGGAGCGTGCTTGGACAGCTGCAGGTTGGTATTTCTCCACAATCGGTGATGGAAGACCGGACTATGACTGTGCTTTGTGTTGGGAGCAGGAGAGAGTGAATGTGCCAGGGCTGCCACATCTGCGCTCGTCAGAGGTGCTGCTGCTGAGATGCTCCCACAGGTGTAACTCAATCAGAAGTGATAGGGAAGGGGGATAATTGTGTGATCTGGAGCTCGGTACCAATTTCATCCTCTGCATTTGCCAACTGTTGCTAGGTACTTGCCTGGTGGGAGTGGAGAAGTGGGATTATTTTTATTTTTTTGTTTTCCCCCACCCTTAAACCGGCTTATTGCAAATTGCTATCCTTCTGTGTAAATTGGGAGAAACCTCCCAGTGCTGCTGTACCAAGGGTCAAAAGGAATTGGGGATGGGAAACAGGGCTGTGCTGCTGTCGGCTTTTGTGCCTGGGAGACAGCAGGGATGCTGCGGCGCCTGGTCCAACTCTCCATAAACAACTCGTAGTGGACTTCTCCAATTAACAGGAGAGATTAGCGTGCAGAAAGGCAGCTGATTATGGCAGGGGAGAAAAAAATTAGTCAGCTTTTGCTGTGGTGTGGGGCAGAGCTCCTCAGTTTGATGCCGGTTTGCTTTTTACTGATTCAATTTTCACGTGAAACAAAAGAGCTCAAAAAGAAGATATCATTTCCATGTTGCATTTTGTCCTATAGAGCAAAGCATTGGAGGATGAGGAGAGTATCATTTCTGTTGGTAAACAGCAACGCAATCAGCAGTGCTCTTCTGTCTGCATAAAAAATAATTGTGCAAATAGGTTGTGTTTTCATGGAAAAAAAAAATTTGCTGCTTAAAAGAAATGTCACAATCAAGATTTAGCGAAATTCATACAGCTTTTCCTGGCCAGCGAGAGAAGAAAGGTGGCTGTGAGTGGGTAGGGACTCCTTGGGGTCTGAGTGCGCTTTGACTCTGCCCTGTCCTTGTGTGGCGCGTGTGACACGGAGGAGATTTTACATGGCTGAATGCATTGTAAACTCTGTCACTTCAGGGTATCGCCTGCTTAAACAACATCCTCATCATTTTTCTTAGGAAATGATCTGAGACAAAATATTGAATTATTTAGAGTACCATTGGGAGAGGGAATTGATTCCTTGCTGTATCAGAGAGAAATGGCTGCTCTTTTGAGGCTTGATCCAAAGCCTGGAGAAGTCAATGAGAATCTTTCCATTGATTTCAATAGGCGTTAGATCATGCTCTTATTCACTCATCAACTATTTCTCTTTAGTTAGAGCAAAACAATGCATCCTTTCATTGCAAGATACTTGGTTTGCTGTACCTAAGAGAGAGATGTTCTGTCCCATTCTGTTGAGTATAAAATCACTTAAGGGCTGCTGAAATAAGTAGCAAATGGCTTCTTAACGTCACTGAAAGTTAGATTTAGCCCCTATGCATTTGAAATGCTTGTAGCATGTGCACAGCTACCTGAATATGTACATTATAAACTCAATATGTGAACTTGTGATACTGTCTCCTTTCTTTGCAAGTAATTCTTCTTGTTGGAATTAAAAAGATGCATTCTACTTTTTCTGTTTCTATGCTTTCAGATGTGTTTCATCCTCTTTGCTGCCAAAGGCAAAAGTATAGTATACTTTCATTAGTTATCAATTCCTATTCTGTTCCTGATAAAGTCAAGAGGCAGCATCTGTGTTGGACAGCACTGAAACGTCCCATTTTGATGCTGAGTCTGGAAGGAGTAGCCAAACTAGGCAGGGCCTCTGCAACTGCCAGCAGCTTCGTCAAACAACATTTTTTAAAAAGAGATGCAAAAGTTATTTTCTTGAATGTCTGACTTGCATATTCTCTTTCCTCGTGCCATGTACGTTTAAACAAAATTTATCTGTGTGTAAACAATACTACTCCTATGCGTGCATTCAACAGAGCAGATTGCTTATCCAGTCTCAGCTCGCAGTCTATAAAATGACTCAAATACGCACCTAACACAAAACACAACAGGAAAACAAATAACAGTGAGTGCCACACTCAGCTTTTGATTCCTTTAGGTTGTTTTTCAGTTAAGAGCAAGGTAGATTCGTTGTTCACCACTTCAGGATACCTGTATACCTGCTTCTGAGCTCAGGTTGCGGAATACACCTGATAGCTCTTCTGGAGTTGATGGAAATGCAGTTTAGTGTAATTTAGATTAAGAGAGGATGACACTCCTGTTATGTGGCTCAGCCTGTAGGTATTGCTTACAGGTACCAGTTTGTAACACTTTGAACTTTAACATATTGTGGAGCAGCCTCTGCTGATTATCTCTTGGCATGCCACAGTCAGCCGCAGGCGGCCAGGACACCAGTGCCCTGTGTGCTGTGATTGCTGTGGGCTTCAGCTTGCACACCTCCCTGGGACAAGCCTTAACCCTGGAGAGGGGGCAAGAAATCTGTCCAGCGTGGGTTTTGTAGAAAAAGGCATGTATTATAGATTTATATTCATTGTATAATTCAGGAAGTTACAAGGCAAGTTTATAATTTACCACTATCAGGTAGGTTTTCTTGTCATGCCCTGTTTTGCAGCAGCGCAATTTTTTCACTTTAATAATTTAATATTTTCTGTGCATTTTGCTTCTTGGGATTTCTAAATAGCAGATCTATAGGACTCCCAATAATGTTTTTCAGAAAACGGGTTGTATCAAATTGCAAAAATTTCAAAATGTTAAGACATGGTGAAAGCAAGATGAGACTATCACAGCAAGGACAGGGGCAGCGTGTTGAAGCACAACCTGTGAAGACTCCTGATTTTTAGAGCTATCTCCACACTTGAAGACTGGTGAAGACTTCTGGACCCCTTAAAGAAAATAAATATGGAAATATTGTTTATATTAGCCTATGATACCTATCTACAAGTAGACTAATAGAAAGACCAGCCTGGATTGAGGCTATTTTTGTTTTTGAGGCAAGAGTTGAAAGAAGAGAAGCAGAGCATGATTTCAGAAAAATCCCACTCTATTTTCATAGCCAGAGGGTTTCCGTCAGGGAAAAGGAGAAATAATAGCTTATATAAAATTCTGATATTTTATAAATATTTATTAATACTGAAATATCCACCAGAATCAATCACAGGTTCAGCAAAAGGAGCACATCTAAGTCTTGGTACAAGTTCTACTGAATGTGGTCTGAT
The DNA here is from genome assembly GCA_028566535.1 of Scolopax minor. Lineage (NCBI taxonomy): Eukaryota > Metazoa > Chordata > Aves > Charadriiformes > Scolopacidae > Scolopax > Scolopax minor. The sequence goes on from JAOXNG010000004.1 coordinate 9,978,708, forward strand.
TGCTTGCATTGATTTTGAGAAGGATGAGAGCTATCGAGACTTTGTCAAAGATTTTGCAAAGAAACCAAGAGATTCCACCTAGCAACCCTTGCAGCTGCACAGTCACAGGGCAAGGCATGGAGGTTATCCTATCGGGAGACTGTGCTCAGGAATTCTGATAGCTGATTTGGGGGGAATTTATCAGCTTCCTTTGTCACTGACCTTCATTCCTAATCTGAGAGCAGAGAGCTCATTTCATGTTTCAAATGGGAGTTGATGTTGCAAAGACTGGATTGTGGCCTGTCAGTAAGATATAAACATGTTGATTTCTTATCAGTTTACCAACATGAAGGGAAAGTGTCCTTGAGGCAAGTGAATCATCTTTGGATAGGATAATTAATTTTTGAAAACCTAAACTTGCCAGGATGCAATTATTTAGGTGAGTAAAGCAAACAGGATATAAACCATTAAGAAGAGCAGTAATACTATAAAAGGTTTAATTTTCTATGTTTTTAATTAAAATAACCCTGAACTTAACACTTCACTTCTTTTTTTTTTAAATTCTTTAGCATTTGAGAAGATGATTTTTTTTCTAATTGAAACTCTGTACACTTTCAGATAACTCTTAAAGTTTGGAATTTACAGGATTCTGTGATTTTTCTAGTTGCTCAAAAAGTACGCGATATTTTAGAAGATCTATAAGAGAGAGAATTTCTTTCCCAGAGCAAGGACAAGAGCAGTTATTTCACAGAGTGGTGGGTTTATTTTCCTCCCCCATTCCTGTGTATGCCATCTCTTTCCCTTTGCTTGCTCCCCTTGTAATGCAGTAGAGATTAAGGAAAGCAGAACACCTTTAAAAACAAGCTGAAGCACTTGGTCTCAAAACAAGCTGCCTTTATTCTAAGAGTTATTTTCCACCAATTAATTGTCTTTTTAAAAGAATTTCCTGTCAGTGACAGTGACAAAAATTTACAGTATTTGAATGAATCATTCTATGTAGATACATAAGCAGACTGAGTTTGAAACAAAATAGTTTTATTATTAATCTTGATTTATTTTTTTCCCTGAAATATGAGGGTAAAAAGAAGATTACAAGAACAAATTTGTAGATGTGCATGTGTGTGTGGATAATTAGTAAGGAGTAAAAATGAATTTAGTGGGATCCATCAGGTTTGGCTGGGGCTGAGGTAGCTCAGTGCTATCGGCTCTGCTGAGATTTCCTCTTTGGATAAGAGCTTGCAAGGCTGGGAAGTTCTTGAGTCTCTTGACAGCACAAAGCCAGTTCCCTGATTCGTTTGCTTGTAAAATTTCTCATTTCAAAATAAAAAGTTCAGATCATTCAGTGGAGTTAAAAATCTGTCAGTGATTGATATTTTTGTAGATGTGGAAAAAGTCCAAAGATAATATTAAACTTGGAGACATGTTTCATCTTATTTTTTTTTCTTTATCTAGCTGTATTATAAATGTTAGTAAAACTGTGACTAGCTCTGGCTATTTGCCTATCCTGACAAATATAGATAGATATTCTGTTATCCATTTGTAAGCTTAAAATATGTAATAAATTAGATGAAAATCAGGTATTTTTGTTTCTAGTGCCTACTATACATTTGTAACTGGTAAGATGGAAAACTATCTGGCTTTTTTTTACTTGTATTTTAAAGTAAGTATTCCTTTCTGCATTTGTAGAAATTAACTTTTTTGGCTACTGTTCCAACTTCAGAAGGAAGTAGCACTAGTCAATCTAACAGAAATTTTTATGAGGATGCAGTTACCTTTAGTTTGTTCCTTCCCATGTAGAGTTAAATTTTACTAGCATGAACAATCTCTTAGAGATATAAATACCACTATAGTAGAGAGAACCATATTGATTTTAACAATATTATTTAATTATATGGGGAAGATTTAAAAAAACCAACCTCATTGAATAGATATTTGATGCTTCACAATTAACGACCACAATTTTACCTGTGAAAAATGGTTAGACTTCTGAATGTGATCATTGTTATTAGAATAATTTTTGTTCAATAATCTGTTTCCTTTTATTGTCTTATATGCAGTGTTTGTCACTAGAATCTACAAGTAACTTATGAGTTTGCTGAATTGAGATGAATTAGTCTTGGAAAATATTTCATAATTTAAAATATGCATATATCCTTCCTCCCATCTTTGGCAAGCTCAGCTTAAAAATTTTCATCATTATTTGTTGATGAATAATATTCAGGTTAGGTTGGGTCAACACTGCTGATTTGGATCCACTGCAGTTTTCAAAAATATGACTGAATTTTTTGCTGCTGGAGTCCATTTCTGGAAAGAGAACTAGATCATTAGCTGGTGGGAAATGGCATAGTTACGCTGAAAACAATTTTCTCTAATTGATTATCTGGCTGATTCAATTTCTAATCTTGGCTCTCACTTGGACCAGACGCAATGTTATCTCTCAATATAACTCGTTAAATTTTATGAATTGATATCCCTATGAAATTTCTATTTGTACAACAGGCTTAGTATTTTTCTATCTATCTTATTAAAATCTAAAATAAATTGGGGCAACCCCATCCCACATTCAGGTAAGTGTCCTATTTTTGGTCTCCATGCCAACTCTCTGGAGAAGTGTCTACTATTTTGTACCATCATTAGGAGTACATTCTCTTGTTAGAGATAAGAAACCTGCTCTCCTTTCTATCGCCCTAGTCTATTCATTTAAAAATTGTTTCATTTTTACAACACTAATGTTATTCTCACCAGCTTGGCAACCCTGGGATAATAGCATAAATCAGTGAATTATTATTTTTGTTTAAGGCATTTCTAATTTTTAATTAAAAAGAAAAGTCAGACTCTTGCTGATCACCTACAGGATTGTGACTCTCCATGGTTACCTGTCACTCAAAGAGATCTAGCTCTGAGGAATGCTAATTAGCACTGTTAAAGCACTGGTAATTGAACTGTGGAGACAGCCTGCAGAAGGAGGCTGTTTGCATTCAGCACTGCTTTGCCATTTAAATGGACTGGTACAGTCATGAAGGTATGGTGGATAAAAGCAAAAAAAAAAAAAGCACTCAGGCTGTAATTTTTCACATTGACTTCAAAGTTGTTTACCAAAGTGTTTCCTAGAAACGAGTGCCCGTACCAAAAAAGTGTCATGCATAGCAACTTCACTGACAATCTATGCCTGAAAAATGCACAATGCCCTCCATATCTTTCTTTTCTTCTTCCCTGAAACAGCTGCTTGTAGCAATGAACTTCCAAATGCTGCCCTGGATGACCAACGCCGCTCCCCGTTCAGTGGTGAGGTTCCAAGCAAGAGATTAAAAATTAAAGGAAGCACCAAATTTTAAAAAAGCTGAAGGAAAAACCCTAAAGGAAACTAGTCTTCATGCTGTGGTTGATTCTTTTCCAGCTACTTATCCAACTCCCGTTGCTGTGATATCCACATGCCCTGGAATAACCTACCTTCCATCATAGTATTTTGCAGGTTTGCTGAGGTGAGGCAGAACAGCTCTTGGCGCAGTAGAAGTGAAACCCAAACCTTCCATCACAAGGGCAGGCTTTTTGTCTGACACCTTCAGATAGGTTTGACTTTTCTCTGAAGGTAAATATTTGGCATCTCTAGAAGATCTAGTATTTTCCTTAAGAGTACCCCAAAAGTGAGATAGCCATGCCATGCTGATCTGTTACGTCTTTGATTGCTCATGTGATCTCTTCTCCCATCTTACAGTTTAATGTCTCAAATTATTCTCCATGACTTCAAAGAGTTGCGTATTTGTTTAGCTCAGTAAATATGAGGAATCTCATTCACAGGTATGAAGTTGAACCAAGTTACCTTGGTCCTTAGAATGTGACACATACACGAGTCATTCATTTAGATACTCTGAGAATAACGAATACTGATTTTAAAATGTGCCCATCAACTAATAGGTGAAATGGGGATTTTTTTTTTCTGTTTATCAGATAAGCGTGTGTGTATTTTAGTACCTGGCAAGATCATGAATTGATCATTTGATTATGTAAAGTGAATATTTGCAGCATGTGACAGCTATAGTTTACCAAGCTATGGATATTTGAGACAGATGTGAACGTAAGCATTCCAGGCTACTGATGACTTTTGTGTTAAAATATGAAGATACGATAATGCAGAAAGTGTCCAAGTGTTATCTTCACTGATGAGTTAAATTTGAAATCCCTTTTCTCTTATGTGTAATGCTCCCACCTATTCTTCATGGATAAACTGACTCCAAATCTCCGTGTCCAGGGCTTCATACAGACATTTCAGTGTGTGAGACTCGGAGTCAGATGGGCAGCACGCAAGTGCTATCCTTATGTAGCTTGACTTTAGTCTTTATTTAACCAAAACTGTTCCTGTGTGAGATGTTCCCAGATTATTTTTGTTTTTACTGCTTTGTGGAGAACAGTCTGGATGGAAATTTTTCATGTTACGAAAAGAAAACCCAGTTAATAGTTTCATGTTCCTGAAAGATTTGAAATTTAACACTTTCCAGATCATATTATATCTGGAGAACAGTAAAGCTGACCCAAAGACCTGTGTGCTAGCACGTTTCTGCCTTGCTCCATGCCTTCTAATGGGATGAGTTGGCACATTCACCATGTTTCATTTCTCATGGGTGTTTCACAGGAGGCATCCCCATCTCTTTGCACCTCCTGACTGTAGCCTGTGCTGGTTAGGTAGATAAGGAGCCATATATCTTTTCATATGATTTACACTTTGTTATTCAAAAATACTAGGGGAAGAATTGATATCCCAAGGTCCGCTCAGGAGTATAGTGGCACATCACTGGCTTTTAATCTGAATCATCTCAGACTGTTGCCTTGGGAGCACTGCCTTTTTTCACCTATTTGAAGGTTGTGTTTGAAGGGGTACTGTCTTTCTGTCATTTATGTTAAGCTGTTATTTGTTTAGCCTTCATGTTTCTCATGAGTTTTGTCTCCGAAATGCTTTGTGCACGCCAGGACCCTGGTGAAACATGGGCAGGGTGCAGTGTGTGATCAGTGCAAGGCATCTCACAGGGTCCCAACCCAAACTGGAAGGCACAGGGCAGCCGTGCTCTTGGTGGGACCTCTGCAGCATGGTGGTGTCATGATTGTGATGTCCCCACTGTGGAGCTCCCTGCCCGGCATGCCTCATGGGTACTATGGAGAAGCAGGGGTGCTGGCTTTGCTGAGTCTCACAAGGGCTGAGAGCCTGCTGGAGTGTCCTGCAGCTGTGCAGGACAGGCACCTGAAAATAAGAAGGAAGATTGCCCCTAGCTCCCACCTGTCAGTTAAGCAACGAAAATCAGAAAAGGAAACTCTGACTTAACTGCCCCAAAAGAAGGCTGGAGTCATTTTGAATGGTGCAGGCATCATTTAGCCCCGAATAGATGACACTATTAATCCCCTAAATTTGAAAGCTCACTGGTTAGGGCATAGATTAGTGCCTACGGAGACCACATGAAGCCTTTTACTGGTAATGGCAGGGGCTATGGAGAGGTGCTGTATCAGGGGCTCCAGGGACACGTGGGCTCCTGTGACCCAGTGCCTGAGTGGGAGGTGCTGCTGTTTCTACAGCAGCCCCTCATGCTCTGGAGTGGTGGCACAGCACAGCACTTTGATTGCAGTGAGTCTTTCAAATACACAGTGAGGTTTTTGAGACTAGACCAATACTGACCTATTGACAAGTAGACTGTAAGGTCATTGAAATCAGATGGTGGACCTACTGTGGAACCCATTTTCTAGCAGGGCAAGAACGTTATAAGACCTATTTTTGGCCATCTGGAATGGCAGTCACCGCAGGTAAAATGCCACACAGAAACAAAGAAATTCTTCCTCTGTGGCTTCAGAGGAAGTGAAATCAAATGTGTCTTTGCTCTTCCTCACCTGCCTCTGGAGAATTGCACTAGTTAGATTCACACAGAGGAGCTCAGTTTTGAGTTCAGGCGTTTTCTAAATGTGCAAACGTTTTGCAAGTGTCAGGACCAGATACATTGAGCAGAGGTGCTGTATTTGTGTGGGGAATGTGGTAATGTGGAACACTGGAGCAATAGATGTTTTGGTGGTTTTTTTTTTTTTAGTGTTAAGAAGAAAAAATATCTGATTTGGGAAAATTAGACAGTGACTGTATTAAATTGGAATTTCTCCTCTATAGGCTTGCCAGAAAAATTATTGGTGTTACTGACAAACCGAAAGGTAAAAAGAACAGATGACTTAGCTGGTGTCACTCAACATGTGAATACCAGAGATAAGAGGCTAGATATCTTGAACCCATGTCCTATTCATTAGCCCAGGCTGCCTGACACAGGCTGTTAACAGAGACACGGATAATTAGAAAAAGAAAGTCTTATGATACATTATTTGTGTCTGCCTAGTCTTTTCCAGGGCAGAAAGGCTTTCCACTTAGAATTTGTCTGCAAAGGGATATTTTCTCCTATGATTATGCCAGTATAATAATTTTATTTCAATTTAATCTGAACTGCAAATAAGTATTGTAGTACTAGGGAGTGACATCAGTGTGACTGGGGAGATTTAGTACTCAGTTACAGCAGTATATTTTCTCAGTAAAGCTCCCCAATGTATACAAACCCTTAAACAAGCAGCCTAGTACTCATTTCCAATAAGTAGACGTGTCTCAGAGCACCAACTTGCCCCAAGTGCTGATAATACCAAGATTTGGATTTTTGGAGCAGTGGTACATGCAGACATATTCAAACCAGTATGTGGCTGGAATTTCATACCTGCTGTTCTGTGTATGGTTGGGTACATTGTTACGTGGATCAGCCAAGAAAATACATGGAGTTATGCCCTACAAAAAAACTAGCACAAAGGCACAGCTAGTTTTGAACCAGCAGTGGGTTTTCAGTACTTTTTATACCAGGCTACCCTCATTTAGAGTAAAGGTTGCAGTGTTTCCATTTCAATTTGAAAAGAGAGGGGACCCTGGAGGCTGGATCATTTGCTCATGTAAATTAGTGATGCACCGTTCTCTCTGGTGACGTTGAATTACTGTCACCTGATAATATTTGCTTTACTTCTGTGGCAAAAGAGCAGTAAAAGCCTTCCACTTCTGCAAATGAACAGCAAGTAACCGTACCCATCAAAAATAGCTTAATAAAACCACTAAGAAACCTTTCTCAGCTAATTGTAAACAAACTGAAATTTTGCTTACGTATATTGTGAGTGTATTTATATTCTCTCGTTGTTGGGAAGAGTGTGGGGTGAACTGGATTGCTGTGTCTGTGCAGACCATATGTAGCTGCCCTATGGAACGCTGCCGCAGAGATACAGCCCCATGGCACTACCCCAGCCCCTCTATTGCGTCCTGCTGGTGCCTGACAGGCCCCAGAGAGGTGTCCGCCGCCGTCTGTGGAGGGTTCTTGCCTTACACAGTAGCCTGGTGTAATTCACAGAATCACAGAATCTTAGTTGTTGGAAGGGACCTTTGAGATCATCAAGTCCAACCACATTTAAAAACAAAACAAAACGAAACAAACAAACAAAAAAACTTAAAAAAAAAAAAGCAGAAAAAAACCACACCCCAAAAAAAAAAACCCAACCCCCCAAAAAAACCTCAACAAACCCATAAAACTCAGAAAACC
>JAOXNG010000004.1:10014578-10025774 GCA_028566535.1 Scolopax minor
CAGCAACGACCACTTCTCACCGGGCTCGCCACCCAGCCACCTCTCCCCAGAGATCGACCCAAAGACGGGGTTTTGAATTCCTCGCTACAGAGGAGACTCCACAGCCTCTCAGGCAGCCTCCTCCTGGGTTTGACCTCCCTCACAGTTAGAGAGTTGTTTTCTTATGTTTAAGTTCATGCCATTGTCTCTTGCTCTTTCAATGGATACTGCTGGTGTCTGACTGTCTTTGTATCCCTCACCCATCTTTTTCTTTTTTTTAATTTCTTTTTTTCCTAAATTTTTTCCGTATGAGAAATTTTTATTTTTCCTTGTAATTTTTATAAAGGCAAAAAAAAAATTGGCTTAAAAATTAATAGAGAAGAAAGTCATACCGATGAAATATTTTTATTCTAAATATTTTTACTGAAAGTAAAATTCTTAATAGCTGATTTTCTGTAGCTGCTGAACTCCTACCTCAGAACCAATACACTGGTTGTGTAGGCAGTGGTTTGAGTCAAGTTTCTGGTTCGGAGGTGTCTGGAAGATACTCTATCTGTAAGAAACCCTGTGCTTATCACAAACACTCTGTGTGGGGCTGAAGTGGTGACAGGCAAGTGCGGTTTTTGCAGAGATGAGTAGATGCACCTGTAACCACGTCTGGATTCTACAAGACACTCGTCTTTGGTCGTTATTTTTATGTTATAACAATGCTTTTAATTTCTGGAGTTTCTTAATTTATGAAAACTCTTTTTAACTGGCTGTTTAGAAGAAGACAATCTGATTTTTTTTTTTTAAAAAAGCAAATCAAACCAAAAAAAAAAAATGAAAACCAAAAGTAAAGAGTAGATCAAGCTACTGTAGCAAAAGGCCTGATTCTGCAGCCCGTGTTCAGACCCAACCCCCACTCCCTCTGCTGGGGGCTGTGCCTTCCAGGTCACACACTTTCTTGCTTCTTGGAACAGTGCATTTCTCTGCCCTATGTGAGAATGGAAGAACAATCCCACTTAGAGCACCTTGTTTGGCTATTTAAGGGTCAAATCACTTAATTATTCCATGCTTTTGGGCTTTCAAATGCCATTTTATGAGCCTTTTCTTTTATGAAGAATTTTTCTCCCCTCTGTTCCTTTTGCAAGGCACAGGGAATGGCTGGGTGCTCAGGGAAGGGGTATTGTCTACTTATTTTCTGTGTGCTGTTGTACAAATTAGTATGTAACTAATAATTAATGAACACACAACAATACTGATTTCTGTGTAGAAGGATTACAGGATTTACACAACTATTTTTGTTCAGTTTCAAGTTCTTCATGGAAAACAAAATATATTCCTTCATCACACTCTTGAAGGATATGACATTGTCTTCATGCATTTTAGTTGAGTCCTTCAGGACAATGTTGTTTCCTGCTGCTGGTTCCTAAATCAAGATCACTCCATGAAACAGTGTTAATGTTTCACTGTTTATGCAGGTCAGTGACTCATGTAGTTGGTATCTGCAATCAGGAGGATAAGGTCACCATATTTTGCCTTAAAGCACTGGGAGATGAATGCAGAAGATGAAGGAAATAGATAATGGAATGACTGCCAGGAGAATTATTTATTTGATTGAAATTTTTCTAGCAGATACATTCATTTTAATATTTGTTAGTATTACTTTTTTGCTTGCATTTGACTGGAATAAAAATATACAGATTTATTTTTATTGGATATCTACACATGCTTTGACCTCAGCATTTAGGCATTTAGCAAACGAGATGTTTATTTTAAATTGAACTTTAGTCACTTGCTGATTGCTTGTACCAGGTAAGAAGGCTTACGGGTGTGACCTATTGCAGTACTGACAGTTCTTGTGATTGTACTGTGACTTTCATTAGTATTATTTTGCCAAAGTTTCCCTTTGTTTTTGTAGAATTTTTTTTGAAGCTCAGCTGAGATTAAAAGACAAATTACTAGATTTTGTAAGTAAAGAGGAATACTGAAAAATTTATACAAGACCTATAAAGAGAAATAGAGAGCCTGGAGTCTGGTCCTCCAGAGCTGGCAGCCAGAGGTGTGTAGGCTTCTAGTTTAAATACCTAAGGAAGGCTTTAATGACATTATTGGCATTGAGATAAAACAAGAATAAGTCTAGCTGACGGGATGAATATAACAAAGAAAACCTTGTTTAATGTAATAAGGCACATGCGTGTGCACACGCTCAAGTACACACGTGCACACAGAATTTTAAGCAAACTTTGGATGTTAGGTTTGGTTAAATGCCTGGCTGCAGGCTCAGCACTAACACAAGTGAAGAGAAAGAACAGGAGCAGCACAGCTGTGTTGTGTACGGATGAGACAATGCGTTTTTCTGTGAGCCACTGTAATTTCTTACAATAGAAAGCTACAGTAAAAGCAGGCCAGCTACTCACTTTTTTTGGCTTCCTCCAGTTTGTCCTTGGCACGTTTTTCTGCCTGCAGAAGCTGCTGGATTCCCTGAGACTGGCTGGTCATGCTGATTGCTGAGGCTGCTGCACTTCTGTGGGGACCGGAGCTCAGAGGGAGCTTTATACGGTTGTTATGTTCTTCCTTGTGCTTTTTGTTCTGTCTGTTATTACAACAGCCTTCCAGATTGCACCAAACCAGCCGGCTCTGCCTGGATTGCTGCTGGGCAAAAAGGCCTGCTAGTGTAATCAGGAAAACACAGCAGCAAGGTTGAAAGGAATGTTCTTCCCTCCTCAGGGTCACTGAAAATCTGAAGCGTCCGCTTAACACATTGGGAAAAGAAGAGAAGAATACTCCAAGTGGCTTGTACTTTAATGGGGACTTCGGGGTTTTTTTTGATCTTCTAGTGCTGAAGCAGAATGTAGTTAATCTTGTCAGAGGAACTCGGGGGGGAAACAGTGTTTCTTGGAATTTCCTTTTAATAAAAGTTCCTATGTATGTGAAGAATCAGACTCAGTCAGCAAGTAGTTGTGGTTGAACACAGTGAACTGGCAATAGACTTTTGTTTGGTGTGACTTCTTAATGTTATTCATTAGAATTTTTTCACTTTAAAAAGAAATCTTTATTGAAAATTAATTCATCAGAGACTAAAGTTTAAAAAAGTATGTGGTGGTTGAGGGGTGCTCTGTCTTTTAATCGGTCATAGAGGAGATGGGTGCTGTGGTGGGAAGCTGTGGAATAAGCTTGAAGACACAGACTTTAGGAAGGTATGACTGGTGGTCTAGGTCTTGCTTTCAAACCCTACTAACACATGCAATAGTCAAACAGACGTGAGAGCATGGCTGCAGATGCACATCCTGTTCCCTACGATAGGAAAGTGTTTTGAGAGCTCCCGCACAAATGTGCACATTTATATTTTGAATCCTTATAAAAAAACCACAACAAGTACTGTTGTCAAAGGTGTTTCAGCTATTGCAGAGGAGGGGCACATGTCAAGATGCATAATTAAATTAGAATTTTTTTCAAATACTTCATAGCATGAGTTAAGCATATTTATTGCAAGTTCTGACACAGTTATGTCAGGACAAGAGATCACCTTCTGATGTAAATAGGTTTTTCTGGCTGCAATTGTTTATATATATTTATACAAATGTGTGTGTGTATATATGATTTCTGCGTATATATGATTTCTGCATTTATATGATAAAAATAAAATAAAACTATTTGTTGCTCTCTGTGAATGGTCCTTGCTGTGGGGTCCTTTCTTTTCTGGGACTTCCTAGGGCAGCTGTGCCATGCTACTTGCTGCTGCAAGGCTGTTACCTGGTCCTTATGAGGAAATGTGTACTGTTGTTATGAAGGTTGGGGTTCTTTCCTCCCCCCCTCAAATAGCTGCAGGCTTGAGCAAACATGGAGGGAGAAGCCTCTTGCCCTATTACTGTCTTCGTCTGTGCTCTGAATGACAGTAGCCCTGAGACTTTGGAAAGGAAGTTGTTTTGTTTTCTGATTTGTGATATTGTGGAGTCATATTCCGCCCAGGGTCCCTCTTGGGAAAATGCCTATTTCTTACAACATATTAGTCACTGAGTCTCTTCCTTCATCCAGAAACCATGCGAGGTGTCTCCTCATCGCCAGCACTGAAATCAGAGATCTCTAGCTTCAGGAGAGCAGACACGGCACTATTTTTAGAAGATTTTAATGCATAGCCTTGAAGCTTATTTTATTCAGACATATAAGAGGAAGTGATGATCAATTGTACAAAAAAACTGTAGGGTTAGAAAGCCTATTGTGCCACTAGGGCTTAGCTCTATGTGTTCTGACCAGCAAAGAAAAGCAGAAGTGGAAAATGAAAGTAAAAAATGAAGAGATTTGGTTTACTGGGCAGGAAACTTGGGCTCAAAACTTTAAAGCAGTAGTAGCTTAAAAATTAAATAGGAAGTGGAAATGTCAAGCTTCTCTCAGACATCAAAAGAGCATTCCAGGCAAAGGGTCTTGTCAAGCAAATCTCTGCGCTACAAGAAATGTTACAAAACTGCTAGCAAACTAAACTGTTTCAGAGTTTCTGGAGTTAACTTGAAAGCATTCGACCCTTTGGTTTTTTCAGAGCAGTTCTCAATGCTGTAATTATGTTCCATGGGCCTCAGTAATGATCTGAATTTTGATATTTACAATCTGTTAATTTTAATTAATATTTCACAGAAAATAGCTCTAGACAATAAATTTTCATGGAAAAAATCCATCCTTGAACAGATTACAAAACTCTTCCATTGTTAAAAAATTCATATATTTCTGAAGCAGATCATTTGAGCTGCAGATGTCATAGTTCACTTATTTCAATGTTTTTCTGACTGAAAACAAATCTCAGTTTTTAATTTTCCTACTAGTTAGTTCACATATAGTGTGGTGGCTGCCATGCTGGCACTCCTCATGGCATCAGGAGGTACTGGTACACCTCTCCAGGGGACAAGATGGTAATTTTTTTTGGCTGGTGCTTATACACATCCTGTAAGACTCCACACAAAGTACTGCCACTTAGAACTAATTTCAAACCTTGTCTGATGATGGCGGTGATGATCTCAGACTATGTTGACATGGCACCTCTATGTATCCCACTTCATGGATAATTCATTAAAGTAGGTTAAGCCACCAACTGACCAAACAGGCTCCTACTTCATCACACAAGCTATAAGAAACTTCTCTGTGTCATAGTTGCTGGCTTTCTTTCCAAGCTTGCTCCAGACTCTAATTAGGGAAGAGAAGCTGATGTGGTGACTGGTGATGGGGGCACAGAGAGGTGTCACCAGAAGGAGAGAGAGCAGAGAGGAGTTTGGTGCTTTCTTTTTTTAAAGACTCCTCCCTTTTCTTTGCAGCATCTCATCCAGCTATCTGAGTCCCCAGAATTTCCTGAAACCTTTCTGTTTATCACCACTGACAGAAGGGGAAAAACAGGCTCAGTTCTGGTATTCTTGCTCCCCTAAAGCTGTGGAGCAAGGAAATGAGTCTTACAAGGGACGAGAGACCCTGCTGAGCTCCCCCTGCTCATCCACAATGTAACTGGCAGAAAAACTCAAAATCAGGCATTTCTAGTGTAGATGGAGGCTGTGTGGCTGCTGACTTCTCTCTTGCAGTGGGAAGGTCAGGAGCAGTAGCTAAATTCACCCCAAGCAGTTCAGATTATTTCATTTGGAAAAAAGTCTGCTTGCTGTTACTCAGATTGAGCCTTACCTAGCATGAATATAACAACTTCTCAGTCTGTCTGCCACTGAGCAGTAAAGGCAGTGCTGTGGCATCCTTTTAAGTGGTTTAAGTGTGCACAGGCTCTTCTGTATGTAGGAGGGCAGCAGGCAGAGTTTCCACTGAAATGTGTTTAAGTTGAAAGACTCCCATGCATTGCCTCTGTGGCTGTATTTCCCAAAGCACACAATTCTTTTTTTTTTAAATCACTTTTTTATTATAAAATAATATTTCTTCCAAATAAGCTGCTGTGAGTACCAAGTAGTACTCTGTGTTAGGTTACAGCTTCAAAGTGGTGACATTGATTCAATGATAAAAAGTTAAAATCAGCAGCATGTCAGGCACGGCAGCTGGCACGGATGCTTTTGTCTGTGCATGCCTTTTTTTGCTGTTCTAGAAAGGTCTAAGTAAAGAAAAACAAGGTACATACACACCTGCATAGCTTCCTACATCACAATGGGGAATACTTTTTCTGACAAAAATGGAGTGCCTTCAAATGAAGTAAGATGTATCATGTTGAAAAAGAGTAGTGGGCTCATGTAAGTGTTAATGGCCAGAGGTCTTTGTGCATAAATTAAAATGTATGCAGTGAAAACCATTAAGCATTTCTCAAAATCATGGCCTTTTCTCTCTGAATTCAGAAACTATGTTTTCTTATATTAAAAGAAATATAGTTATGAACGGTGTACTGAAGTTGTAACTATGTCTGCAAGCTAGGAATCTCACTACAGCATTTTCTGACAGTGACGTTCTGGCTCTGTTGACATCAGCGCAGTTAACCTTGGCAGCCTGAATTTCACCAAGAGGCCTGAAAAATATGAGAACAAATAGGTAAGCAAAGATGAATAATTATTAAAATATTGCCAGAGGCAGGTTGCTGCCGTACTGTCTGAGTGAGCTTATTGACTGCTGGCCAAGTCTGTCGACACAGCCTCAGCTTCAGCTGGAACATTCAGCTGGCATAGCAGTCTGCCTACCCTTTATTGAACACCTACCTGTAAAACGACTCATATTTTTTCCTAAATTTGGCCTATGTCTAGATATGAGTAATTATGTTTGCAACTATAGTTGGTTTGGCATTCAACTTTTTTTCTAAAAACATTTTCAACTTCCAGGAGAAAAACTGAGGAAAAGATATGTATCCTTTTTTTTTCTTTCCTTTTTTTTTTTTTTTTTTCACTGCCTACGTGATAATTCAGGTAAAGTAAATAATAAAAATAAAATGGAGGGGAGGGGGAGAAAGGGGCAAAAAAAATGCCATAGTCTCTAAAACTTCCAGGTTAATTTGTAACTTGGCCATCAGTATGTGATTATTTCCTATTCTCAGCGTATGGTGTGTTCATCCCAGCCAGCAGGTAAGCCCCCACCCAGCAGTTTTCTCACTCCCCCACAGTGGCATAGAGTGCAGAGTTAAAAGAGCAAAAGCAAGAAAACTTGTGGGTCAAGATAAAAACAGCTTAAAAAGTGAGGGGAAGTTGTGGGGGGAAGCAAAGTGATGCCAAGGCAGTTGCTCATCACCTCCCACGAGCAAACCAATAACCAGTCAACCTCTAAATAGTGGCTAGTTGGGTTGGAAAGACCAGATCCCTGGTTTTATTGCTGAGCCTGGCATTGCTTGACATGCAATATGCCTCCTTCGGTCAGTCTGGGTTGCTGTCCTGTCTGTGTCCCCTCCAGCTCTTGCCCACCCACCCTACTCCCTGGGGGGCCAGAGTGAGGATTGAAGGAAGCCTTGACACACTGCAAGGCACTGTTCAGCAGTGCTTAAAACATCAGTGTGCTATCAACACAATTATAGTCACGAGCCCACAAGGTGTGGGCTGTGATGAACCCATTAACTCCATCCCAGCCAGACCCAACATTGTTTAATTTCAAATAACATTTCCTTGTTTTTCTTTTCTCAGTGCAGCTATTTGCTATCTTCTTTTCCACCCTTCTGCATAAAAGCATGCCTCTTCCCCTGTTACATCCTCCTGATGATTTTTAGTATTGCTGCCTTCCCCAAAAGAAGTTTGCAGCCTCATCAGCATATGTGTGCAGGGAGGGGAGGGGAAGTGGGGAGTCATGCAACTATATTTTGAACTATGTAGGCTAACCAACAACTCGCATCCATGTCACAGCTCAACATTCACTTGAAAAAAAACAAATGTAGTATATCTGAAAATTTCTTCAGTGCTGTCTCAAATTAGATTTAGCAAGATGGACAAAGATAGCACAATGAAAATAGTTCAACTTTGCAGACTAGAGTAGCTGAAGCTGTAGTCCTCTATACTGTACGTATGTGCTGCTGCTTTGTATACAGCTCAAGCTCATTGGTGTCATCAACCAATTTGCTGACCTTTAGAAAAACTTAATTTTCTACTCAGTCATTTCACTGTATTTTATTCCAGCTCTGAGCAACACCAGCTTAACCTGAAAGTGAATAAAAGGAATAAGAAGAATTTTATTTCTTCTAGTGAAAATATGAGTGCTACAATAGGAAGAAGGAAACCTTACTTTCTTTTAAGTCCTCATAAACCAAGTGATTATTTGGAAAGGTAAGACACAAAATTTGGCGTGGAAAAATGACTGATACTGGCAATCTATCTTTAAAACCAGAGTAGATATTGCCTTAGCTAAGCTAGTCCCTGTAAAATTTCCTGATATTATTCCTGATACAATTATGGAGATGATGGGGGTATTTTTCTCCTTATTTTCTAAGACCTGCTTTTTAAATTATTGTTCCTTAAACAAGAGACATGTACTTAAGTTAGTACACATGTATATGCACAAACATGTGTTTGTGCATTGAGATTTAAAATCTCTAGTTCTTCACTTTCCAGTGCCTTCTAGGATTTTTGGTCTAATAAAAATAAATAGAACCTACCCTCTGTTCATAAAAGAAATCGGAACATTAACTAATTTTAGCCTATTCACCATTTTACATCATGTCTCTGGTATTTCTGTTCTCTGTTTCTATCACTCCTCACGTGGTTGCAAGCGTAGCAATTCTTGCATGTCAGGCAGTTCCTCATCTTAGACGGGGAAGGACTTTCCTTGTTGAGCCTTCATGCAATAAATACACTCTTTTTTAAAAAAAGTTTTTTAACCAGTGCCTTGGTAATCCAGAGGGGTTTGAGTTTTGCTTTGCAGGAAGCAATTCTGCTGGTGAATGTCTCTGTATGTTTTATGTAAAGCATTTGTCCCTCTTATGGGCTTGGAAAAAAGGTTGAAATTCACCATTAGTTTTGCTTTTCTTTTGAACACTTCACTTGCAAGTAATTTCAGAGTTTAGCTAAACTAAGCACAGTTATAGCATGTTGAATGTGTTCTAACTTCTAGTGTCAGACTTCAATTTATGCTGCTGCGTGCAGGACATAAAAAATGGCAGCACATCTGCGTGCAGCACGCTTCACGTTTTCCTACCGTGAGGAATTTTTCTGCTTTATACAGCAAGGACATGTATTAAAGTCTTCCTGATAGATTTTCCTTATATTTTCAGGGCTGCCACTGCAAAAATTGCATCAGATTATTTTCTCTGAGCCAGTTTTGGTGAATTTTTTGGGCAATGGCATAATGTGTCATCAACTGGTCAGTGTTTCTAATCCAGTACTATCGGTTTTAAAGCATTACTTTAGGCGTATAGTACTCCTTAAGATGCAAATACTATGGCAGGACTTGTGAAGGGAAATATGGGAACCACAATTGGAGAGTTAGAGCCAGCTAACCCTTACAGCTGACAGAACAGCAGCACTTGTGCACGGGTACATTGAACATGTACAGAGAAGTGCAACGAAGTGGAAAGCTCAGGGAACTGCCATTGTTGAGTCTGGAGAAAAAGGCTGAGGGGAGACCTTGTTGGTTCTACTGCTACCTAAAAGGAGATTGTAGCCAGGTGACTGTTGGTCTCTTTTCCCTTGTAACAAGTGACAGAATGAGAGGAAATGGCCTCTAGTTGCACCAGGGGAGATTTAGACTGGATATTAGGACAAATTCCTTCCCTGAAAGGGTTGTCAAACATTGGAAATGGTTGCCCAGGGAAGTGTTCAAGTCACCATCCCTGGATGTATTTAAAAGACATGTAGATGTAGTGCTGAGGGACATGGTTTAGTGGTGGACTTGGCAGTGTCAGGTTTACTCTTGGACTTGATGATCTTAAAGGTCTCTTCCAACTATAACGATTTTATGATTCTGTGAAGATATTGCTGCTGGATCCAAAGGCCACCACATAGATTATCTGCTCTCAGTTAAATGCAGGAGGCGACCAGTCTCACAGAAAAGCTTGGGGCCTGGCAGAGACCTCCCTTCTCCTTGTACTACTTGTGCCACAGGCCACTAGCTGCCTGCTAGTCAGGCATTGAGATGTCGGCCTAACCCGATGAGGAAGAAGATGTAAGGTGAGGGAGCAAGACATGGGGTTGTGGGCCTGGTCTGAGGTAAAGGGACTGGGGTATGAAGATGAAGCTGGTGGGAGCCAGCTGCAGAGAAGCTGGGGCCTTCATAACAGCATTTCAGGGGAAAGGTGAGACTCAGCTCTGAACTTCGCATTTAGCCTAGTGTTTGAGATCGTTCTTGGTGTGTGGTGGAAAGTAACAGAAGTGGTGATGCTGAGATAGGTCAAAAATGATGTATATCATTGTCCTGGAAGTGTTATAAACTGAAGAGGTGCATTTCTAACAGGAACTGTGCTTTTAATAGTGAATCTTGGAGCAGGGGTCACCATGGAAGAACGCCTTATCTCTGTGTTTCTGTGGTTATTGCACAGAAGTTTTATGGGTCAAACTTTGCTTGGAAGCTGCAAAGAACAGAGAGGAACAAAGTATTCTACAGTAAGGAACTTTCTGGAAGTTTCTTGTCTGCCCACAGGCCCTGTGGAGAACCACAAGATTTCTGGTACCACACAGCATTTTAAAGGGGAATGTCTGACCACTGATCTATGATATTTTGAAGTCATCACAGGAGAAGGGAGGATTACTAATATTTTTTAAAATTATTTATATTTTTAATATAAAATGGAATTTTATATTAATTTATATTTTAACATAAACATAATTCACATGCAGTTAATGTTAATATGAAAAGTTTTCTCTAGTAAATATATAATCAGACAAGCTGCTAGAAATCACAATATAGACAAAATATTATCAATAATAATTTGATAATAATTGATCAAATTATTATAGGATTGAGCAGCTGTCTAGTTCATCTTTGAGAAGATGAATTAGGTGGCTGTTAGAGGAAGAATTGGAATTGGACTACTATGAAAGCATTATTGTCTGTATTTCTATCTGAGGATATTGTGAATATTTACATTGTTCTCTTTTGATGCTATGGGTGACAGCAGAAGAAGCATGGATTAAAGCTCCTCTCATAGAGTATGGCCCAGGCTATTATTGCTTTGAAAGATGTCAAAAAATACATTAAAAAAAAAAAAGCTTTATGATTACGGTAAGATAACTCCTTATAAAAGGCTACACGATATTGGCTCTCAAAACCCTCTTGAAATTAAATTAAATCTATTGAAATTCTTAGTAAAGACCTAACAAGTACTAGCTTTTATTCTGCCAGTGTGCCCTACTGGATCTTTTC
>JAOXNG010000004.1:10027542-10050194 GCA_028566535.1 Scolopax minor
GTACTCGAGGTGAGGCCTCACCAGTGCCAAGTACAGAGGCACTGTACAGATGACTTCACTACTCCTGCTGACCACACATTTCACTGAATTTCACTGAAATTTTAGAGTTGGAAGGGACCAAAGAGATCATCTAGTCCAACTCCCCTGCCGAAGCAGGATTGCCCATAGCTAGAGCATGTTACTCAGGACTCAGGATTAATGGCACTCTTTTCCAGAAGGTTATAGAAGATACGATCTTTCTGGTCTACACTTGAACTCTTACGAAATCTAAATATACAGAAGTTCCTGGAGGCATTGCACAGAGCTTTTGGCATGCTTTTCCTTCTCATACTCAGGGCAGGACACACTTAGATATCACAGAATGATATGGGGTTGGAAGCGACCACCTAGTCTATGCTGTCCTTACCTCTTAGCCAAATAGACTAGATTAGTCTCATTTCTGTGACAGTGCTATTTTGGCCAAGCAAGTTGGTTAGCATTTTCCTCAGACCTGTATCTTGGGATAGACCAGCAACTACACTAACACACAGTAAGGGCTTGCACTATAACTTCGTGTATAAAACACAAAAGACTACAGTAACAGATGAAACACCACAAATCACAAATCAAACAGCCCATGTCCCAGATGCAGTAATTGTCTCTAGCTTTATTTTTTTCTTAAGGGTTTCAATGTTCAAATATATTCAAGAAAGTGAGAAGCTCCTGGTTTTTCTTCTTTGGCCTCATTCAGAGCTCCAACTAAACTTAGGCCCTCTATCTCAGGGTGCATGTCAGACCACACACACATTAGACAAACATGCAACAGAGCATGGGAGGTCATCTGCCAATGTAGCAGCTAGGGCAAGCTGTCACACTGAAAGCACTGCAGCTTTTGAGGGACTTGTTCATAATCTCACAACCCCATCTTCTTAATCTATCCTTGCTACCTTTCTCTTTGTTTTCTTTCACCTTACGATTCAGGCATGTGCTTTCCTCAGCCTCAAATAAATCTGTTGTCTTTGATTTGGTGGTTGATTTCCATGTAGTACTCGTTGCTGCTGTCCTGGAGAGGTGACAACCCAAATCAGCTGCTGCTAGGTCAATAACAGCATTTGGTGACACCACGATTTTCATGGTCTGTTATTTATCTTCTTCCTTCAGGACTCCATGCAAGGGTAATTACAGGATATGCAGCCCACACACTTAAAAGAGCTTCAGTCCCAGGGTACAGGTGATTTTTGGGTAGTGAGAGTGCCTGAAGGAACTTGTTTGTTCAGCCTGAAGAAAAGGAGGCTGAGGGGAGACCTGAATGCTTTCTACAGCAATAGAGAAAGGAGAGGTTGTCTCTTCTCCCAAGGAACAGGAGATAGGACAAAAGAAAAAGGCCTCAAGTTGTGCCAGGAGAGGTTTAGACTGGATATTAGGAAAAATTTTTACACTAAAAGGGTTATGAAGCACTGGAATGGGCTGCCCAGGGAAGAGTTTGAGGCACCATCCCTGGAGATATTTAAAAGATGGGTTGACATAGTGCTTAGAGACAGGGTTTAGTGATGGTTTTTGGCAGTGTCAGGTTGATGGTTGGACTCAATGAGCTGAAAGATCATGTCCAACCCAGGTAATTGTGTGATTTTATGGTTTTCTTTCACTTCTGGAACAATTGAGGGAAGTCTCTGACATGGGCACAGCTTAGACTCCTTCAGGTCTCATTGCTTCAGTTCTCTGGTTCCTGGAACATGGATTTGGAAAGAACAGCTAGCTGAGGAGATGGGCAGAAATTTCAAATGACTTCTAAAGAGTTAGGAATGACACTCCTGAAAGATCAAAATGTGTATTTTTCACCTAAATCCAAATGAGAAGATTACTGAACTCTCTGACAGAATCATGGGATGCATAGAAGTTAAATGATTGCTAATGAGTGCTTAATTATTTTTTTTTTTGGTGGTGGTGGTGTCCAATTATTTGTATCTTTTGAAGGTGAACAGATGGTACTTTTAATCACTGGGGAAAAGCTCTGGCTTTGTGTCTGTCATTTCTCTTTGTGATAGCACTGCAAGAAGACATGGCATCACATTGAAAACAGGCCTTTCCTAAGAGTATTCTTACACAGCCTCATCCAGGCTCCAAACTTGTTCCCACATGGATACTGCATCTATCTGAGTTTTTCAAAGGACCTTGGGGTGGATTTCAAAGCCACAACTCTGAAGGTCTGGAACGTAGCCTGGTTTGTGAGAAAGCACGGAGGAAACTGTGACTGTCACAATGAATCAGAAGAGTAGGCATTTCAGATGAAGTGAGGTGAAGATCCTGTGCCTGTTTCTGCAAGGACAGCAAAACCCCAGGGAGAGCTGCTGTACGTGCTCATGAACTCTGGCACAAGAGCTCTGTGACAGCTACCTTAAGAGACAGCTAAAAACCAAACAAGCACACAAGCAAGCAGAAGGCTGTGGAAACTTGTCCTACGATGTGAGAAGTTGTTTATCTTGTCAAGAGCTTTCTCACAGAGAGGCATGTGACCCCCTGTTTGGGGTGAGTATGGAAAGGAGCGCAAAGGAGGAAGTTACAGGCCATGACAATGGCCAATTTTTTTCTTCTCTTTTCCGATGTGAAGAGCTCAGTTAACTGTTTTCAGGTCTACGTTTTTCAGTAACATTACTAAATCACAGCCTCCACACAGAAACCTTGAAGAGTCAGACTTCAAAATTTGACTAAATGAAAGCCAAAGTATTGGGAAATGGCTGGAAGAATTAATTGCATTTATTATAGTTATTACACAGACTCTTAATTCTCAGAGATTTTGTAGAATGTGGGTGGCAGTAAGCTCCATGTTTGGAGGAAACCCTCACATTAAAAAGAACGTTTCAAAGCAGAAATATTTCAGATTCCCATAAGAACGGAATGATTGGGTGAAAAAAAGCCAGTTAGGGCCACTCCAGAGTGGCATAAATGAAAATCTTTGCCTCACTTTTGATATCATAAAGGAAAAACAATTTTTTTCTTAGACTATTTCAGAGGTGATTTTTTTTCTTGTTCTTTGTTTTCTAGTGAAATACCATAAACGTTACAATTTCAGTATGGAATGTGCCTAGGTCTCTATCAGTGACTGATACTGACTTTAAAGATCATATCCTATCTTTCCCTCTATCTACAACTTGATTATTGTACTGTGCTGCTGTCATAACAGACTAGTTTTGAAAAACATTTTTTTTTCCTCCCTAGTGCATAGTTTGGGGTATCTGTCTCTGCTGTCTTTATATTATAATCCATGGTATCATTACTGATAAAATAAAGGTATCAGAAATATATACTTATATTTTTTGAAACAAAATAAATACTGAAATATTTTTATCTCCAAAACACCATATCAAATAGACAGGAAATATCTACATTTATCTACCCAAAATCAAAAGAGCAAAGTGGCGTTTATGGTAAAAAAAAATAAAATGCATAACATTGATTATAGAGGACTGTTGTTTCAGGAGAAAAAAATATAAATTTTAAGTGCCAAAAAAATTTCATGCACAACTCTACAAACTAATTTCAGTTATAGCTCTGTATAGAAATCTATTAACTCTAGATATTAAAAGAAAGCTGTATTCACTTACTGATTCATAACCATCAGAATTCACCATTCAAGTGTCCACAAGAAGTAATGTTAATTCAGAGTCCTCATATCTCAGAGTTAATTTGTGTAATTATAATTAGGAGATTAAATAATAATTAGGAGATACTTATGTATGTAAATTTCTGAGCTGTATAGATATTTGCCACTACAGAAGCTTTATTTTCTTCATAGAGTTTATATGTTGCACATGATGTATAGAAAAATGGATTCTTATATTTTTGTTGGTCAACTAAGTGACATGATTTTAAACAGTATGAAGCATTGAACTAGTGCATTTGATTTAGTGGGAACTGACTGATGGTTAGTAATGTTTTTAAATTATTTAAGATAGTTTTAAAAATGAATCAATTTTTTAATTAATTAAAAATTCATAGTTACTAAAGGAGGTGAATGGGAATGAATGCAGATATTGTAGCCTTATATTACTTTTTAGGTGTTTTGCACACTGGAAATCATTGCCAGATTAAAATGTAAAATATATTATTGTGTGCAGGGTGAATGATAATACTGTATTCATAGTGGGAAGAGATTCCCTTGATGAAATCTGAAGAGATACTGTAAAATAATATCAAACACTCTTTCTACTATGTCTTACAGTGTGGAATTTTCTTTAGTCCTTATAGGCAGCTGCAGATCAGGAAAGAATCTTCAGTGAAAATGTGGTGGTTAGTGTCTACACAAGCACACACATGTTGGTGAAAACCTCTACCAGTCCCTCTGTGCTGCAAAAATATTTTTAAAGTCTTTCTCCCTCTCCCTGAAGCATTTTAGGGCCAATTAAAGAGATAATGAGAAACATAAATGTGGGATGCACAAGGCAGAAATATTTATGTATAAAGCAGAAGGGGGAGGGGGGGGAAATGTTTTTAAAAGAAAAACCAAAAATAAATGCAATGATCACTTTGAATTGCCTAACTAGGCACTACTGCTTATCTCTATCTTTTATCTTTTCCACCCTTTTCTTCCTGAAATATAGTTTTAATATGTTCACAAAGTTGATTTGAAACATGCATCAATAAGAGACTATAGAGCACTGTCTCAGGAACTATTAGCTAATGGTACCAAAGAGTATGTACATTTCAATCTGTTATGACTAAAAATAAGAAGGGGCAGGATTTTTGATCTCGATAGTTATATGTGGAATGAAGCGTGTATGTATCCATGTGCATGTATGTGCCCGTATAGACACATATAGATAGTTATATAGATGTCAGTAATAGTGTGAAAATTTCAAAGCTGCTCAGATACACTGTAATAGATCTCTACTGTTTATTGGGTGCATTTTAAATGCGGTTTTCCTTTCCATATGGACTGCATTTTCAAGCTCCTTTTCTTTCTGCCCTTCACCTCATTGGAGTATTCATTTTCTTTGTGCAGAAGACCAGCAGGAGGTCTGTAAAATGACTGTATTTTTTAGTTAGGACTGCAGGATTTGGCCTATAGTTTTAGTGTAGATGAAAGAACTAATGGATTTCTTTGAAAAAACAAGGGAAATCGGGACCATTTTGTTCAGTACTACACCACTGTTTCCAGTAATTGCCTTGTACAGTTTGCAAGTCTTTCCACTTTATGTAAATACCTTAACTTCTGAAAAAATCCCTTATAGCTGTGAGGTGGGGTCTTTTGAAGGAGGTGTTCTTTTGAAGGTTTGTGGGTCTCTTAAACACACATTTTTTTCTTCAAAGTAAATCTTGTAGACTCCCTGTCACAAGTCCTTCTTGTTAGGAATTCTACTTGAAGAACTGTTTGAATTTCAGTATCAGGTATTTCAAACAAATACATCTAATGCCTCAATACCTTTTTCTTATAGTCAGTCAGTGTCCCTAAATAAGAAAGAGAACCTCTGATAATTTGAAATCTATTCCTAGCAACCCTTTGCAGAAAAAAAATCCCTCAACACAATGGTCTGAGGCTTTTATAGTTACTCCTGGAAACTAAGAAAGGCAAAGTAACTTTAAAGTAATCTTTCAATTGTTGAAGCAGTTGAAAACAAAAAAAAAACCAAACCCAAACAGTCCCACAACTTTCTGCCTCTGCTGACAAACTTAGTTTTCTCTTTCTCTGCTTCTTCATCATGTGCTCCATTACTTTTATAAATAATATAAATGAGAGGTGCAAAACTCTGTAGCAGGAAGCACTGTGATAACATATAGCTAGGCTTTTGTCTTGACTCCTTAATAGATAAAATAATTCATTAGAAGCATGTCTAATTCACTCGATAGCTTAAACTGATAAGTTTTATGTAAGTTTTCTATACTGAAATCTTCTATTCTAGAATATTGATTGCAGGACAAGGCTTCTGTTTTACACATTATGAAGAAGTAGAAGCAATAAGGTTTTAAAGCATTTATCTCTGAATTTCTTTCTGTGGCTAAGAATGGGTATTTCGACATAATTTTGAAAATTCCAATATGCTATAGTGCAAAGGTTTTGTGGGCTACAAATATGGAAAGAGAAAAGGATGTGGAGAAAAAGAATATTATAATCTCAAGAAAGCTTCACGATAAAAGCTAGAAATTTTCCTTATTGTCTGTATGCAGTTGTGGACATAAGGAAGTACATGCCTCATCTTGTATTTAAAGCCTTTAGCTATAAGACAATTAAGGGAGCACGTAGATTACTTTTATGTCGAGTTGTTGCAAGATTCTTACAGCTCAAGGACACCATCTTGTTAAGAAAAACAGAAGTGAATTTCCTTCTTGTAGTCCAGCCTCATTTTTAGTCAGGGTCTCCAGGAAGGAGAATCATAAATCTGGAATGTCATAAAATCTTTTCCCATCATTCAAGGTCAAGCTATAAATCTAAGTTACCAGGTCTCTTGCTAGATATGTAATTCCTCTGGTTCTTAGAGCTTAAGTCCTCCAAGAAGTGATCCTTTAAATGCTATCAACATTCATTTCCATGGCAAGTGTACACATTAACATTGCTGAGCTGGGCAATATGAGTTGCTTAAAACAAGGATATAATGGAAGGTTTTACACAAAATATGTTCCATGTTACACAAACATGGAACACGTAAAGGATTCCCTTAGCCTGATAACCCTTCCATCTAAAAATGACAACTATTTTGCAACTTTGTACATGTGTATATATTCATACATGTTCCTAACTAGACCTGCGCACACACACTGAGGATCCTATGCATTGTTGCCCCTTTGGAACACTCCTTACCAGTTCCTAAATGCCTTTACAGCTGAGCATAGGGCACAATAACCTGAAACCTAGAGGGAGTTGGATATAGTGAAGCACATTGTACCAGAATTCATGCTTTCTCTGCTGGGATTATTATCAGCATCTTACTTTCATCTGCATTGTTCTGAGTGATCACCACTTCTTACTTCATGATCTGCTTTTCCCCTCTGCTCTCTTCCTCCCACTTCCTTCCCACACAAATTTGCATTTTTCATGCAGAACACGTGTGCTGCACAGAGCTGGATTAATCAAAGTGTGCATTTCCCTGAACAGCACTATGGTTAGGGGACATCCGGTGAAAAAAGACAGACTGTCAGCATTTGTCCCCAGCTTACAAGGAGGTTAACATACATCTCTGCACTAGTAAACAGTATGTCTTCCAAAGATAAGGTGTTCAAATTATTCCAAAGAATCCCTCAAAAATTGCCATAAAGTAACAGCTATGGCTTTCTAAATGTAGAAAACCCAACCTCATGCCTCAATAGCTGGTAAGGGAAGGAGGAGATACTAGCAATTCTGTATACATTAAGTAGATTTAAATGTGCTATTAAACTACAAGCCAAAACACACTGAGACATAACACACATGCCATCAAATTTACTGCTGAAAAGGGGTATTAGGGAGGGCTATCGAAAGGAGCATTTTGTTCAAGTTCTATCTTGTCAACTGGAAGCCATCAACAAGCTGAAAAAGCTGCTGGATGGCCAAGCAGAGCAAGAGATGTACTCTCAGCACAGCCTGGACAGCACTTGAAATTTCTTCACACTTCTGCAACCCTTCCACTGCCCCACAGCAGGGTTTGTTGGTCCTGCGGGACCTGGGAGTAAGTGTCATGTGTGCTTTAGTTCAGTGCAAACTTCAAATCACCCAATGTATCATGACAAAAGCTAAGAAACCAACTTATCAATTTAGAAGAACCTGAAGCACTGACTGAAAAAGTTTTGCTGAATCTTTGAAGTATCCTTAGATGAGAATTTAGGTAGTCACCACCAAATTTTTCTACTTCCAGTAAGAAGGTGCTGGCTCCTGTGGCACTTCAGATACAAAGCCAGACTGGTGACAAGGAGCTCGGTAAATGTGGTGTACGAGATGAAATCTAAGATATTAATTAGATTATCCCCAAAGGATCACCCTTTTCATTCAAACAGTCCAAAGGTAAGAAGGCATGCACTGACAGAACGGTTTCAACATATTAAATTGAGGGTGGGGATTGGTGGGCTGGAGATCAACTCTGATGTTTTCAGCTCTTAGAGTATTTCTTAACTTCAGGGGTCTGTAGTGGGCTGCAAAAAAATGCCTTAGCAGATCTCCAGAAAGTCTGTCTGTCTTCAAAGAAATCTACAGGAGACAACATGAGAGAAATTGTGGCTTTACCAGTGTAGCTTGGATTTTACTTAGCTGGAAAACAAGGTTATATTCAGGTCCTCAGCTGTGCATTTTGCAACTCTGCCTCTTTATTTATGTAATTATCATACGGGAACCAGAAAGTGAAACCAGCTTGGAACGCTGAGAGCAGCACCGCTCTGCAGGCCAGGCTGAGGCAAAGGAGAAAATAGCAGTCAGGAGTTTTTACTGTTTTTCACTTACAGCAACTTCAGTTATAGCTTTTTTTAGGGTGTTATAGAATTAACCTGACAGTCTTGAAAAACTGCTGCTGATCTTTCATGGAATAAATGACAGTAAAGGCATTAAATTTATCTAATGTTGCAGCTAAATACAACTTGCTTCCAATACATAAACTATTGATAAACACAGCATAAAAAGTATTATCAGCAGTAAAGTGGTTTAAGTGGGCATTGTGAAATGGGTGTTCTTGAATAGGTCTGTTTAACATGCCCCCTTAGAATTTGCTACCCTTAAGGCAGTGATAACATAGCTGCATGCACTGAGACAGATTTGTGCTGATTCCTGCTTGATCTTCAGAAAGTTCATGTGATTGGATGGTTGTACAAAGAATATGTACATTTTCAGAGTGCTCAACTTTGTAGCACTGATCTAGGACATATATCAAAACCAGGCTTTCTCAAAAACACTTTTTCTAGTTCCTGTTACTCCTTGGAGCAGAGCAGAGGCCACTGTGGAAACAGCAGAGAAAAGCTCTTCCCACCTCATTTTGGAACTTCTCTTTTCTCACACTGCTTGTGTTCCTCATGCAGACAAAAGGGACTGAAGACCAAACTCCCAACCTCACCCCAAACTCAAACATTTCATTAGAGCTTGGCTTCCACAGGACTAGTATTTGGCACTCTTGCTGTCTGAATATTGTAATAGTATCCAAAAGATATTATTTCCAGCTAGAAGGAAATATAAGTCTGACTTTAAATGTTTATGTTTTAAGAAGAGGAGCTATCTGTGAACAGTAGTGAAAAAGTTTAGACAATGATAGGTATTTTTTTTCAAGCTAATATGGGATTTTCTGGGTTGGAGACAGTGGAGGGCAGGTTGGTCCTATTTTTTTTGCTGTCATTATTTGTCTTTAAATTATGTTCTTGTTTATAGTAGAAGTAGTGAAGAAAAATGAACAAATTAATTACTTTTCTTAGAAAAAGCTTCTTTGTGAATCTGTATTTTCCATAGTGGTTGGTCTTTTCTACCTAAAATGACATTGTCCTGGATGAGGGGGCAAAATCTGTCACAGAAACTTCACCCTTCCTGACTGAGTCTCCATTGATCAGTACAGGGCAACTTCTGAACGTCAGGAAACTGAAAATGAAAGTGTGATGTCAAACTTTAATAAGGTTGGTATCTTTCTCACTATACTTTTGTCTGAAGAAAAATCCTTATTTTTTGTTTACCAGTTTACAGGCTTGATAGACTGACTTTGCTCTAAGAACTTGCAATGTTTGTCTAACAAGATTTTCTTGTTTTGCATAAAACCTAGTTTTAAATAATGCCCCTGTATTTTAACTCAGAATGTCATAAGCTCTAAAGCTGATCCTCTTATGAGAAGAGGACAGACAGAGCCTCTTGCCAAATAATTGTTGCATGGAGTTTCATCTTCTGTGATATTTCCTAACTTACTAAGTATAGGAAATAACACTTGTTGTAAGGCAGAAAGAGGATGTGCAAATGTTTTATACTGATCTCTGGGACGGGAAGAGCACATTACCTCAGTTAGTATATCAACCTGAGCTAGATGTGGGGAAAATGAGCTGTTCTTTCTGTGCCAGAATTTATATTGCTAAGAATTTATCACTTTTTAAAACAAACAATAGTGATACTAGGCCAGATTTTTAACAGCATAAACATGAGCACAAATTATAAAATTAATTGTTGTGAAATTGTGATATTTTTTTGTGAGACACAAAAAAGGAACTGAACTAAAGGAATCTGATACTGTTTTACTCCTGCTATGAGTCAATTGTTTACATAATCTGAGAATTCCAGGTATTATGGGAATATCACAGCATGATAGACTCTTTCCCACCTCTCTGTCCTCCTATTGTTTGTGTTTATAAGGCCCCAGCAATATATTTATTGAGGTTTTCTGACACAATTAAAATAGCCAATTTGCGTTCAACATCTTTGAGTCTTTATTACAAAATATACTACAGTGAAATAGAAATGAGCTATGAAACAAAAGTAATGAAACAAATATTTTTATTTCAGAGCATTTAATTTCTGAGTTATGCCTTTTCTTTTACCTGTCCTTAAATAACTCAAGTATTTACTTGGCTCTCTGCCACAGTTTGCATCTCCCACAAGAGCCTACTGTTTACCTGGCTGTCGCTTTAAAAGTATATATTTTCAATATTTCTACACTTCTGTTAATTGACTTTAATTGTGTTCATTATCAAGAAGTGAGAGAGAAGCATTTGAGATCGAGTAAATGACTTTAAATAATACTCATTTTAATCCTTTTAATAAAATTGAAATGCTTAATTGAGTCTCTCTTTCAGTTTTGCTGAGATTTACCTTCTGCAGTTCTCATTCAGGATCAGCCAGGTCCTAACTGCAGATCTCATTTTTACAAAATAATATATTATTGTCTTCAGTTTTGCTCTTCCATTGTAAGTTTTAATCTGCAGCAAGGTTTTCCTGTGTCCCAGGAAAAATAATATTCTTGATTATAAGAAAGGATAAATCAGTGTGGAGGTATCTGAGAAAATGAGAGGGCTGATAGTTTGGTAAATTTGTATTTAATGTAACTATTATTGCATACAATTAATCAATTTTAAATATTTGGTCAAGAAGTACATATAACATGCAGCAAGTAAAGACCTTTTCATGCTACTGCAATACATCTCGTATTTTTTACTTCTGCCCCCTTCCCCCCATTTCTTGCCTGTATTGAGAAAATTATTTTATTTTTTTAACACCAACTTATTTTATATCAGTCAGGGAAGATGATTGGTAATATCAGATTTTTTAGCATTTCTAATAAAGTAGCAAATAAGCCAGGTACAATATATTAAAATATCTTTCAAAAGTGTATGTAGCTTTATGGGATTTTCAATGTTTCAGAAGTCTTTTCATGCAACAGAAACTTTTCAGAAAAGCTTAACTTTCACTTATAGTAAACTGTTTGTCAATGTTTCCTTCCAGTTTTGATAACTCTTTTTCTTTAAAGAAGCTTTGAATTTACTGCCTGTGTTAATTACTTCATTGGTTATAGCACGAGAATGAACAAAGACATTCAATGTAACTTTAGGCAGATTTTTCTGAGTATCACATTATGAACTTGTCACATTTTAAGATGGTTTACAGTGTGTGTGAAACGCATACAATGGAGAGCTTAAAGGCAGGGAAACTGAGGGAGGTAGATGTGACATAGACCCTGATGTCCAAGGTGAGTCTATGGGGTCAGTCTGGTTTCCTAACTCTTTCAAATTCAAAGATGCATACTATCAGTTACGATTATAAAAGTCTTCTGGATTACTTTAGTTTTACAGTAGCAGTTTCTTGACAACACACTGAGGAAGAAGTAATGCCTGCCACGCGCTTATCTTTGGAGACATCTATCTAACTCATTTGGACAGCCCCAGAGAGAAAAAACATGTCAAAATGTGGAGAAGGATAAGATATGGACTATCAGAAGATGACCGACAGCATCACTGTAAGCAGACCAGCCT
Source organism: Scolopax minor (assembly GCA_028566535.1). Taxonomy (NCBI): domain Eukaryota; kingdom Metazoa; phylum Chordata; class Aves; order Charadriiformes; family Scolopacidae; genus Scolopax; species Scolopax minor. Next base: position 10,039,408 of record JAOXNG010000004.1, read on the forward strand.
TCTAGGTAAATATTTGTGGTTTATGCTTGTATACAGATTGCTCATGGCTATTTTTCTGCTTGTGTACCATAATGACTGCAATCAGCTGTGGAAATACATTTCCATCCAAAAAATAATTATAGTCTGGATGTTAGGAAAACATTTGATAAAATGTTATATTGTATCGCAAATATGAAGACAAATACTCTTGGGTGTATGTACTGCTATCTGACAGACAGCAAAACACTGGGAAGACTTGCAGTCCACAGCTAATAGTGGATGACAATGAATCTGGTGTCCTTGGTGGAAGAAGTCCAGGTGGAAACAGAACACAGTACTAGAACCAAATAATACATAAGTTAATGTCACAGAACATACTTGGGAAAAACTGAAAAATGTACAGAGAACTCCCAGAAAGCAAGATGGCCTACTCATTTACAACACCAACTGACCAGCAATTAGCTTACAAGTATCGTAAAAAGATAGCCCAAAGCACAGGTTCAGTAGCCTGCCCTGACACTGGTTCTGGCTTCCTCCAGGCAAAGTTGCTTTTTTAAAAAAAAGAAATTAAAAAAATTAAAATCCCCACCCAGTTTGGTTTTTCCAAGCGCTAGCTTCAGAATAAACAGACATGTCTTCAAGTATGCTACAGAGCATTCAGAAAACAACGTCCAAGAGATGAGGGAGGACCCAGAGAGCTGCAATGAAGCATACAAGTGCTATTTTGAAACCAGAATGGAAATACTTTGGGAAAGATTGTTTCTGTAGGCATTTTTTTTTTTCTGAGTGGCTCTTTTGTGTTGGCTGGTGTTACTATTGCTTTGAGTCATGTTCTGCCAGGACTTTTATGAATATGGAACAAGTATGGCTTTCTGTATGGTGCAGGTAAGACAGCATTTACTGCAGAATGTCATTTAGTTGTGTATAATTTTGCATATAATTTGGGAAAATTAACTAGCAGACACAGGTTAGGTAATAGGAAGCAATCAGCAATGAAGTAATCAGTTTTGCTAAAGGCAGGATGGATTTAGTGAAGGTGATATGGGGAAAACCTGCACAGAGGGAGTTTCTCACCTCCAGCTGTGGTACGACTCCTGAGTTTCAGTGTGATTGTGCAGAGCACAGCTCCCTGCCTGACATTCAGCTCACTGCGTTTTAAATCTGTGATTGTTTGTTTGCTGAGACAAAGTTATGAGAGTATAAGAAATCTAGAGGTTACCACTAGGAGAAATGGAACTGAAAAACGAAGAACTGGAGTAAGAGAAGTTAAAATCTGCCATTGTTGAAGAACTACTCTGAATGAGAGTTCAACAAGGAGTGGTCCATGGATAACAAATATTTAAATAAATGTTGTCCCTCCTTTACATTTTCCCTTTCAAAACGAATAATGCAAGGACACAAAGAAAAGACACTGTGCATAAAAATGTCTATTTGATGTTTCATAGTGTGAAATGAACTAGTTCATTATGCAGTGTCTGACTGCCATATATGAAGCTAAATCCTGAGCTGTTTTCAGCATCCAGCACTCATACAAAACCAGGAGTATCAGATGTTCAGCAGAAATCTGAGTCAGTGCTTATGGTTATGTTGTCTTAAGGGTACCAAAATCTACAAGGGGAATGTTAAATGGAGCTATTGAAGAACACCCATTTCACAATAACTGTGCCCAGTGTTACCCTGGAATGATTTTATATATAAGTAAGAAATAAGTGTCTGGCACTTCTGAGAGCTTATCATAGACTTATTGCTCATTTTGGGCCAGACTGTGAATAGTGCCTTGGGGATACCAAAATACGATCTGTGTCCTGAGCAGGTACAGCACAGATCATGCAAGGCAACATTTGAAGTGAAGATGTCAAATCATCATTGCCTGGGGGTGGATTGCAGCAGAGCAGGATGCCTGCACAAAGAGCTGTATTGTTTACTCTTGACCTTAAAATAATTTGATCCAATATGACATATTAAGTAAAAATGTTTTCTTTCTTCAAGAAATACTTCTTGGCAATTGCCAACAAGCCTGAAAAAGTATGTGCAAAATGAGTTCCTTAGCAAACATTCAACATAAATTTAAGAGCACTATAATATATATATATTTTAAAGCATGAACAATGTTTGAACAGTAAGGCTTTCAAGTTAATTTTACAGGATGAAAGGCATAATCGAGGTACCTCCCTTGATCTAACAGAAGTGCCCTTGGGATGAGTTTATCCAGTGTCCATTAGTGTTTGCTAAAATGTGTGACTTCAGTTTCTATGAAAGTGTTTAATTCTGATGTGCAGCCATTGTGATTATCAGTGTAACTGAGCTGAGCTGTAAAAACTGACGTCTATGCAAGGAAAATTATGCAAAACAAAGAAAGTGTGCATAACTTTAAATCCAAGTGATGTATGGAGTTTGTAGATAATTTAATTTTTATTGAATTGCACACTCTGTACTTTATTCTTTCAAGGCCTCTAGACAAAAATAAAACAAAGATAGCTTCCTAAGAACACATTTCTGGAGAAAAATGATTTATACACAGTTCCTATGGCACTGGACAGAGCAAGCAGCAGGAGTGATAGCAGTTGGGCCCCACAGGTGTTAGGGTGCAGGGTAAGCATGGCTATTTTTTGATACCTGGTGGCAGATACAGGGCCTGATCCTTTGGGGGCAAACCGTGACAATCAAACCAGAGACAAAAATTTATTGGACTTGTGACTATATGAAAACACTACTCATACCCTAGTTGTTATTACTCTTGCCTTCACTCCACTCCATCTTTCCAGTCTGTTTCTTTCCAGCCCTGTCGTACCAGGCAGAGATAGGGAACAGTTTGAGGACCACTCTGTGGGGTGGAAGAGGGGAATCTCAAAGTCTACATGGATGAAGAATTCATGCTCTATCTGCCTCTAGGGTAGAAAGTGGTGATTTTTATGGGTGTTCTCTACCCTTCTTTGGAATAGGAACCAGCTCCTACTATTCCCCAAAGAATAGTAAGGGATTTAGCATGCAATGTATTAGCATACAATGTTCAAGCATACAAGTTGTTCAAGGGCGGAGGCATCAGCCGTCCTCTCTCCCTCACTTTCTCTCTCATGCAAACACACATCCCTCCATGGAGGGAGGAAATAAGGCAGGAGTCTGTACTGAAAAGAGCAAGATGCTACACACCCTAAACTGTCCCCAGGTAAAATGACTGTAGAGCAATAGGAGCTATGAAATAGTGCTTATGTTTTTCTGGCCTACACGGGTACCTTTTTACTCTCCAGTTGTTGCTCGTCCTTCCCTTTTCTTCAATGTATTTGAAAGTGCTGTGGCCCCTTTTTGCAGGTTTCCCACTTGAGTACAATTGCTTTAATGGGTGAATTAATTCCCTGTGAATTTCTGCTCAGTGAAATACTCTGGGAAATGAAGTCTGCTTACCCATGGAATTAAGCATGTTGTGATGAATTTTTCTTCCTTTGCTTTGCTTTTGCCTACACACAGTGATAAGACCTGACCAAGCAGGACCACCACTAAGTAATGATGCCTTCAGAAGCAAAAAATGTGAAATGCTTTGTGTAGTAGTGTTTGAGTATCACACCATGCCCAGTGCAGTCTTTAATCTGATGCCTTTGTGCAGCACAACTTACAAAACAGCTACAGAAACACCCCTTGGTAGGAAGGCAGTCAGCAGTAACTGTGGAGGCTATTAAAGATCTTGATCTCTCTCAGCAAGCTCTAAGATTGTTTGAGATCTGGGCAGAGCTTTTGCACTATTAGGACCAATCACTAAGTAGAACATTTTTGCCTGATGTGTGTTATGAGAGACTGTGCAAGAGGATGGGTGTGTGTAGTGTTGTGAGGATCACAACTCCAGTTGTGATCCCTCCAGGAAAACAGTTTAGGGCTGGCACTGAAAAATCCATCTGTGCTGAGACTCCTGTTTCCATCTATCTGAAGTCACTCTGCCAAGAACTCTGGATACGTGGTTAGAAGGGAAATACTTCCCTGCCGGAGGTGGACTCTTGTTTCAAGGGCTTGTATGAAATGCTATGGTCATTTATTAGACGTGGCCAAGGACTACAAATGTGGGAGAGAAAGGAAACTGGGAATGAGGATCGATGACATCTTTATCATCATCTCCTTATTCAACAATTATTATTCTTACGTGGGATCTCTGGCTCATGTGTAAATCAATGGAAATCAAAAACTGTGGGAACTTTCATTGCATCTTTCCACAGAATAACTTGACTTCCCCACCTCCCTTACATTACCTGTTTCAGAAATCTATTGCAAGGATAGAGTATCTGAATATAGACAATCTAATACTACGTTTCTTTGAGACTTAATTTCACTCTTACAATAGAGCCAAACAATTTTTTTGGGCGATTGTCAACCAAATGCAGTTGTGGTGTATTTTAGATGTTGAAGCTGAATAGAGGCTTCATATAACTTCATTCTATGTTTCTGTTATTTGTTGTGAGTTTCTCATTTGTTGTTTCCTTTTTGATTTTTTTTTTAAAAAGAGTTTAGACTAGACCTGCGATAGTTAATTTATCTGCAAATATATGGTAGCTTCAGCATAGAAATATTTTCATATGGAATAATTAGTGTCATATAACAAACATTTATGTCATAAATCACTTGAAATTAATTAGCATAGACTGACTATTTTATGATTCAATGTATTTTCATGTAAATCTATTTACATGACATGCTTCATAACAATATTTGCAACTCACCTGGAGCAAGGACATATTGCTTTAATTCTTCCTGCTTTGAATGCCCTTTTTTTTCTATATATTTCAAGGGCTCTATGCTTTAAATTTTTGGTTAGAAGCAAGAGACATCTATTTGTGATCTTTTTCAAAAGTTTCAGATGTAAATTGAAAGAAAAGTCATTATTAGCATTTCATATTTTTAGAATTTTATTGCAATTGTGATATAATTGCCCTTTGAGCTGGTGTTTAACTGCACATAATATGGATAGATTTATGGTAATTTAATAAATGTACTGTTGCAAGATAGGTGAATCAGACAAGGAAAGATTTGTTTCTTACAGGTTTGTTTTTTTGTTTGGGGTATTTTGGCTCTTTTGATAACTTACAAAAGAGAGAGACTTCCAAATAGATGGGTAACTTAAGTATCTACACAATTTTAAAATGCCATTTTAGAAATCCTTAGTAGGTTCTGGCCTTAATTCTTTCTAGTGCGGGTGAAGAATACTACTATAGTTACAAACTGACATAATCATTTAGGTGATTGAAAATTAAAGCTGTACCCTGAGAAAAGATTTATTTTAGTAGCCCATTGCTTAATCTACAAGCAGAGTAAATTAATGCACTCCAACTTCCCCAAAAGTTGTTTTTTGGGTTTATCTTTGGGAAGAAGACTGTGATTTATATTTAGGAAAAGACTCCATGTGTTCTAATTGCCTTAAACATATTTATGTTTAATTCTCACTGAGCCATGAATAGGAAATAATATACGGGGTGTAAATACATTGGTGTAGCCACAATATATTAATGTATAGAAAACTGCAGACTTAACCTATGTGATACGGAGCACAATATAAGATGATGAGTGTAAAATCCCAGTATAGTATCTCTATAGTAATGCTTTCAGCACAAATCCAAACACACTAGAACTGAAATTTCAATACTTTGTTTTTTGGCTTGCTCATAATGCAGTGACCTTAGTGAGCAAAACCAAGCAATCTCTCCTCGACAGAAGAATGAAACAGGTTTATATCCTGTCCATCAGCTAGCCCTATGCTTTCAAACCATGTTCTTTTCTTTCTTTTACTGTAGCAACTTCTTTTATGGACCAGGTTTTCCACTCAGCAAGTCTACAGCAAGCATATTCTGACCTTCCCTGTGTCTGAGAGGAACTGAACTGCCCTCCTTTTTTAACCACTGGAGCTGAGATTGCCCGTCGGTTCTGAAATCTTCAAGTACACGCGGGTTTGTATCCCTCGACATGTAGGTTTTTGGGACTAAGGAAAATGCTGTCAGAGTATACTGATTCCCTTTGGCTAATTCTGTGTTGCTTAAATTTGAACTTACTTTTGTATAACTTCTAGCTTTGTGTATGTAATTGATAATTACCTGCTCTAAAAGACTTACTATGAGGGGAGAAATCTTGAGCAAGTTTGCTTTTTGTCACACAGTTCTTTCCTCCTTAGGCCAGCTTCTCAGCTGCTTTGAGGACTTTGTTACTAAAATGCACATAGCATGTCTTTTTATTAGAGTCTTTGAAAAGCTAGTGTTTTAGTACCACAATATCCTTTATTTCTTCCTCAGTCATCCATCTAGACAAATGTCGAAGAGGCAGACTGAGATTTGTATTTCAAATGTACTGCAAGAAGATGGAATATTAAAAGATCTGAGACTTATCTGAAATCAAAGATGCTATGTAATTTCTGTGAAGGTGTTTATTCTCAGTGACAGGGCAATGGTTCATTGACAGAAAATGGGCACCGAAATAATTTGCTGATTGAAGGATCTGCTCTCAGAAAGAGAGCTTTTTCTTCTTAGTACTTCACTGAGACTTACGATATACGATTTCTGTCTCTGAATCCTCCATAAATTTAATTTGTAACTTTGTTCTGTAATTTTAAGAGTTGATGGTTTATGGTTTCTCAACAGTTAAATGACTACAATATTATACCCAAATTGCATGATGGCTTCAGTGTGTGATATTATTACTAACTAATATACATGATATGTTGCAATATTTAAGTGCTATGGAGACTTTGTAAATATCAAACAGCCAGAAAAGGTTCATTGTGCAGAAATTTGTCTTGGGCACATGGCTTGAAAAGTTGAGTGGAGGTTGTATAAAAGTGCTGGGGAAGATCAGGTACAGATGGAACCTGTTTTTTGTTGAGAGCCTTTATGTGAAGTTCTCCACAGGATATTGTGCACAGAGGGCATGCTTCAGCCCTTCTCTTATCCTGGTTTTGTCTTTATTCTTTGGGACTAAGATGCCAGCGCTGCAGACAAAGTATGACTACAGTCCAAATTCAATTTGTAACAACTACAGGATGATGAAGTCATTGTATATCAAAGATGCAGTCTCTGGAGTGTCAGAGTGATATCACTATGTCAGTTTTGATCTGAACGCATTGCAATATAATTATTATTACAGTCAGTTCATGTGGAGACATACTTCTTAATGAATGCTATGATTTTGACCTGTGCTATAAGACTTAAATTTGGGCGTGTGGAAGCTGGGTTTAATCTCATAAGGAGTTTGATTCACTCCTGTCATCTGTGAATTGTTATGTGAGTTTGTGCAGCTTTTTCCAGTGTGATGTTTAGAAACTTTCTGAAAGACTTATGATATGAAGAATAAGCATGAATACATTCTCTTCCCTTTTTATCAGGGAAGGTTCTGATGACAGGGTTCTGCTGGTCCTTTTAAAAGCTTTGAGACCTACAATAAGAGAAGCAATCCCAATATTTATTCCCTTTGTAATCTATTGTATATCAGGCATTTGTTATCAGGTTGTTGAGTACTGTCTCAGTGCATGCAGTCAAGGAAAATATCTTTGACATACCTTGCATCGATTCCAGGAAAGGGACCACAATCCTCTGGGCACTATCATGGTAAAGAATTGCATTGAGCTACCTAATTAGGCACCAAACATTACAGAAAACAGAAATAGACTCTCTCTATCCATTTGTTATATATTACTGCCGTATCTAGAATAGCATTCTTGCAGAACAATTCAGAAGTATATTCCATGTTTAAAAGGTTTTCATTTAATCGGTACTCACTCCACTTCAGGATGCACCTTTTTATGGAGGTCTTGTTGCAAATATAAGGGTTTTGTTGACTGATGGTTTGGGTTTCTTTCTCTCAACAGGAATGTCAAGAAGCATCCATAACACAGAAGGGAGTTGGTGCATGTAGACAATAGAAAGGTGAATATAAAAAGGAAGAATTACTGTTAAATCCAGTCCTTTGAAAAGTAAAGGCTTGTTTAGCTACTCAGTAGAAAGAAATGGCTGAAAATAATCTATTTGGTTAGAATTAAGGAAGCTGAGCATTACTGCAGCAACTTAAGAAAAACCCTCTTGACTTCCTGGAAACTGAAAGAATTTTTTTTGAAGAAGTAGTTGTCTCTGACATCACTAAACTGCACAGCGAGTTTGCAAGTGGTTAGTTTGGGGTAACAGAGGAAGCAACTCCTTCACAGATAAGCAGGCAGTGCATTGTATGTGCCTAGTTATTCTCCTTTTTGGTTCAAGTATTGCTGAGAAATTCTTTTGCAGACAGATAACACTCATTTTGCTTTCCAGAGAGAGACACATGCTGTTTCATAAGGATACGCCTGATTTCCAGAAGTAACCATGTTTTTGTGGGTTAAGCTCTTAGCATTTGGTGTTGCATTTCTGAGACAGGATGCTTTTGTCAAAGGTACGTAGCAATTGATATTTCTTTCTCATATTTTGATCCCTTAATGTCCTCTGTAGAAGTAAAACAAATTGAAAGTTTTGCAAAGTGGAGAAATAACATCTTTGTTCAGAAAATAGAATACATTCATATGCAATGGTGACAGAATCTAGATCAGGAAGATTGATGTATAATATACAAGGCTAAAATGTCTTCCGCATGGTCATACACAAGAGTTATGCGAACCATTTAAAAAGAAATATTTGTGGTGGTACTTGAAAAAGAATACATCTTATGTGAACATTTTCAATACAGTCTTTATGTTTGGTTTCATCTCATAATGCAGTACTCTGTTTTCTGTTGTTAAATCCATCAAGAAAAAAATCTTTTCATCCATTTTAGCCACTCCCTGATCTCAGAATCTGCTTACAGTTCCTCAAATTTTGATTTTTACTGCAGCAGGGTTATTAAAAAAAATCTAAACATTGTAAATTAATCTCGAGAGTTAGGAAATTACTTATTTTAATTAATTTTATAAAATAAAAATTATTTATTGATGTTATAAAAACTTCTAAAGAGTCTTTAAAATTTTTAACTAATTACCCCACTGCAGGTTATTTTTTCCCTTGACTTCTTAAAATTTTATAAGAGAAAGTTAGAGGCCAAGAGGTTGATCTAGATGTGACAGATAATGTGAGTAGCAAGAACAGCAATTAATTTTGAGGTAACACTTTATTTAAAGACAAAAAATGGATCTACGTTTAAGAAAATACTTTCTTGAAAAGAACATCCAGCATTCTGTATATATGTACCTTCCGTCAGCTTAGCTAGTTCATGTAATTTGGGATAGTTTGTGGGCTGACACAAAAGCTTTTCTTAAAGTAGTGTTTGTCCTAAAAAGTGGCTTGAAACATATATTCTGAAATGGCAGCAAATTATATGCAGGGCTGAAACTTCTTTTCACATACATTGAATTTATGCATGCTTCTATCATCATCACTATAGTAACTCCAGGTTTATACTGATGCAAGCAAGAAAATGATCTGCCTCTAGTTGATAACCAGCTAAGAAAAGAATTTGAAGCCTGAGCATTAGTTCTCTTGACCTTCAAAGTCTCTGAAGAGAGGCAGCACTTAATAAATCTGGTTGGTAGCTGTTGGATATTGTAAGAAAACAAGTGAATGCTATATTGTAGAGGAAAAGAAAAAAAATCTCTTGCTTTTCCTGTCCTTTTTATTTTTTTTTTAAATCTGCTGTCCTACTTTCCATTTTATAAGTCTTTCTGAGACTTCCTACCGCTCTCTTTTCTCCAGAAAGGGCAGGTTACTGTCTGCTCTCTGAGCCACCTCCGCAGTGAGTCAATGTGGTAGCTAACAGACAGGGCTGGAAGACAGAAAGAGGGGAAGCAGTATTTTATTTCAAGTAGTAGTTATTTTCTCTGTTCACACACAGTAGTCTAGCTCAAGACAGTTCCTCTCTACACACATCTACTAAATAGAATAGTAGGAAATAAATTATAAGTTTTAATTCCTGTCTAGTACATTTAAAGTAATTAGTAGTCTTGTGCTGTAGTATCAAGTGCTCAACCTCACAGATCTTGTTTTCACTATGTACTTTGGCCTAGGGGTTGATTGTCCTGTCAGGGTGACAGAATTGTTACACTTCATCTTTGCTGTGTAGATTACTCTACCTTGTACTCTCCCTGGAAGACTGGGCAGTTTTCCAGGGAGGAGTTTGTTAATGGAAGAGCAACATTTGGAAAAGGTGATGTAGGCTTTGGTTTTATGGCAATAAGATTTTCAGGCACTTCTGGTACTTGTTAGTAAGTGTTGGGTGAGCTTTGGGATTTGTGTCATTATTGTTATTATTATTCTCCAAGAGCCTATTGTACCTACCGATTTGGAAGATCTAGAAGGAGAAATTTTAAGGTTGTCTGACTTCCCTCAAGCACAGCCATCCTGTGAAACATCTCTAATTTCTTGTAGTCACTAAGCCACTTTGAGAGCATCAAAATACATTAAAATAAACAAACAAGTTAGGAATATTGAGAGCCCGAAAAAAGGCCTTTTTACTATGTAAATCCCCCAGATAAAAGACAGGTATCTAGCTGGTTATCCTGATAAGAAACAGAAGACTAGTAGTATTTGTGGATGTACCCACATATACCAATATATGGTATCAATAAATACCAAACTTGGAGTTCGATCTGTCCTTGTAAACATTTGCGCTGCTGAAACATGTCATTAAATTAATCAATATTTTGTGCACTGTTTGTCATTTTTTTATCTCTACCTACATGGAATAGCTAACTTTAGTAAAATCTTCAGTTGCCAGATGTGTTCTTCTTAAAATCTTTAGTGTAAAATCCTAATATCTAGGGTGACTTCCCAATCAAAAATGTTATGCTAATTTACCTGACACAGTGCATCAATGCCTGTGTATGAAAA
>JAOXNG010000004.1:10066043-10076509 GCA_028566535.1 Scolopax minor
ATTTCTGAGTGGATTTCCAGTTGTACACTTTTTTTTTTTTCATTTATTTTTTTAACATGAATTTAAAAAAAAAAAAAAACAGGTTAATTTCTGGACCCATGCAAACATGACAAAACATCTAAATGAGCAAAGTAGCATTTTTAAATTTTTGTCTTTTTAGCTTTGTCAGCCTCTCTGACAGAGAAGCCTCTCTACTCCAGGATTCTGTTATAGGACTTCAGTCTCCAATAGCACTGCATGGGCTCTGGACTTCTGTTTATCATTTACTGAGGATGATGCATATGATTCTGTCTACTTAATGGCTGACCAGAGGAGTTTTCTGGAAGATTGCTGAGGTATATTGCTTTACCTTTATGTCTTTCCCAATAAATTTGTCTTTACTGTTATGGAATCTATACTCCAGCTTCATCATCTGTGGAACTGGACAAGAGCCACCCCTGGGTATCGGTATGTGCTTGTTACTGCTTATAGGTACTTACCTCTCAAGAGGCCATCAAGTCTCACATGATGACTAAATAAATAAAAGGGAGGTCAGAAATTCTCAGTCATTAACACTTAATTTATATGAAAGTGTGCTTGAAGGGTGTGCTAAAATTTTAGGGGGAAAAAGTGATGTCTGTATCTGGCTGAATTTAAGACAATATGAAGCTCTTTAGTTGTGTAGTTCAAGGATTTAGGAGTGTCATCCTCTGATGAAGCAATTGATTCAGCTCACAGGCTTCTCCTGAACACCCTCTCTCTAAAAAGCTCTTGAGCAGGGTCAGTCCAGAGGCTTGGGTGGTGGCTGTCTGCTCCTAACTGCCATTGCAGGGCTGCCTGTGGTTTCTGGTATCTTGTCCAGTGGCTGGAGTAACTCTGGAGGGAGACAGATCACAGATGCCTGTGCCCTCTCATGCTGGTGCAGTAAGTCTCACACTTTTTGGCATGTACTCTCCTTGCTGTGCCTGCTCAGTGCAGCCAGCCTGGCACACAGCCAAAAATGTAACCCTAACTTTTGGGGTCCCGTGGACCTGATTGTAAGATGATCACAGCACGTCCCTTTGCTTTAGTAAGACCCTACCTGGAGTACTGCATCCACAGCCCCCAACATAAGAAGGACATGGACTTGGAGCAAGTCCAGTGGAGGGCCATGAAGATGATCAGAGGGCTGGAACACCTCTCCTGTGAAGACAGATTGAGAGAGTTGGAATTATTTGTGAACTGAATATCTTTCACTGATGATTGTAATTGATAAATACCAGCAGTTGGAGTTGCAGTTACTTTTATGCTAAGTTACAGACTTAGCATAAAAGCAATCAAGATTATCAGATTACTGGCTTTTTACAAATTTTAATTTGTAGGGGGGTATCTTGAGTAATTTACAGTCCACAACAAATTTAACTACTTACTAGAAAAGTACTTAAAAGATTTCAGCTTTTGTTTACAATCATTTTTATATTATGCCTTATATCCTTTTCATGATAGTTTAGGGCCTAAAGGGCTCACTCTCTACAGGTGACTTTGTTGTCACTGTTCATGGTTTTTAATGGCTGTTATTTGTCTTCTGAACTGGGTGCAGAATCTATGGTGGCTATTGACCACCAACACACGTTGCTGCTTGTTAGGTCAATAAGGAGAAAATGTTTGGAGTCCTGAGAGATCTGCCTGCATAGAGCTTCTGTGTCAGAGATGAGGGACATGGTTTTGATCCTGGCACATTTACAGGGCAACAGAACAAGTATCCTTCATAAGTGATGCAGTTTTCCACATATAACCTGGATTTTTGTTTTAAAGGTAGAAGGAGTTTATTTTCAAAACAGTAGAGGTATGAAAGATGTGAAGTACCATGTAGGGAAGTGGAAGTAACAAAGAAATTATAAACATTGAAGTACTGTCTGAAAAACACACATGCCAAAAAAAAAAAAAATTAAAAAATCCAGGAAAGAAACATAGTGGGAAAGAACTAGTAGAAAATGGCAGATAAGGGAAGAGCCAAATGGATGAAAGTTTGTGGACAAGTCACAGCAAGGAATGTGTGAAGAAGGTGGAGGTTTGTTCCTTGCTAAAAGCCCAGCAGGCTTTCAGGGTGAGAGAGAGAGGAACATCCATGCTTTCAGGATTCTTATGCAAAGCTGAAGCTTCTAATCCTCTAAATGAGTAAAGGGTATAGCGATATGAACACATTTATGGTTGTCATTTATTACTGCCATTCATTTTTGTCTCTCTCTCTGGGACAGAAATTTTATATTGCATGAATACAAAATGTTTTGGATAATGATTTCAAAGCAGAGTGTAAAAATAAGGCTTGTTTTTATAGGTGTGAAAAAAAAATTTCTCCCAGCTCAAGTCAGTAGCTAATTTATAACCTGGACATACGAGTTATTTGAAGACATTCTTAAATATCAGCAGGATGGTCCAGGAAGGTTGCTGCCATTTAGAAATTGATATTAGGGAAAGTAAACAGCTTTCAGGAATGCCAAGGCTTGGCTTTCCGACTCTTCAATCAGCAAAATCACACTCTATTAGTTGTTATTGCTTGTACTTGTATACACTGCTGTGTGATGACACTGCAAAAGATTTTGAGGATTTTAGCTTTTGGTATTGCAAAATACATTATTAAACATGAAAATGTATCCCCCAGTCAAATCTGTTCTGAGAACATGATTCAGAGAAAACCATGCAAACCATTGACCTTTTTTCTGCTATAGATGAATTTCTCACCTTCATGCATTTCTCACCTGGTGATATCTTTTCCCCACTGTGCAGCAGGAGATGAAACTCTGGCAATTACCAGCTCTCACTCCCCCACGTCACCTCCACCTGCACGCTCCACATCACCCTCACCTCCAGGCACCACTAAAGGTAACGGTGGATCCAGGACTGTGGCATTGCTGCTCTTCTGTTTTAGCTGAACTGGCACCTACTTCTGTCATACATTTGTTAATTCCATCCCAGATAAAGCAATTTGTTAATTTATGTTGTTTGAGGTCAATTATATTACAGCAAAATTTTTTGATGTGATGGAGACGTAGTCAGATTTTTTATTTGAATTAAATCAAAGTTGGGGATTTGAAAAATACTTTTCAAAGAAAGTGATTAGGATTCAAGCTATAGCATGCTGTTGTTATGAGCTCATGTTTTCCTTATGGATGCCCTTTCCCCTTGAGCTCTCAGATGAGAGTTTCATGTTGAGCTGTGACAGTGGCACTTCCCTGCAATTCACAGAGCTCCTCAGGTGCCACAGACGTATCTGATGGTAGAGGGAAGAAGGTCCTTCCTGTGTCAACAACACAAAATAAATCCACCCCAATCAGTCTGGGCTTTTTGCAAGCTGCATATTAATTCATCCCCTTTGGCTGCTGTTTTCAAACAACTAAAATCAGTGCATCCCCACCTTGCTAAAGGATGATTAAATCTCTTCGCCACAAAGGCATCTCAGACAAAGTGGTGGAAATTTGGAATTAGTGGTTTTTCAGGCCTAATCGTAAGCCACGCTCTTGCAATAAATCCAAGCAGATGTGTTGCACAGCCTGTGCACAAACTGGAGAGCAATGTAAATCTGTTCTTTTTGCCAGTGCTGGAGGGACAAATATAATTCAGAGAGCAGCTGGGAGCCTTTCTGGTTCCAATTAACTTCTCACTTTCATGCATTGCTCACCTGATGGTATTTTTCCTCACTGTGCAGCAGGAGATGAAAATCTGGCAACTACCAGCTCTCACTCCCCCATATCAACTCCACCATCACTCTCACCTCCAGGCACCACTAAAGGTAACAGTGGATTCAGACTGCAGCATTGCTGCTCTTCTCTTGTTTCAGCTGAACTGGTGTCCACCACAGCCTTCCTGATGCCGTGCATCGCCACCCCTAAGGCGGCACAGCACAAACGCCTGGCTCAAGGAAAAAGTGATTTGTAATGTGGACAATATCAGTCCACATATCATATGTTTGGTATTTTGAAGGCCTGGTTGTTGCTACATGCTACTACATATTACTTAAGAGTGTGTAACTCCTTGGGGAAAGCTCAGATGATAGTTGGGAGGAAGGAATGTTTATTTTTTTTATTTTTGACATATGATTGTGTTTAATTCCTTGGAAGTTTAATTTACACTTTCTCCTTCTCTTTCCTTTTTTTAAGGATATGAGTTACCAACGACTACACCTGGTAAGAAACTTTTAATTTACATGATGTTTTTTTCTGATAATCTCTTCTTTCCTTTTCCTGTACACTGTTATCTCACAGAGTGTGTAATGCCCTTTCATTCAGCCCAATGAAATGAAATATGCTGTCTTAAGAAGCAAGTATACCAGACAAGTCTGGTTTTGAGTCATGAATTTGACTATGTTTTAAAATACATTTACAATGAAAGTGGTACAGTCAACTGCCAAGAAAGCATTAGACTGACATCTAAGGTGTCACCTGACACCTGTTGGACCCCCTAACACCTTGACTGTTTGGAGTGTCTTTGCTTGTTAATAAATTCACAGTGCATTTGTACGAGAGTGCTCCAACACAGCAGCCCTGTGTTGTGTGCAGTTTTGTGTCCTTCCTTGAATGGGCAGCCTCTGAAGCATTAATGAAATCACCTCTCACCACAGGTGTCTCTCCTGCAGACAGTACATACCTCTCCATGCACGCAGGCTCTGTCTCTGCCATGGGACTTGGCAATCCCACACGCAGCAGCACTGCTGCCCTCACCACACGCACTGCCACTGCCTTGAAGAATACTTCATCAGGTTTGCCATCTTCCTTTAGATGCCACTCACTGCTCTCTGAACTGTAGGGCAAAACAAAGTAATTAATGTAGGGGAAAACGAAGTCATTCAGCCTCAGGATAATCTTGTCCAGCTAATGGTTCATCAAATAGAAAAGGTATCTGCAATTTGGCAATAGTGGCAATACCAGATTTAGTTCCAGGACCTAGTATGTGATGGCCAGGTCTTGTGGTCATCACAGTAGTATCAATATGCTAGCTGCTGTCAACGAGGCTGTTGTCAAAGCACGAGCAATAGGAATGGACTTAAAAGAGAATGTCGAAACCTGTCAGTGGTTTATAAGCAGAGAGATAAAGACTGAGATATAGTTGGTAATATAGTGAGCAAGTTGTGTGATCTGGCAAACGAACACCACTGGAATGCTTGTTTCTAAGAGCACAATCACTATTTGTGATTGTGTTTTCCTGTAAAAATATAGCAAAATGCTTTAGAATTTCCCAGTTCACAATTATCAATACCATTTTTATGTTGACTCCAACCTGGATTATGTGTAAATGACAAAATAACCCTATGCTTGTATATTGTAAAATTCATTAGTAAGTGGTGTATTCCTAAAACCTTGGTCTCTATTTAAATACCCATTTTCTGGGTTGTTTGTTTTTTGTTTTTTTTTTTTTTTTAATTTATATGACTTTTCTGTTAGCAGTCTTTTCCAAATTACAAAAACCCTGGAAGAAAATAAGAGCAGAGAAAAGCTGTAGTGTAAGACATTTCTGATTACATAGTCATATGAAATCATAATTTTACTTTTTAATGATGATATGTTATTTATTTCCTTACAGATGATTACAGTTCAACATCCTTGCACAGCACCAACTCACCAGTCAGCATGCCAGCAAACACTGGGACCTTCCCCACTCACACTATAGGTGACAAACTTGCACACAGTTATTGCAATTAGGATACTGCAAGCACAGAAAATGTTAGAATCAGGGAATTAATTTTTAGTTTCTTTTATCAGACAAGCATACAAATTAGTTGTACAACTGCATTAAACTTCAGGGTGTTTTATGAATCTTATTAACAGTTTATGAGTAATATTAAAGATACCAAATTTGCTACTTGTCAAGCAAGTGAAAAATAGAAATTATTTCCACACAATGGCATAGTAGGAGGGTAAGTCTGTCAATTACTGTGTCAGTACTCCTCTTGATATTCACAGAAGTTTGCCCAAGCAGCAAAGGATTATGAATACATCCACAGATCTGTGTGCTTCTCTGTTTTCCGGTGGCTTCCCTTTCATTTCACTCATCATTAACATTTTCTTGGGATCCAATATTGCATGCACTTACCCCCAGTACTATTGCAATTGGGCTGTAAGGAATTACTCAGGTCATTAAAGTATATTTCTACATCCAGGTGTTGGACTCTTACCATTTTTGTAACTGCCCTTCAAGTAGATATAAATCAGCTCTTTGCCAGACTGAGCTTAGCTTTTACTTATGGGTCTTCTGCCCCTAGCCATCTTGATAAGTCTCCACTGGATCCTCTCAGTTTACCCTCTCATTAGGAGCAGTACTCAGCCAGATGAGTCCTAACCCAGAGGGAAGCAAATCTACGGCCTGTCTTCTATGGAAATAAATAGTCTCTTTTGTTAACATTGTAAGAAATTGTTTTCAGGGTGAAATTCTTTGCTCAAGCTTCCGTAGATGCTTTCTAAATACCAGCTCGTTATTTCAGTGTAAAAATATTTGTAAAACAGTCTGTACTGTTGCATAAGTCTCTTTCCAAAGGTAAGAGATACCTGTCCAAAAAATCAGGTAAATTTTGTTTCGTTGCATACTGTATATTGCATACTGCATAACTTAGCAGTAATTAGCCATTCCAAAGCATACGTATCTGGGAAACTGCTATAGTTTATCATAACTCTATGAGATTGTGTGATTTTGGAATATTTTTGTGTAACTTTGTATGCAGAAATGCTATTAATAACCAGTTTGATTTGTAGTCAGTGATGTCATTGGAAAATTATGAAAGACACGTCATCCCTAAAGTAACTAGTTAAAAAATGGGGTTGTATGTAGCTGATGCTTTCTTCCCTTTTTTTTTAATGTGAGTTGAGAGCTAGATAATATTACTTGGATTGAATATAATTGAAGGAATATTTTTGGGCAGCACTGGTCACCTTCCTCTAATGCTCTGTGAAAAAAAGCCAAAACTTGCTGACCTGCCAACCTTATTTTGTTTTTATAGGCACTTCCGCAGTGACAACTGAAGAACCTTGTGGTGAGAACCAAACCCCTTATTTTTCTCAGTCCCAAAATTTGAATAAATCAGTAGGCTCGAATACAGAAAACTGATCAGTAAAACAAATTGAACAGTTTGCATCTCATTAATTTTTTATGAAATGTGTTCCAATTTTGGAAAAGTAGGATTAAGCATATTACATTTCTGGACTTGTCATCTCCATTTATAGTTCTATTAAACTGTGCTGCACTAGGCTGTTGATATCAGGGCTGCAGAAAAGATCTGCCTTCATTCCACTAGGCCCCCACAAATTTTTCCCCATCATGCTGATAATCACATGCTGCAAACTGCATTTCATAGCTAGAGTAAAACTAAAATTTGGACATTGGTTTATATCTCTTCAGAATGAGAGACCTCTCCTTTCTAATTTTCAGGAATAGACAATAGCCATTAATTATGAGATGGTTATGAAATACTTTGAATAAGGAAATTTAAAATTTCTGTTCAAATGAATGATCCAATGTGTCAAAACAAAGCATTTCACTTTGTTTTGTGACATCACATGTTAAATTAAAGCATTGTTCTGGAATGTTCATCTTTTTAATCCTTTAGTTTTCCTAACTGGAAAATTATATAAAAGAATATTTTCCTAAGGAAATTTTCAGTTATTTTTTTTTCTGATTCTTAAAACATATATGATGCTTGGGCTGCCATAAACCATTTAATCATTCTTAAAAATTGTCATAAAATAATATTTTACTATTTTATCCATTTTTTTTAGATTATAATTTTAAATATGAATTTTCAAGTGTAGAAGGTGAAAATGATACAGTTGAACTTACACTGAAAAATCTCACAGAAAACAGAGAATATACTATTTCAGAGGTTAACGCAACTGTCAATACGATATCCAACAAAATAAAACTTCCGAGATGCAAGGAATACAAAATTCAAGATAAAAATTGCACCAGCGTTGATTGTTTTTTGGCTCTGGAGCTTGGTAGGTACAGAAGGGCTATAGTAGTTTGGTGTTGTGTTGGTTTCTTTTTTTTTCTTGATATGCAGTAATTCGGTTTTCCCAGACTTCTTAGACTATTCTTGTTTCTATTCTTGTATGCTCATGGAATGTAAAAAAATCTAAAAATGTAAAAAAATATGTGAACTTTAACTACATTGGACATATGCAGCATGGCTAGCAATAGCAAGAACAGCCAGCACTTGAAAACTACTATTTATGTTGGATGTTTTGTTCACTAAAGAGATTGTTGGATTAAAAGTTTAATTTATTACTTGAATACCAGCATTGTCTTTATCTCATGTAGGCTTTTTCAACTTTTACTTTCCATTTATTATTAAATTTTTAGTATATTGTTCTGTGCCAATTGTATCTTCATATTGCAGAACAAGTCAACAAATATATAAGAACAAATTTCTATTTAAAGAATCAATATAGCCAATGTCACAGTCACATTTAATCCTTTTCAGAAAACCAAAATCATTTCAGAGTTGTGGAAAGAACCAACACATCTGCAAAGTTATGTTGGGAAGAGTCATGTAACAGTACTAATGTGACTGTTAACTGCGAAGGTAAGACAATTCTAGGATATTTTAAAAATTTATTATTCTTTTGTTTTTAAATTCTTTTGTTACCTTTTTGCTGAGAGATTGGCAGATTTAAATTAATTGTGCCATTTGAGGGAAGGGCTGTTCAGAATTTCTGGCATTGCCAGGTTGGGGACTATCATCCCCATGCACTGTAGATCTGGGGAAAGTTCAAACCCCACGAGCTCATTTCCTCAGTTTATCAGCTTCACAAATTACAGACTTCTGAAGATTTTGAGGCTCTGCTTGATGGTCTGAAAAAGGAGATTAGAGTTTGGAAATTCTGCAACCTGTGGGTCTGCTATGAACTCATGCCCCCTTGCAGACTACCCAGGCAGCTGGCTTTGCAGGCTCCTAGATGGCAAGAGACCAGGCTCTCTGCTTTTGGACCCAGTGAGTCTGAGGATGCTGGTTCAAAGGCAGGTACTGTGCTAGAGAAGATGTGATATGGATGCTGGATCTCCTCATGTGTGCGTAGAAAAATGCATGAAGAATATCTTGGGCTGGATATTTCACATTTCAGGGAGCTGAAGAGCTATGAAGCCACTCCAGGGTTCTGACAGACTTCCATAAAAAGTTGATTTCTGTGGGAAAACTGTTTTCTTGGAAAGTAAAATCATATGAGTTTTACTGGTGAAAAATAAAGATCTATGCAAACTAAGTTAATATAAAAGAACCTGAAACCTAGTCATTGGATTTGGTTGTACACTTTTCTGTTGGGAATATTTTGATAGTTTATCACAAACTGTATTGAATAAATACAGTAGAGAAAATCCCAGTTAAAAAGGTGCCATTTTTGGAGTTGTGAAAAATATTGTTAAAGCTCTTTTTGTGTCTACAGATGTTCTAGAATCATATCCACAATCAAATTGTAAAGAGCTGAAAAATTTGTCACCCAACCGTGAGTACAAGTGCCAAGGTATCATACATTTTTGTGAAAAGAAGAATATCAACCAAAGCTTAATTATACAAACAGATTTTGGTGGTAAGTGTAATGTTTATTTTGGCTTTATGTTCCACGTATTTCTGGAAAACCCTCCTATGAATCCTGTTATTTGTGTTTCTTAGGGTTGAAGATATATTTTGAGCAGCAGGCTCAGCCACTCTCAATTTCTTCTCCAGCTCCTCCTGGCAGGTCTCCTGCCCCTGTGGTTGTTCTTTGATTGCAGAAGATGCCTTACTCTCCTCCTCTTGGAGATTATGGTGGTTTGGTTTTTTTGAGAGTGAGAAGATAGATAGCCAAATGTAAGAAAGTTTGAATGATGACTGAAAAAACCAAACCAATCAAAAACCAAAAAACCAAAACAAAAACCAAACCAAAACAAAAGAAAAATCAGTGCAGACCAGGTCAAAATTAAATTCTTGATTTGAAGAAACATGAGTCAATTGCACAGAATGTTTCCAGATAAAATGACTTTTTTTTTCCCAAAACATTGTGCTTGGAAACAGCTTAGCTTCTTTTCGGATTGAAAAGGAAGTCAACTGAAATCAAGTAACCCACAGATCAAAAATCAGGCTAAATGATTCAAGTTTATTAAAATTATAATGTATAAAGTTTGTAAATGTTGGTCAATTTTAGTATATGTAATATTACTGTATTTACCTGATCCTGGATTAATGAAGTTACTCTAATATGATGCTTTTACATATACTCAGTTTATACATATGTAAAACTTCTTTGAGTGAAATAGATTATGAAAAATAGTACCTATTTTTGGTATCTTTCTTTGGTATTCAATGAAATTTAACACAATCAAGGTAGGTAAAAGAGGAGTATTTTGCATTTTCATTCAAACCTTTCCATCCCTCCCCATTATTTTTCTTTTACAACAGATCCAGAAGCACCAGAAAACCTTACAGTAGATTCTAATGAGACACATGTATTCATTAACTGGAGCAAACCTATCGACACTTCAAAGGGTCC
>JAOXNG010000004.1:10089026-10099997 GCA_028566535.1 Scolopax minor
ATTTAAGAAGAAACTGTTAATATGCTGTTAAGTATGGAAAACTAGTACACTGTGGTTTCCTTAGATATTTAACTTGTTCTTCCACACAGAAATTTTATGGGATTTTTGTATCTCAGCATAACCTTCTGTAAGTAAAATCAATGTGACTCATAGAGCACCATTACCTACTCTCATGATAATAGTACAGTGGGACAATTACAAATTCTGGTAATCTCAAGTGCATTTATACAAGTTAGTGTTTTAAAACTACAATTTGTCTGTGTGTAGAATCATTACGGCTGATTAATGGCTCTCTTTTATACATCCAAAGTCACATTAGTTGCTCTGTGTGTAATCGAGAACAAGATTTTCTGTCTAAGGCTAAATGCTCCTTTCAGGCCCTTTGCAAAAATATATGAATGAGGGTAAATGGAGCTTAAGTCATTGCTAAAAGCATTAAGACTCAAAGGGTAAATCAGCTGGCAGATTTTCAGCAAAATAGAGAAGCAACAGACTCCACCCATCTTGATCTGTCATTACAGCTGGAAATTTCTATTCTGCCTCTTTTCTGTTCTTCCTGTTAATGCATGTTGCATTACAATTTACTCAGGAAGCAGTCTGATTAAAAGAAAGTTGTAACTTAGTGTGAAGACAGTAAGAATATCAGGATGTTAAGAATTAGCTATTAACAGACAATGCTCTGTAACTAGGACAATCTGACATTAAAAATGAGAGATTGCTGCAGGTTGAGGCCTGATATTTTTAGAGCTGTCTGCTCTTTGTTTGGCTGACATCATATTAATGATCAATTAATGATCTTGGTTGTGGAATTTAAGAGTGGTCCCTGGTGAGAAAGTGGAGGCTTGTGCAGCTCTGGTGGAATAGCGATGTTTAATTTCTGAAACAATGGTAAATAACTGTATGAGTAATTGCAGCACAACTGGATAATTCAACTTTGAGTAAGAATTTGAGGGTTAATTGCTGGGGAAATCCCTGTATAGCCATATTAAAACTTGGCCAGCTAAAGAATGCCATTAAGATGTCTTTCTCACTTTTTTTTTAATAATAGTGGTAATCAAAATGTGTGTCCTCTCTTTTAATGTATCACCGAAACCTGAAAGTAGGACTCAAGACTTGACATTCTTTCAGCTTTAATCACGAGACTTAGGAGAATCAGTGCCATTGAAAATCATAGGTTTTCTTTTATCTACTTCTAAACCGTAGAAGTCTGAGTTACAGTTTAAATGTCCCTTTTTTTTTTCTTTTTTCTTAAAATCTGTGTTACCCTCAGCATGCTACTCCTAGGAGACATTAGAGATTTACTACCCTATATTGCTTGAAGAGTTGTTTCAACACAGCCAAGTTGTTTGTGAATAGACTGGGGAGACCTGTTATACTCTGGATCATAGGTTAACCCAAGAGAAAAAAGTATTTTTAGCAACACTTTGAACCTCCTGCTTGTCCTCTCTTGGAGGGATTGTGTATTCCTGATTTGTGGACATTTTTTAATGAATATTGGATATGAAAAAGGTTTTAAGCTGAAAGACCACATTGCAACACTGTATTTGAAATTTCTGTTTCAACATTTGCCCTTATTTTTATTCTGCTTTGTGTGTCTGCACTTGATTTTGGCTTTGTGTGTACATGTATATATATGTGTATATACATATATATATATATAAAACCCAAACAACTTCACTTTGTCTAGGTAAGAGAAAGGACATCTGGAAGAGATGTCACTCACATTCAGTTCACAAGCTGGCCAGATCACGGAGTCCCTGAGGATCCTCATCTCCTTCTCAAACTCCGACGCAGAGTTAACGCTCTCAGCAACTTTTTTAGTGGCCCAATAGTGGTTCATTGCAGGTAAATATATATGTATATTTAAATTATGTTAATGTTAAATGAACATGGAGCTGGTAAAGGTATTTGGCTGATGCCAAATTATGTTATGTGATTACTTGAGAATGAGGTAGCAAATATGCATGAAAGGGCCTGTTTTCTGAAGATTTTTCAGGTCAATAAAATCTGAGCACACATAGACCTTTGGACATTTGGAAATTAGGCAGATAAATGTCTGACTACCCTGGCCTTACTTTCATTCAAAGATATTCAAAATACAAACTCATCATTGTTTGTGTTGCCAATTAATTTACAGCAAGAACAGTTTTCAGTTGCTCCGTATCCTGGTGTTACACATTTTCACTTTGGCTCTCTCACCGACTGCTCCCCTCTCAGAGTGGGACTGGGAGATGCCATTCCCTTTGATAACCAAATCCCTTTCTTTTTTGCAGTGCTGGTGTTGGGCGCACTGGGACGTATATAGGAATTGATGCCATGCTGGAGGGGCTGGATGCAGAAGGCAGAGTGGATGTTTATGGCTATGTTGTGAAGCTGCGTCGGCAGCGGTGCCTCATGGTTCAAGTAGAGGTATCTTGCTATCCTCTCACTTAAGATTCTCCTTTGCTAGGGCCTCATCAGTACTTCTCAGAAGTGCACTGCTCAGTATTGGGTACTGCTACAGTTCATTCGAAGTTCTTCACAGAAAATATGGCTCCAAAAAATATTGAGAGAAAAACTTCCACCACAGTTTTTGAGTTTTAGTAACTTCAACTGTTTAAGTTTAGTCTTTATAAAAAGAAGCCAATAAGAACATTTTAGATTTGATAACCCAGCTTTGGGCACACAATTCACAAATGCAAAATTGAGCTTGCATAGTCAAACTTAATTTTCAAATTCCAAAAATGGTCTGTCTAGGTGGGATTTTCAGTTCAGTTGAGAGTACAGAAAAAGTTACAGACTGCAAAAAAATGCTCGTTTTTAACGTATTTAAGTGTTTTGCAGATCTTTAAAATCAGTTGCATATTTCTTGAATGACATTAGATCTCAAAGATCCCTTCCAACCACTAAGATTCTGTGATTTATTTGCAGAACATTTCATCCACCACACTAAATGTGCTTCAAAATGTCTCATTTGGAAACCATTTTGTTTTCTAATACTTATATTTAATGTCTATTTAGCATTAATGCTTAATATTATTAACGCTAATAACATCATGGGAGTAATAGTTTCTTATAATTTTAAAAAGTTATATGACTTATCTTTTTAACTCTTTAATAACTTCATTTCTAAACCCTTCCAATGGGAAACATCAGTCACAGTACATCCTTATCCATCAAGCACTAGTGGAATACAATCAGTATGGAGAAACAGAGGTCAGTCTCTCAGAACTGCATTCCTATCTTAACAATCTGAAAAGAAAAGATCCTCCGAGTGATCCTTCCCTGCTGGAGGCAGAGTTTCAGGTAAATAAGCATTGTATTCTAGGGCCCTTGGCTCCCACTTGCACAATGGTCATGAGAAACTGATACCATATACAATAGATCACTTTGGTGCTATTTTGTTTCTGTGGCACAATAACAGCTTCTTTATCTTCATGAAAAAAGTTGTAAATTAATGAAATTTTATTGCTGCATTTGATGTTAATATTTTTAACAAAGATGGGAAGCACACCATTACATGTGTCTATGTGCATGATTTCCTGTGCCATTTTGCACATTTTTTACACCATAGTCCTGGTGTGACCAAAGTGTAAAGAATTAAAGTAAGAAGTGAGGCACTGAGAGATGAAGACTGGATGTGGGTGTCCAGAGGGAAGAATGATCCCAGAAAACATTTTAATCAAGCATAATACGAAACATTCTCTTTCTTTAGAGATTACCTTCTTATAAAGGGTGGCGGACACAGAACACTGGGAATCGTGAGGAAAATAAAAGCAAAAATAGGAATGCCAACATAATTCCATGTAAGTATTTTCCATTAACCTTCCCTTATTTTATCTTTTATGCTAGGTAAGAAAACCTATTAAATTTTGAAAAAAAAATGACAGTAAATAACCTGTATTTTATTATTCCTCAACATTGTAAAATTAGAAACTTCTCATAAAAGAAGTTTAAAAGAAGATATGAGTTTTTAAAAATGTGAATTATTAGGAGTGTTTATTTTGAATAAAGTGGCCTTTATTTGCAGCCTGTTGTGAAAGGACTGGCCTTTTTCCTCTCTATTTTCCCTCCTGCACATGCAGGGACAGCCCCCTTTTAGTGCTATCCCTGAGCAGCAGCGTGGCATGACAGTGACACTTTGTCTCATGCAGATGACTTTAACCGAGTGCCGATCAGGCATGAAGATGAATGCAACAAGGAGGGTGATTATGATTCAGACGATTCCTCAGATGAGGACAGTGACTGTGAGGAATCAAGCAAATACATCAATGCTTCCTTCATAACTGTATGTATTTAAGGGATCCAATATACATATTTCACATTCCTTCAGCTAAAACTATAATCTAGCTCGAGCTAGAAAAACTCTCTTACTGGCTTCACGAATAGAATAGGATTTACCTCAATAAGAGAGAAAGATCTGACAATCAACTGGCAAATCCAGTTGTAGTTTTAATCATAAAAATATTCTGTCTTCTACTTTTTGCTACATCCTTTCCTTTTACTTGGTCTTAGACTGTGCAGTCTCAAATAGTGAGAACTAAACATAGAAACACTATTATTTTTTGCATGCATGTGTGTTATGTTTTAGCTTTCAGACTGGCCTCATGATAACACGTATCGGTGAGCATCTTCCTATGTACAAGTTGATACATATTAATATTTTCCCTGTTAGTGAAATGAGGGTAGAGTTATTCACATACACAAAACCCTACTAGTGAAAACTGAGGCCATCTCCTCCAAAAGAAGGAGAGAAGGTATTGGTCACTAATGAGGTAACTGATTTTAATGAAATTAGTATCTAAATTCAATTTGCCTGAATCCTTTAAAATGCTGCACAGTTAGGATATCTATTCAGCGTAAGTGTATTTTTCCTTTCAGATAGCTTGGTGTGAACTGACTTGTGCACCATACTTTGTGTGGTATAAACTCAACTTCTTAGTGGTCAAATTAGATGGTTGTGTAGAATTAGTTTTTGAGTTTAATGTGATTTGGCTCATAGAATTCCTGTAAGACCATTGCCTACTGTTGTAGGCATGTTTTCCCCTTAAACAAAAGGGTTTGTTAGTTAGTTTTCTGTAATAATAAAAAATTTCTTTTATAGGGCTACTGGGGTCCGAAAGCCATGATTGCAACACAGGGACCACTGCAGGAAACTCTCTCTGACTTCTGGCAAATGGTCTTCCAAAGAAAAGTCAAAGTCATTGTTATGCTGACAGAGCTGAAAGAAGGAGATCAGGTGAGGGCATAATCTTGACACTGACAAATTTAGGGTCTTCTATATGCAAAGAAAGCACTGCACTGCACTCTCTCATTCCCTTCCTCCAGTTAAGTGTGTTTCATAGGATGAGGGATTTGGATTTCCAACATAATTTGTGCTTTTATTTACTTTCTTTACTTTCTAGTGATTTTGTCATGGAAAGAGTATATGATGCTGTATTTTAAAATACAATGATGTTCCTACTACTTTAAAGTCAATGCACTCTGTAGGTCTATGTGGAAGTAAAATAAAAAGAGGTTTGAATGGTAAATACTGATTTGTACTTTTATCCATTTTAGGAACTCTGTGCACAGTACTGGGGAGAAGGAAAACAAACATATGATGGAATAGAAGTTCAAATGACAGATGTCAACTGTTGTCCTAGCTATACCATACGTGCATTTGATGTTACACATCTGAAGGTAAAAGCTTCTTTGCAAATTCCAAAAGGAAGTTTTAAATTCTTTCCCTGTTATAAATTTAGCATAAAGAAAGAGAAGGGACAATTCCTACTGCATTTTCCTCCTGCTCTAAGGAATGGAAATATTGGTATCTTCCAGACCAGCAGCCAATCATGATAAATACTATAAAATAGCTCTGATTTCCCATTTAGTGAATTACTGAGATGGTGTTAGTGGAGTCTCAGGAGGTCAGCTGTCTTTTGTACTTTAAGCAAAGCTTGGATATCTACCTCCCTCATTTTCAGGAGGTACAACTCACATCACCCTGTGCAATTCCTCAGGAATAATTTTTTTCTTTTGTAAATGTGCTGCAATAGATGTACTACATAAATCTTTATTTTAACCTGAACATTGACTACCTCTCTACTGATGTTTTTCAGACAAAAGAAACACAGAAGGTGTATCAGTATCAGTATCACAAATGGAGTGGCTTGGATGTTCCAGAAAACCCCAAAGATTTAGTCAGCATGATTCTCAACCTTAAACAAAAAGTCCCAGTCAGACCAGTCACTGAGGACAACAGGAGTCCCCGCAGTGTCCCGCTTGTTGTCCACTGCCGGTTAGTCTGAATTCAGCATATACCTTAACCTAGCTCTAAGGTCTGGATATATGTAGCAATCACAATTTTGGGATGCCTATGTTTTCTCATAAGCTTTTCCATGTGTCTGGATACTGAACTCTGCCAAGAAGATTCCTTGAATTGCTCAAGCTTGACCTTTTTGATTGTGGTGCTGAAAAGCAAGCACACATCTCTTCAGCAAGCGTGGGCATGGAGCAAGTGGTTAGAGCTAGCTGCTTTTGCCTGGTACACATAATTTGAGAAGAAATGCTAGGTCAAACTGCTCTTGTAGCATACTACTGATGAGGATCCAGCAGAGTTCATCTTGCCAGTACACAAACCCACTTTTATAGGACCACATCCAGGAATAGTCTTGCATACCATCTAAACCAGAGGATTATCCTACTAACAATTGTTGAGGCTGTAAGTCTGAAGTTTCTAATTTCTCTCATACGTCTTAAGTGGCCACATGAGATCCAGATAGACTCTAGATAAACTGTCTTGTGAGTGTCCTACACATATTTTTAATTGTAACAATTTCATTCCAGTAAAAAATGTTTTGGAAATGTAATTCATTATGCAGTCTTTGAAATAAAGAGATTTAGTCAGAAGTCTCGTGATTTTACATTTTCCATTTACATGTACATTTTGCATTATCTTCTAGTGATGGGTCACAGCAGACTGGTGTATTTTGTGCTTTAATGACCCTCTTAGAAAGCGCAGAAGTAGAAGAAGTAATAGATGTTTTTCAAGTAGTAAAAGCTCTTCGTCGTACCAGGCTGGGAGTCGTCTCTACCTTTGTAAGTAAATCTTATGAATTACCAGAAAAAATGGTGATATTACTTATCATGGTCACTAATATCCTTATAACCTTGCACATCATTTCTGCATAGGAAACACTATTTCTAATCAGCACATCCACAGCTGCTCACCACTACTTGGGAACTGGCTGTTACTAATAAGAATGGAGGAGTCTCTGAGATGTCCAGAGCTGCAATTCTGTAACACCTTAGTGGACGGGTGCATATTATAAAATTACAAATTGCATGAATTGATGATTCTGCAGTTGCTTCAGGGATGGCTAACTCCATTTCACAGGCTAGCAGCCATCAACTTTTTTAAATCACTCCAGAGGAAGTGTCTTTATGTCATACAAACATTTACTAAAAAAAAAAAAACAAACCCCATGGCATTGACATGGGGCATGTTATTAGATGACTTTTCCAGACACCTTACAATATGTGTTGTTTACAACTTAGGTACTCTAAAAAACATATTTTGGGGACTTTGTGGACAAAGAGATACTGAGTGGTAGCTTAGAATGTCTGATACAGGCAGTTACAGAGACTACATACACATGAAATCAGAATAAACCATAAAAGCAGCACTGTACACTAAAAACTGTGAAAGCTACTTTTCATGCAGTCTTTTATGTTCAACTACATTACATTTTAAAATTTAAGAAAACAGAGAAATAATAGGTTTATTTTTGGGCTCTGGGTATCCCATTCATGCTAACCTCTTCTCTTTGTATTTAAGGAACAATACCAATTTCTGTATGACACCATTGCCAGTATCTACCCTGCACAGAATGGACA
The DNA here is from genome assembly GCA_028566535.1 of Scolopax minor. NCBI lineage: Eukaryota > Metazoa > Chordata > Aves > Charadriiformes > Scolopacidae > Scolopax > Scolopax minor. The sequence goes on from JAOXNG010000004.1 coordinate 10,096,884, forward strand.
AATAAAGAAGAACAGCCAGCAGGAAGATAAAGTTGAATTTTGCAGTGAAGTAGAAAAAACTAATCCAGAAACTGATTTGATCACCATTGATCTTACCCCACCAACACCAGAGGAAATTGAGGATCCTGAAGTATGTGATAATTTTAAGGCTGCAGATGGCACTAAGGGAACAGAAAGTTCTACAAATGGGCCCGCAACTCCAGTTCTAACTTAGAGGTTGTACTTAAAAAAAAAAGTGCTCTTTGATGTGCAAATAATCTAATCAATATAAGAAGTATAATGTTTCTTCCTCTTCCCACCTTTTACTTTGAAAGTGCTTCATCTTATATCAGTTTTTTAAAAGGTACAAATTTAAAGGAATACTTGAAACTTTTAGAGAGTGACAAAGAACTGTGAAAGTTTAATTTTTGTTTAGATTTGCATTTAATACTTCTTCAGAAACCTTTTCACTATTTTTATAGTTTTAAAAATATGTACAGTACAAAAATATGCTGAGCAGTGAGAAGAAAGTTTTTTGAGTTCTGTGACAAGGAGAAAAGCAACTCAGAATAAGATTAGTGTGGCAAAAACAGGCATGTCTTCAAAACTATTCAGAAGTAAACTAACCCGACAGGTAAGCATATATCTAGCATTTTATGAGTGATGACCAAACACTGCTTTAATGATACTCTGTGGAATTTGTGGGATTTTGAAAAACAGTTTTAAGAGTTTATCATTTATCTCTGGCAATTCCAAGGAATTCAGACTTGTGGAAAACCTGTAAATCTTGCCATATCCCTGTGGAATAGAAGGTTTTGCGTTTTTCTAACTTGCCTCAAGGTGTCCTTGTTGCTCCACATATAGTAGTCCAAGAATACAATGTTAAACTCTAAGGGATTGGAGTTTGGCATTTAAATGACTGCAACGATTCTGATAGAAAAAACATTCTTTTTACTCTCAGAGCTTAAAATACTGCATGCTTGCACATCTATTTCTTATGCTTACTGTTATTTAAAGGGACTGCTTCCATGAACGCCTCTGACCTGTTTTCAGAATTGGAAAATACTTTGATGTTTTTCTTCCAAACCTTGTAGATTTTAATTGGTACAGAATTTTATTTTATTTTTTCATTATGAGGTGTTGTATGTTACAGCTGTGATTTTTTTAGTATTTCTTGCTGGATTCTAGTTTGCTGTTTCTAGAAAAAAATAAAAGGTGGAAATGACAAGGTGGAAATTATTGTCTTCTATTGGGTTCTGCAAACTGATAATTTTCTTCTAAATGCACAGAATATTGTGCTATCCCATAAATCAATAAAATTTACAAATTTCAATAGGAAAACACACCATTTAATTCTTAGTGAACTGTGTGTGAACCCAGGTAAGTGTTATGATTCTCTCATTAGAGAGGAAAGAAACTAGATTTTCTTTGGCTTGAAGTCATTAAAGGAGCAGTCACTCAGCAGATTCAGTCCCCCTAGTTTATCACTGCATACTCCTCTCTTTACAAAACATCATTGAAAATACTTAGAGAGCCATGTAAACAACACATACGCTGTTTTCATTTGTGTAAATCTGAGGGCACTCATGCACTTCAGTTCCTTGAAAAATAGTTCTGCAGCTTTTTAAGCTCCTGCAGCACCTCGGCTGTAAAAATTCTGGAGGATTTTTTTTGCTTAAATTTTTTTATAGAATGATTTTTATGTTCTTTTTACTGCATATTTTAAAAAAAATGGCTGACAGATTAACACTTGATTTGTGCATGTATTTTGAAAGAAAAGTCCTGAACTATGTTAAATTTTGCCTCATTCATCTTAATTCTTAGCCTAATCAGAGAAACAGAGCCTTACATTAAAACTGGCATCATTTGCCTAACGTAAACCACTTATGGGGTAAAGTTCCATAAAGTCACAAGGGAATAAACTCAGCTCATGGCTTTTAATTACTTTCAAACTAAATAACACTTCATACAATTAAATCTCATTAAATTCCAGTGTGACAATTGAGGGAACCCTTCTTAAAATAGCTTAGGTCTTTTTGCTTCTAGGAACCCTCTATGTATTTACCAGGGATGGTTTTTGCCCTCTCTATAGATATTTGAATTTCAAAATTCCACAAGGTGGTGACACAGAGCTTGTAAAAGATGGTAATTACGCTGGATGCTCCATAGTCACTTGGTTTATTCATTTTTAGGTTTAATTTTATTTCTCCCAGGAATGCAGTGAAGCCTATTACAGGTAAGGCATGAAGCCCACGGTAACAAGCTCTGCAAGGAAACTCTTCTGGCTGTTAGGGCATGAGCATCATTGTAGCAGCCTGGAGACAGCATAGCCTTAAAGCTGAGAAACAAGCATACAAAGTAAGGTGCAACACGTTTATTTTATGGAGCAGAACTAATCTGAACAAAGGCTGCTAACCACTGCCTCAAGGTAAGACTTAGCTGTTGTTTGAAATGTTGTATCATCTGAAGTCCAGGATAAAAGTAACTAAGCAAGAGTTCAGCTGGGAGAGACTTTGAGCAATGAACGAGAATGATCAAGGGCCTGTGTGAGCAAAGGGACTGGTTTGCTCCCGCAATTTGTTGGGTAGAAGCTGATAGAAAAGTGGGTATGGAGAAGTGTCAGTGCTGTGTTAGCGGAGCCCGGTGTGGGAAGTCAGGAAGAGGAAGGATCCCAGAGCCTCCACTAGATTCTGCTTGGTCAGGTAACTGCAGTGGGGAATGAATGGTGTGTTTGCTTTCGTTTAGATTTTTATGTTTCTTGTGCTCTGTAATGAAAAAAGGTAATGATATTAAAATCCATTTCAGAGACTGTACATTATGAAAATGAGTCACACTGTGATTGTTGAGATAAATGTTATACAACACAAAAAATGGCCAGTGCACTGAACTGTGGCTGTAGGGGATGCTTTTCAAGGAGACGACAAAAGCCTTGTCCTCTGCACCCCAGCTTCTGCTGCTGTGTTTGGCCTCTTGCAGGGCACATCTGTGCCTGCTCCTTTTCCTACCCATACGTGGAGCTGGTGTCCATGGACCCAACCCTCTCCTCATCACCTGAGGTGGCCAACGCTGTCAGAGCCCACAGCCCCCAGCAGTGGGGAGCTCGGTCCCCACGGAGGAAAGGACCATTTTCTTGCC
>JAOXNG010000004.1:10124408-10142166 GCA_028566535.1 Scolopax minor
GTTGAGAGAAAATGAGTGTGGGCCCTAGCCTACCAGCTTCATGTATGACCACTGACAACACCTAATAAAATCTGAACAAATTTAAAGATGTTCCTTGCAATATAATGAAATATTAACAAAAGGCTTTACAATATTCCAGTTATATATGTGCATCAAAGCACAGATGTTAAATAAAGCTGGACTTTTTCAGTTCAGTGATTGAATTAATCCACTTGAAAGGAGGAGAGGGGAAATGGTTTCAGGACAAACCAAACCAGATGGGAGAAGGTGGGGGTTAACTTTCCCATCAGTTTCTTTCAGGTGAACCCAAATATCTGAAATTAATGTTTCAATGTAGGAATTATTTTATATTTGTTTAATCTATATTAAGAGAGCTTGTTTGGGTTTTTTTTAGATGAAAAATGTCCAATGCTTTTGATTGAAAATAGTGAAACAATTTAGCCTGTTGTCTCAAATTTTCTCTTGTCTGTTTTGATTCAGATTTATCGTGTATTTTAACTGGAAATCACAAAAGGCTTGTTCTTCTGAGCAAATGTATTTTATTGTTAATTCATTATTTTATTGGGGGTGGAGCAGGGGAGTCTAGCTGTTATAATAAATGCTTTGGCTTATTTATTGCATGTTTAGCTGGTGTTATACATTCCTCAAGATTGCAATCTGAGAGAAGAATGATTTTTAAGCTTGCGTTCCACTAGATATTAGGTCTGTCCATATCATACGATACAAAAATGAACCTGTCATACAACCTTATTTAATTTTTCCCTCATGTCTTATTGGTCAGAATTGAGTTTTTTGCCTCAGAATTCTTCTTAAAAATTTATTGTTACCAAATTACTGTGTCTTCCCTATATTGTATACAGTGATATTAGATTTTTGAACCATTCATTTTTTATTTCAAGTAGAATTATTGATGAGAAAAAGAGATGTTAAATCTTTCAGATCTGCAGAAATACCCACTGTAATTCTAATTTTGGAATCTCACTTGGTTAGATGATAAATTCAGTATTTGAACATATTGATGGGAGATATTTTGGTCCCAGTCATAAAAGACTCCACAGACTGATGTTGTATATTACTTCATTTACCTAGAGGATGATGTGTGTGGACAGTTAGAAAGGTTAGTGCTGTGGTTACTATACTGAATTTTGTAGGGGACTCTGCAAATAGAGATGCAAAAGAGCTACAGAGTTTGTTTCAAATAGCAGTGAATACTGTGGTTTTGGCTAAACACGTTTGTGCCTTTCTACATGAAAGGAGAACATAAGCTTTCTGGAAGCCAGAAGATTTTTTTTTTTTTTTTATGAACTCTAACAGTCTGGGGAAAAAAAAAGTTGGCTCAAAGAAAAGAAAAATTAAATGGAAAAAAATTAACTCCTGGAAAACAGTTTTTGCCACTTGCAAGAATATCACAAATGCCTTCATTTTTCATGTGTTCCTATGTTCTTGCTAAGTTTTGAAGCAAAAAGGAACAGCAGTCTGACTTCAAATATCATAGGACAGAACAACTTCAAAATAGTATTTCAAGAGGATGAACAAATTTAGCCAGGTGCTGCTGCAACCTGTTGTCTAAAGCCAATGGAGCTTCACGGGTATGCGTTCTAGATGAGGCAAATCCTCTTGTGTATATAAAAACATCACAAAGTAAAGAGTTGCTATAAAAGAACTCTAACTTTTGAACATCAATAATTACTACAGCCTCAATCCTTAATAATCTTTGTTTCTTAAAACAAAAGAAAAGGTCAAATATTGATTAATCAAATTGTGGAACAAATACTTGGATTAGGTTTTTGAGGTGGCAGTGTAGACAACTGCACTGTGAGATGTTGAATCAACTGCTGAAACAGAAAAAAAATATTTCAATAAATTAGATTTTATCGTGGATTTGGCTACAAAAGGAATAATTTATTTGCCAGAATTCATAATAAATTTGAGGTGCTATTTTTCTTTGAAATACCCAAATATTTTCAATTTGAAAAATACCCAATACCCAATGGTTTCCCCCTATACTGGGGAAAAGCACCCCAGTAGTTGTACAAGCAAACTTTAATTATACTTTTGATCCTTCTAGCGCTCAGTTCCTATTGCAATACCAGAAATAGGAAAGTTTATTTTGAAAGTGAGCTAGCAAATATTCTTCAATGTGCTACGATATTAAATAATATCTTATTCAGGAGGCAGGGGAAGTAGGACAGAACTCTTTACCCATGAGTAAGTGAATAAGGCCAATGACATGCTAGACAGCACCAATCTGTGATCCATTATAAACCTACCTTTGTGATGGACCCCATTCCAGTGTCTCATTTGTAGAGTCACAGCAAGAAGTCTCAGCCAGATTGCTAACTTAGAAAATGGTGTGGAAAAGGTGGATATCTAGTTTTGTAGAACTATCCATGCAGAGGTAACCCCAGCTGTATGTCAGTATGTCATGCTTTTTTAAACTATCAAAGGGTTTAATGATTTCAAAGGGCTCTTAGCAAATATGGAAGTGAGCAAGAAGAGGGGTACAAAAGCTGCATAGCATTTATTGCATGTCCCTCGCTGCTCCTTTTTCTGATACATTTGTTGACTTGTTTTCCCCATTCTTGCAAAATGTCTCACCCCCTCTTGCTGAATTAAACTTTTATCTATACTGTGACACCATCTGACGCCTCTGTATTCTCTCTTTTATGGCTTTTGTAAAAAAGATTTTATTTCACACAACTTTTCGAAACTTTTATTCTCTGGAATCTGTCAATGAAGTGCTTTTTCATATCTGTCAGTACTGCACTTCCTGCAGCCTGATCATGCCTTCTCCTTCAACTGCTGCTATCTGACCTAATCCCTCCTGTTATCCAACTGTATCATTGGGGTCCACAGTCCCCAGGTCACTCAGTTGTATCTGTAATGTCCCAAAGTAAGGCTATTCAAGACCAGCAATGATGCATTCCTTCAGGCTTGCACCATACTAAATGTCATTTTTTTCCATTTTACTATTGGTCTGTAGTGAGAAACTGGGTCATGTATTTCTGTCTACAAGTTTTCTTCAATTCTGGCATACTTCTGCTCCAATAATTTTTCTTTTCTACTGCCAAGTGTCCTGTGCTTACAGTGTCAATCAACTGTAAAACTCCTCAGTTTCTCTCCAAAATTTTTTCCTGAAACATGTGCTTCCAAGGAAAGATCTAAAAGCTTTGTGGAGGACAAATGATGTCTAGAAAGAACAACAATATTTTCCATCTTTAAGAATTGGGAACAGGGTAAGTGGAGTCACAGACTTGTTGGTCTGCTAGCTGAAGTTAAATCCCTTGAATTAATATTGGAATAAATGCTCTAGCTTTTTAAAAACTCTTGAAATATGAGGAGAATGAGTCACCATGGATTTCTAAGGAGGAAACTGTCAAATAAATATCCATTACAATTGGATAATAGGACTTGTAGAAAACAGAGAAACAATAACTGTTATTCCTTGTATTAAGGTTTAAGATACTTGTCATTTATTCACTTTTAAATTCAAAAGCTATCGAATGGTGGAGTGCGAGGTTCTGTTCCAAAAGCAGGACTATTCAGCTTCACTAAGAAACTGGTGTTGAACTTCAGCTTTACAAATAAGAACTAAATTGGGATAAGGGGGCTGTAAATATTTTAGGAGAACTGAGGAAATTATCAGAAAGTGTATCTACTGTAGTCAGCAGTAGCAAATCACCATCCAAATTACTTCATAAAATCTTGGAAGTGCCACTTCAAGATATGTTGAGATCCTAAAAAGATATTGAAAATTATCACATATCTACACTAGAAGAATCTGAGTGCTTTTGCATAAGACAAGAAAAATGAGGGGAATGTCTTAAGATATAAAAATTTATTCCATATAGGAAGAGGAAAGCTCAGAAAGACATAAAGCTTAATCATAGCATGAGAAATGAGATGGAATTGATGTGACTTCTCAATTTTCCTTATGGTTTTGAAGTGCCCTATGCTGTTAAAAATGTAAAGTAGAATTGGTTTTAGATGAAAATATGACTACAGACATTATACAGGTACAGGATAAAGGGGAAACTTGTTATTAGATATTTTTTTGTTTGCTGATATTATTGTATTGAACCCTTGTGTGTAAGGGGTATAGCTGGACATACACATTGCAGTTGATGGTCTGCAGCTTAGAGGTATTAAGCCACTGCCTCTTTGGCAACTGAATGGACATTTTAAGTGCTCACACACACACTTTTATCTTCTAATGTAGCACCTGCATGGATCTGAAAAGAGAAGCTGTATAGTTACAACCTTTTCCTTTCCACCGAAAAATATATGCTTATGTAGTCTAATGCAAGTAGATTAATCTGAATCTATAATCTGAATCACTCTAAAGTGTGGAGTGGAAGACCAAACTGCTATGGTTTTTCCCAAATCTTTCATGGACTAACAGTAAAGCCTTTTGAATGCATGTTTAAACTTGTAATTTTATTTTAGGCCAATCCCATGCAATTAAATGTCAGAAAATTGGTACTGCTGACTTATACATTGTATAATTATCTATTTCATTTTACATTTAAGTGAATACATCTCAAAATGATTATTACTTCATATGGGCCCATAAGGTTTAGAAAATTTAATTATCCCAAATTAATACTATCCTAATGAAATTTTTTTCATCCAAAGAAAAATCTTGAAGAATGGTGAGGTAATGTAATAGTTAAAGAGATAGCATAAAAAGAGTTGATACTAGCACTTGTCCCGATAGGAGTACATTTCACATCTGTTATTTATGATGTGAAGTGCCATTGGGGACAGATCCAGTAACTATGTACATAGTAATACCTTTAATTAGACTAACAGCATAAATATTGCACACAGGCTTTGGGGATCTCATAAAAGCTTTGCCCCTGATGAAGAGGAAATTGGTGCAACTGGAGAATGATAACTCCAACAGAAACTGTAAACTGGGAAGATCAATATCTCCTAACTTCTTGCGCATTGATTCTTGCAGCACTTATGGATAAACTCACAATTCCTCTATGACCTTTCAAAAAAAAAAAAAAAAAAAGCCCAGCCCCTCCCTGTGAACTTGGAAAGCTTAAGAATAAAATTTACCTGTCAGTCAAATGACAAATGTCACATGACTTTCTGCTATCACTGTGCCTATACCAAGGTTATTTTTTTTTTCTGAATTCTGATCTCTTGTAATCACTACAGGCACTAGGTTATTGGAGCAGAAAAAATATCTTTACCTGAGACTATGCTGCCTCTCTTCTGGGCTGCACTGCCTGAGGTACGGAGTTGAAGTTTGGGGGTTTGAAGGCTTTGAAGTTAAAGTATAACAGCCTCTTTGTTTTCTCTGTTTTCCTTGCCATAAAGAGCACGTAGCTGGAGTGACAGAGTTCAGTGAATAGGTGCTTTACACGGCCACCCATTGCAACACCTGCTGGCAGCTGAGTGTGACACCTCTGCAAACCCGTGGCACAAGAAGGGACACAGAAACCCCTTGTTCAGTCTCATGTTTTATAACGGTCAGAAATATACATGTGGTGGGTTGTGTTTTCCTCATTCTTAAAGCAATTTTTTCCATGTGTTTCAGCCAAAGCAATAAGCAATACCTGCAAACTTTAAGACTAATTTTTCAGCTCAGTACTTGTGAAGTAACTATGGCAATGCTACAGTCATATCATCTTTAGCTTGTGGGGCTGGCTTCAAAGTCCTTGCAGTGATCTGCAGTTGCAGTGAGGTGAATAGGGTAATAATCTCTCGCTGTTGGTTGTACCTTGTAGCTTGTGTCTATCTTGAAATAAAAGGCCAACTGGTCAGGCTCCAGAAGAAAAGATGAAATAAGATTTTAAAATTGGACCTTTTGCATGGTGTTTGCAAATTGAGAACTTCTACTTGAATGCTGATTGTGGGCAAGGTAGTAGGGGGACTAAGTTAACAAAACCTCTGAGCTGAACGGTGGTGGAGGCTATAGAAAGTACACTCAAATCAGTGGAATCCCAGTAGCCTGTGCTGTGGAACCACTTGTATGACTTGCCAGACTCTGGCTTGAAGTTTTATTCTCCCCTTGCTCTATCATCATTTGCATGCCTTGATCAATTAACATCACTCCTTAAACACACACAAAATAAAGGCCAGATAAGCCAATTGCTTAGTGTTTGGTTTTGGTTTTGTTTTCAAAAGTCTCTTTATCCTTTGAAGAGTTAGGAGAACTGCTCCTACAAAGGACATATAGCACCCATCCAATTGACTTTTTAATGTTCACTTAAAAATTGCAAGGCCTGAAAAAATAGCAAACCCATATACTTTTTTACACAGTAAAAAAGTACTCTGAGCCATGCTTGATCTGAAATAGGTTTTTAAATTCCAATTTTGTCTTAAGAGTTTATATAGAATTTTTTTAAAATTTAGATATTAAGTAAAAATGTTTCTATTTTGGTGTTTAAAGTGTTATCTGAAACAGTACTAGTGGCTATTTCCATGAGATGCAGGCTAAAAACCTTATTAAAAGTAGAAGCTGAGCACCCACTGCGATATTTTATTTTCTATGTAGTTTTATTAATAGTTAAGAGCTTTCTTGGTAGGAGAAATTATCTTGATAATCATAACATAAGAAAAAATTCTGTACACCTATAAATAAAACTTGATGATGAAAAGTAGGTCATTCCTTCAGTCTGGCTTTTAGCTACATCTTAAAGATTTTTCTCTGCAGTGATTTTTCTGATCCACTTATTCTTAATATCATAATCCTTAAATTTATAATCCTCAGTGATAGTTAATGATTGCTAACATGTATAATTTTCCTTATCCAGTGTCAACACCGCCAGTTGTTATGTGTTTGCAACTGGCTGGCTGTTTCAGAATCTGGTTATTTAAAGTGTATCTAATTTAATTACCAAACAACAAATATACTGTCTGCAAAAGTCACTGACCTAGAATGTTGCCTCTAAGCCTTTGAGCATGGCTGATAGTGGAATGATGTAAAATGACATGAAAGCTGAAGACATAATTGCTCATTGTGAATCTTTTTTTCAGTAGCTAGCATTATTCCAAAGATGAAAAGTGACAGTTATATATTTTTGGCAACATTTCCCTGTAGGAAAGGAACATGCAACCTACTTATTTTTGCTACTGTTAGGGCTGACTCAAAGTCATATTCATAAAAGGTTTATTTACTGACATTATGGACTGAATTTTTGGGCTACCCAAGTACTAATTTAGGGTTCTTATAGTCTAGGTATGTAGAATGCAAAATGAGCTGTTAGAGGTTTATCCACAAAATATCACAAAAGTTATTTGTAGGAGCAAATGCTGTGTTTTGGGAGCATCCAAAAAAAAAAAAAATTCAAATGCTGCTTCTGAATATCTGGCTTCACACAACTTAAAAATGCCATCTGCTTTACCTTCTATACAGATTCCATCAGACTCTGTGTGTGTGTTCCCATTGCTTGCAAATTTACACTTGTAGCTGATGGAAACGATACATATGTGAAAGCTTGGAAAGCAGTTATTGAGCAACCTTATTTTAAAAAGAGATGATAAAATGTAGCAGCCAGCAATCTTAAAGTGAACCTTAAAGCACATATAGCGATGTTCTGTGATTGGAAGTATCCAGGCTCTGCGTTCACTTCAACACTGACAGTTGCAGATTCTGATGATAACAGAGGTACACAAACTGCAGTCAGCTGGGGAACCTACCAGTATCCTCTATGTCCAATGCAGAGGTAACAACTTCATTGCTCAACAAGGTAGGAGGGCCTGCTAAAGCTGTGGCTATTCATGGTATGCTGAGGATAATGGCACCAGTGTCCTGTGACCTCAAACACAGCAAGCTGCTAATGTAATCTTATTGATTTGGGGATCCAAGTCAGAATTTCTTTGTAGATGGGACCTATACCAGTTCATTTGTGGTAGAAGACAAAGGAATAAATTGTTTAATGACCACAAAGAATCCTTAAACATGGTCTATTATTTGTAAGTGCTTTTTTGAATTACCTTTCAGTTTCAGTTCAACAGAGGCTAGTATATCCTCCTGGCAAATGATTTTTTTTTTTTTTTTTTTTTTTAATCATGGATTACCTTGAATTAATCTGATAGTATCTTCACAGAAAATAAATAAGGCAGGAATACCTTCAGGAAAATATAGCTCAGGTAGCTAGTCTAAGTACAGAAAGCACTAGCGCTAGACTTTATAACTGGTTAAAAGCAGCTGGAAAGGTGTGCACATCTGTGCAGATATGAGTGTCATAGACTTGAATTACTCCTCCTTACTATTTAGGAATACAGTAGTGCCCCAAAATCTCAGTACAGAGTTTAAAGCAGAAGTCACATTCCCACACAGATAACAGTCTCTATAAGGAGGAAGGAAACCTAATGTTTTTTCCTTTTTTTTTTGTTCTTTAGTTATGAAGTGTATTGAATGTCTGTGTGCATCCACAAAGACATTGATGGGATGGGTGGTGTAGCAAAGGAGAGAGGGGAAGAAGGGGAGAAGTTTTTTGTTGTTTTTTTTTTGTTCTGCTGTGCTTCTTGGTTTTGTGGTGGTTTTATTTTTTATTTTTTTTTTAGACTTGAATCTTAACAGTCGGTTTGTGGTATTTATATTGAACAGACCTGTGGTTTGGTTATCTTATTTTTGATACATGTCATCTGGTTCCAGCAGGCACTTCAAGTCAGCAGTTGCAAGCATTTGTATACGTACCTGCAGTGTCTAAAAATTTGCAGAACATAAATCATGTCTTGTAAAGACTGAATACAAATCTGAAGTCAATACATAGTTCTGAGAGCTGTGCCAATAGGCACCCCAAATGAAGATATTGTGACAGAAGGTATTTTAAATGATGTGATAATGTTTTGCTCCGACTTAATGTTTTTTCCCCAAATCCAACCAATGACTAGCTTAGTTCTACCAACTCTGTGTCAAAATGATAAGAAATGATGTGAAGGGCCCCATGTAAAGGGAGAGAGAGGAAACAAGCTGCCATTACTTCAAATATGTATGCTTGTGCTGTGGGAGCCATTGTCAGACAAATATGCTGCAAGCTCTTTCCCACCCACATAACTCAAGCTTCATGAAGAGGAGACTGTCATGTGGTGGCAAAGGCCAGATTATCATAATGTGGGTGTGACATTTCTGTTCCAAAATACTCTCCTGCCTGTTGTGTTCCAAACCTCCTTATTTGTACCTGCAAAGCAGTAATCTGCACAAATGGAGTAGTTAGGCGTCCAAGTGCTGTGTGTCCAGGGCCACCCACAGTTTGTCTGTGGGCAGAAATGCTCTCTCTGTAGGTGGGAACATGTGTTTTTCAAGTACATGTTCTTTTGTTTCTCTTCCCCCTTCCCCAAAAGTGACATCTACCTCTGACTGCATTTTTATTTAGTGTAGGATGTGTGGGACTATACTTCTTTTACATTTCTCTTGTGTGTTGGCTTGCCAAATCCTCATCTTGTACAAATTGGCTTAATTCCACTGAAATCAATAAAATTATGTTGACTAAAACCAGCAGAGAATCTGAATTCATTAGTTAGCAGACCATGATCCATGTGAACTTCTGGAACTACCTCCCACAATTGTTTTGGGGATGTACAGAGATCTTCCTGGAGAGGTTACAAAGACTCCGTTTCAGATATAGTGTAGGCCACAGCCAGCTGCTGTCTTTAAAGTACTGTCTTTTTTCCTGTTGTCTGCTACAGTTGAATGCTGAATGTCTGTCTGAAGTCCTTTTAGTTTTGATGTCCTTTTAGTAGTTTCTGGCCTCCTTAGTCTGCAGGATAATGGACACTAATTTTGTCATGTCTGTCAGCGTGGTAACCAGTGGCCTATTGATACTGAGACAGTGAAGTGGATGGCATCTATATGTAAATCTATTATCATGAACTCTAGGCTTATCATGGCTCACGGCATGAGGCAAACACAGTAATTAGCACAGGGTGTACTTTATGATAATTAGGAAGATTTTACGCATCAGATGGTGATGTTGACTTTTGAGGGCAACCACCTGGACTCAGCTCTCACTAGCTAAAATTAATATTTTTGTATTTCTTTTTAAGTGTTTCAAAACACCTATGATAAAATACTTTAACGCTTTAATCACTAAATAATAGACCCGTGCAGTTAATTATCTTACTAGCATGATTATTGGGACAACTTGCCATTACCGGTAGGTGAAACTGAAGTTTAGATAAACTACAATATACATGAACTGTTTACCTTGAGTGCAAAGTGAGACTTCCACTGTCTTTACAGATAGAAGGGTGTTACTTTCCAGTTATCTTGCCCCTTTGCCTGGTATCTGAACCTTCTGAACATTGATTTCTTAGAATTGTGGTATCTGGTCAATGTTAGACATACTTTTCATCATAAATACCTAGTGTAATGTTTCTGATAGAGAAAATAATGAACAAAAAACCCAAAAGCAACCAGAATACTCAAACCTCCACAACACAATGACTATCTTCAGGTCTCATGATAATCTATTTGCAAGCTTGAGATGGGTTAAAGTGGCTTTGTAACAACTTGCTTGGAAGCAGCTGTATGTCATGAAGAAAAATCAGGAAATGTCAGAATATGTATCATGGCTGTATATGTTAGCTGCAGATGTAAGGGGCTTATTTCTGATTTACTGTGAAATACAGACAAAGTTTCTGTTGTAATTCATGTTGTCTTTGGATTAGAGTTTCTGTTCTTGAAGCTTTCCCTAAATTTTTTGGTACTAGTTAAGATCCAAAGCTAGGAGGAGGAGACTATTTTTGGTTCTAGTGACATTGTGAAGACAGTCCCATAACCAGAAGATGTAGAAATCAAGCAATTCTATATTTCTTTTTTTTATAAAAGCCATATTTGGAAGTTGTGTGATTTGAATACTTGCCCTGCTTTTTCTCCAGATCCTTCCTAAACTAAAAATAAACCTTACATGTATGTGTCAAATATTTATGTATTTAATTTCTGATTACTGGTTGTTATGAAGTGAGGCTCTAGCCTCACTTGCAATGAAAAATACTGAGTTTGTAAACACTTTTTTGATGCAGACAGCAAGAGGGGGCAGTTAACTATTATGCTTATTATATGAACAAAAAATGAGGATAAAATAATGTAAAATAATGCTGACCTTTTACCTCTAATACATTTTGTATTGGAAAGTAGTTAATTTTTGTTAAATTCTGTTTACTTAAGTTATACAGTAATATCTGCAATATCTCCCAATAGGAACAGATGGCAAATATTTTAACAGTCTTATGTCTATGCACCTTGAAGATACACTTCATTTACATATGAGAAGAAATATTGGTGATTTTTAAGCTCATTAAAAACTTGCTGGTTTTGCATTTATTCTTTCTATTGCCCCCTTTGCAGTCTGTACTACTAAAATAATGGAAGGGAAATGAAATATAATGGCAAAATATTTTTTTACTAAATCATGACAGGCTTCTGCATGTATTTGAAATTCATTCCTGATATTACATGCTGCCATGGTTTCTGTGTTTCAAAACCTTAGTGATTTTGGGGGAGAGAGAAGAGGAGGAGGTGCTATAATTTAAAAAAAAAAAAAAAAAAAACAAAACCAAACAACCTCTTAAATTCCCAAAACTGCAAGTGCTGCATTTCATGGGGATGAAATAATCTATTTCAAGCTAGGAAAGAACTTGTGGACACTTATGTATCTATGGAATAATGTTAGACAAATTTAAATGTGTTAACTGTGTGGTGCCATTACAAATGCTATTTTTGGCTGAAAAGGATCAGTGATTGCTTGTAAAATAAGGAGACATTGGACTATTTCAGCTAGCCTTGGCTGGGGTCTTTGGAATGTGGTCTGTGTTTCTGGCACTTGCACTTAAGGAGGATGCACAGGAAGACTAAAAAAAAAAAAAAAAAAAGGAAAAAAAAAAACACAGTTAAGACAAAGTTATAAAAACCTAAATAAAAGAAAGAGCAAGATAAAAAAAATTAATTCATCTGGAGTGGGTGTTTCCATGCAAGTGCTTAAAAAAATATTGGTTTTCATTGTAACTCTGGCAAGAAACAAAGATAAACATCAGAAGAAAAAGAAAATGGGGTGGTCAGCAAGAGAAACATGGTGTTTGCATTAGGGAAGAGACAGGATTACAGGATCATTCTTCTATTCCCAGAAAGACACATGATTGGAGAGCAAGATCATCTGGATACTTCTTCTAGTTAAAGTATAGGGTGCTTCTATATTTAACTCTTTAACTCGCTGTATGTCACTTTGCCATCTGTAAAGCAAGAGATGTTATTGTGGTGGTGGTAGGCTGTGCCAAAAAAGCATGTCTAACATATTCATCCTACATGTTCCTGAATACACAGACTTATTTCTCTCATGGGAATTCTTTGACTTGGAGTTTTAGAGGAAAATCTGAGTGTCCTGTATTTGCTGAACAGAAGCTGCAGACCTGATCCAGAAACTGTTGGGCTAAAGGGTTTGACCCATCTTATGGCAGAAGTCATGAAAAAAAACCCCAACAAACTTTATAAAAAGCCTTTATTACCACCTCTGCTGTCTTCAAGCACCATCTTGTGTGCATTGAGGAACACCAACTGATCTCTCATATGTGGAAATTATATTCCTTCTCCGCTGCTGCAGAACTAGTGCTCCTATTATGTCAAGGTCCATCGTGTTTACTTCAACTTTGATATGCTTGACCTAAAATTATTGCTGTGAGTGAATTATTTGCAATGACACTGAAGAGCAATTTTCTAGAATGCCTCTATGGCCTGTGGGCATTGCATTGAGTACATATGTATCATATTAACAAAAAATGGGATTGTTCTGTGGCTTTACAGAGTAAGGAAAGACACATGTGAGCCACCATCCCTTGTGAGGTGTGGAATAATGGTATTGTTTTGCTAATGAACATTCTGGAAACTACTAGTCTGTAGAAGTTGACTTTGAGTTAAGTTATATGAAATATTATATATCTGTACACTAAGAAGACATTTTTCTATTTATATGAAAACACAATGTTACTAAAGTCACTGATAAATTTTATACAAGGCACCGTTAAAAGAGACCATTGCTGCAGAGTCTGTTCTTCAGAAACAAGCAAAAACTTGCAGTCCAGGTGAAAATATTTGTTTTATATTTCCCTGTCTTCATAACCTTGTGAGTTTAGATATGTCCATCTTCTGGCTTAAGGCTTCTGCATAAATGTAAATAGTATGGAAAATTTTTAGTGAAGCTGTTTCAACTTAATATTAGTATGTCACTCAACATGGACACAGTTCAAAGTTTGCTTGATTAGATGTTTGGCTTTAGGCACGAGACTCCAAAGACTTTAAAAGATGCAGTGTGTGTGAGAACTATAACTTGACCTGGAAATATATGGCCATGTCTCTCACTCCCACTTGTAGGCTGTCTATTGGGCTTCTAATTAGGATGCCTCAGGCAGGTGTTAAAAACTCAGTGGAAGGCATCTAGGAATCAGAACCCAAGAAATGTATCTATACCAAAAAGCAAAGAAGAGGATAAACTTAGCTATCAAAAAGACTCTCCCCCTTTAGATGTTTTAACCTACTAGCTAATGGAGCTAGCTGTGTTCTAGCTATCTGACCCGACAGGTTGTTTTTCCTAGACTCACAGTTCACAGTTCATTTCCAAACTGCAAATGGTCCTGATGGTGGATGCAGAGCCTAAAGCATTTTGAAGAATTGAGATGGTGGATGCCTATGAGTAGTGGAACCTGTGTGTCAGACAAAGGGGATTGTTCCTCTTGCTTCCTATGTGTCAGACTCCAAGAAGGAGTAGGGCGTTAGCATCTTGTGTTAGCTAGACTGACTTGGAGACATGTGCAGACTGCAGGAGTTTTGCATTACTCTTTTCTACGTACTGGCCAAGTTGGATCAGAGTTAAGGTAACCTTGCCTTTGGTACTTCTTTATTTGTCAGGTAGAGAGCATTTATTTGTACAATGGGAGTACTACTGCTTCTTTTGCATTCCAAGGAAAACTAGTATATTCAAAATTTAAGCACTACTATAAACTCCAGTTAATATTTTCTGAATAAAATGCAAGTTTGTTTTTTTAAATGTTGAATATTTGTTACCATCTTACATTTTCTAATAAGGTTCAGACTCTCTTGTGGTCTGAATCTTTCAAGAAGGAATCAGAATCTATACAACCAAAGCAAAAGCTGAGAGGGATCCTGCCACTTCAGAATCTGCAAATGTTTGTGCTGCTGTTCTAATGTAAATTTGTAAAAAAGTCTGATTTAGTCGAAGTACCGATGATAAACAGTTATGAGCAAAAAAAATTAAATGCACTGTGAAGGTTCCTTCTATTACCAACACGGGGATGATAAGTTACAACCCACAATGCCAGAAGTTTTATTTTAAGAGAATTTTTTTGAAGGGAAAGAAACAGACTTACTACAGTGGTGGTGATTTATTGTGGCAAACTACTCGATGCAATGTGTGTAGTTCCAAATACTTCTATTGGAGAAGAATGCTGGTGCCTCAAGTATGGATAATAGACTGAATCTAACCTAATACTTTAAGAAAGTTGTTATACTTTTCTCACACTTTTAAAGTGGAGCTAAATACTGAATGTGTAGCCTCTTGGTTTAGAGGAAACGTTGGATGCGTCTGGATAATGACTCGCAGAAAAATGCTGCTGAAAATTCATAATGAGTTTGAGTTTTCCTAAATATTCCTAAATAGGCAGTTAATAAAAACAGTTAACATGGATGCTTCTCTGAAGTTTCCAATTCAGATTTGGTCTTGGTTAATGATCTGTTTCAGTGGGTAACTAATGGATTACAAACAAAGAAGCTAAACACTTTGAAAGCTCTGAAATGGACATCTGGAAGCTTTAATGCTGTTCGGATAAGAGAGGATGCATGAGATGGATGGATGTGTTGCTGCTACACTCAGTGCTTTCTGTGCATTGTTTATGTCAGCTACATTTCTGGGTGGGAAGAATTCTAGATGTCAGGCTTACTAATGATAATTTAGTGGAAGGGGAGAAACTGATATTCAGTGCTTTCAGGATTCTTTTTTTTTTTTTTTACAATTCAAATTACAGTAAGTTCATTTTACAGGAAGATACAGAGAGGACCCAAATTAATGTTCTTGCAGTACAAGCCATAACTTCCTTGGTGCTGAGTGCAATGACAATACCTGTTGCAGGCAATCCAGCAGTTAGCTGTTTGGAGCAGCAGCCCCGCAACAAAGCTTTAAAAGCTCTGGACACAAGGTATTTTTTTGACTTGTTCTGGAATGCATAAAAGTTATACTTGTGATTAATACATAAAAATACGTATAGACTGTATTTTCTAAGCAAGAATTTATAGAGATGCATCTCTTTACAAAGAAGTTACATGGACTTAGCATCACAAACCTGCTGAGTTAAAAGACGATATTTGAAGAAAACAGTATCTTATTAAAATCTAGTAAGCAGTGTGCAGAATTAATT
Organism: Scolopax minor; assembly: GCA_028566535.1. Taxonomy (NCBI): domain Eukaryota; kingdom Metazoa; phylum Chordata; class Aves; order Charadriiformes; family Scolopacidae; genus Scolopax; species Scolopax minor. Next base: position 10,139,793 of record JAOXNG010000004.1, read on the forward strand.
TCTCAATATTTTCCAGTTTTATCATCCCTAATAATGAAATTAAGCACAGACACCTAACACTGTAAAGTAAGCTAGTCAGAGTTGCACAAAAACGTTAACAGGAAAATCTGCTTAAATTGATTTCTGTTGGACTTTCAGGTTTGGGAGGAAGCTAAGTGTTATCAGGGGAATTGTTGAACAGGAGATCCAAGCAATGGTATCTAAGAGAGATAATATTGCTACTCATCACTTATACCAAGCTTGGGACCCTGTCCCATCACTCTCTCCTGCTACTACAGGTAAGTGCCTGTGCATGGGGAGACGACGAGAGTGAATTTCTTTTATGTTTAGAAAGTAGAAAAGATACTCTTAGGAATTTATTTGAAATCCAGTTTGCAGGAAATTAAGCCACTTTGACATCTACTTTGTTATGCATGTTTTAAAAACTTGTCTTCTGTTTTGTTACAGGTGCTCTTATCAGCCATGAAAAACTCTTACTGCAGATCAATACTGAACGAGAAATAGGAGATATGGATTATAAACTAGGACAGGTTTGTTAAAACCTTAACTTTGAACTTTTATTACATTTCTTCCAGTTTGTGAGAATTCAGTTAAGAGTTTAGTAAGTTGCTTAACATCAGATGTAAACTAAAAGCTCTGAGTGCTGCTGAGTAGATCATAACTGGGTGACTCCTCTCAGCAGCTGTCCCACCTCTCATGCAATTTTTGCTTGTGTGTGCGAGGTCTGCCTGTGAGCCAGCTACTGAGTTGTGCTTTTCAGCCTTGTGTGTTAAAGAGCCCTTGTAGTGTTAGCTTTCACTTTAACTATTGGATTTCAATTTCCCATTATGTGCTTGCACTAGTCCTTAGGAAATGAAAAAATCACTGGGCATAATATAAGCAATGCTGTTTTAATTTTAAATAAACCCAGTGTAGGCACGTAAAGTTCACTGGATTATGTTAGTTGGAAAAATTGTAGTAAATACAATGAGTGAGTAGAAAAGTCCTTTATCCAGTTATTTATATCCTTGAAAAGTTAGTCTACACATAGTTACATATAACTTTTATAAAAACCTATATACTAAAACTCAGATAACATTACTTTTCTTGAGGAGTCTTTTGCATAGGGAAGACTAAATGATAATTTTTCTGTCTCTAGGTGTCTGTATGTTCTCTCGAGATTCTAAATTGCTTGAAGATTGAGTATTTGCAGGTTTACAGACCCTACGCGTAATTTACAAAAAATTGTTAATTCTATAACAATGTAACAATACTAGACATTAGACATCCTGCTTGAGAATTAAATAAATGTATATATATTTTCACTTAACATGAAAAAGAATTCTATGTAAGGGTGATTTTTTTTTTTTTTCCACTAAGAAGGAACTCCTGAGCTATGTAAGGTAAATAACCTTAGAGGAAAAAGTAATGTCTGTACTGAAACAGAGCAAGTGCTGCCTTTGCTTTTGGAATCTTCAGACTGATCATTTATGAATTGCCATCAGCAGGTCTTATTGTTTTGAAACTTCAATTTTATGAAGAAAACTTAAAGAAGAACTAAGAAGTTTTCTTCTTTGTAGATAATTGCTTATCTGGCCTAAGTCAAAGGTCTTGAAATTTTGGCTTTGACTGATTTCAGAAGAAAGGTTATATCGCAATCAGATATGCTGAGTTATGGTTTGAGACGAGTTAGGGATGTGTTTTCTATTGAAATGCAGTCATTGCAGTTCTTTCTGAATTATTTTCGTGCTTGGTAGGAACAGTAAATATTTATATACTGCTTTAGATTTAAAATCTGGTATGTTGACTTGGGGATGATGAGCGCATATTGTTAGTGTGTGCTTACAGGTTGTAGCCAAATGCTACTTTCAACATCACCTGTATTGCTATACTAAGCACATGGTGCTGCTGTTTTTGCTATGACACACAGTTTAGTGAGTTAAACAAAAATGTTGAAAAGGGTTAAAAGAAAAAATTCACTGATATGCAATTAATGTAAATGTTATTCGAAGCTGTGTATTCTTTGCCTGTCATTTCAGTGAGAAATGCAGTAGACTTAATTTTCTAATCTGACTCTTTTTTTTTTTTTTTTTCTTTGTGTTGCAAGGTTTCTATACACTCTATATGGTTAGGAAATAACATCACTCCATTGAGAGAAGAAGAGTGGGGTGAGGATGAAGAAGATGAGAATGACATACCTGCTCCTTCCTCACCACCAACCTCTCCTATTAACACCAGGTGTCTTATTTTTTCTTGTCTCTCCTTTGAATTACGAATAAGCTTTTGTCTCTTCATGCTGAGTTCAATAAGCTGGATTTGTAAATTGGACACTGGTAAATAAATTCACTCTTTCAAATCAAGTATTTTAGCAGGGCTTAAGGTTAGCCATTTTAAC
>JAOXNG010000004.1:10222814-10236058 GCA_028566535.1 Scolopax minor
GCCGGTGCCCCAAACCCCGGTAGCACCCTCCAGGGCAGCGTGTCCCCGGTAACCACCACCCCCCCCCCCCCGCCGCGGGCCACCAGCCCGGCCCGCACGGGCTCGGCGAGGATCTCCAGGCCGTACTTGAGCTCGCTCAGCTCCTGCAGGTTGAGGGCGGCGCGGGCTCCCCTCAGGGGCCGCCCCGGGCCCAGCACCGCCATCGTCCGGGCAAGGGCAGCCGCTGCAGGACCCACCGCTCTGCAGCCCCCGGCGCCATCAGGGGTCAGAGGAGGAGGGCTCAGGAGCCCCTCGAACAGCCTACATGAGTGAGAACAAAACTGAGGAGCCAGTCAGTGGTACCTGGGCCATTGGCTGCATCCCAGCAGCTGAAAGCTTAAATCACAACGCATTTACGTTTTGGCTGACAAGGACTGAAACCACACCAGGAAAAGCAAGCAGAAATAAGGCATTTCTGAGACTTTTACAATGTAAATGTGTTTCTAATAGTTTTGAATGCACTGCAATTCTGATCAAAAATGTATTGCTTTCTCTACAAGGGTTGGGTGCTTCTTAAATCCGAAAATGTGGTCATATTCTGAAATTACCTTCTGCAAAATAGGATTGATTTCCTTGTAAGATGCACACAATATTTACAATCCACTTCTGTAGCACATTTGTAACTTTTATTCTGAGTTGGACCCCTGAGGCCACATGGGTGTTGGAGAGCTGCTTGTGCGCTGTGCTGTTTTGCAGATGATCAACAAGGTGCAGATTAGGAGCTGTGTCGCTCCTGGGTTGCTCGGTATCACAACCCATACTGGCAGTGAAGCTGCACACCCCAGCAAAGTGAAGCAAGTGAAGGAACTGAAAACCTGTAAATGTAGCTAAGGAGCGTGTGCCTTTCACTGCTCTTATAATTGCCAACATCAGAAACTTCTGCAGCTTGACTGTCCACTGGGGAAATTTATGCACAGCCCTGGCCTCACCCAAGCTCGTGATTTATGGCATGAAGCAATGGGTTAATGAGGATTTTTCTCTTGTTATAAAGACCCTCTTTAATTTCACTATCCAGACAAATATCTGAGCAATTAAGCAAATGAAGCTCTTGGTTTGTCTCATCACTTGTAAGTAGTGAGTTCTGCAGATTGGTTATGTTGTAAAAATGTATCTCTCCATAACTAAAAGAGATAACTTCTGTAATTTCAGTTGCATAGGAAGTACATTATTTCTGCTTTTATAGGATGTTTTATAGGATGATAAATATCTATTAGAGTATTTCTTGCTGTTTATTTTTACTTCGCTCTAGTTTCATCTTACTCAAGTCCTTTTCCTTTTGTTCTTTCTGTGTTATGAATTTGGCATATTTAAGTCTTCATGATGGACAGAATATGGAGTAATTTGTATTATGAAACAGGAGTAAAGATTATTCCAGCTGTGATTTTCAGTGCTGCATTCATACTTGCACTTATCAGAAGGAGCCCGTGTTTTGACTGGCATAGTTAAGGTCAGTCTTGCAGGACTGACAGCTGAAAAATAGTTTTCAGATAAACTGAGTGAATCGGACGTGAAAGCTTAAGAAACAGGAAGCTATGCAACTTTCAGATTCATTTCTCAAGAGAGCCACTATTGAAGCACAAAGACACTCTCTCTTGTGAATATGTTCTCCTAATACTTATGGTAGAATCTGTATTTCCAAGGGGATTTTGCATTATTTATTGTACTCCGATGCTGACTAGGACATGTTCTATTGGTATGTTTGGTTTGTCTCTCTCTCACCTGTTCAGCTGTTCAATAAGCATTTGGAGCCTCCTGTCGATGCATAGCTCTGCAAAAATATACTGTTTAATGTTGCCTAGTTAATTTCCTGATTTTTGAATCAGCATCAGACTTTATATAGTGAATAGTTAAATTAAAATATCTAATCTTCTTAAAAGGAAAGTAACATAATGGGCTCTAATTGTATGAAACCATGTATGACAAAAAGCTACTGGTACCCTAAGTAACCATTACATAAATAGACACAAAATTAACTGTCTCTTTTCAGGCACTATGAAGTTATTTCACATGTTAGTTCATATATTTCAATCAAAAGCATGATTGTGTTTGATCCTCTATTATGACTGCTCCAGGATTCTGAAGAAATACTGCCTGTCAGTTATCTCTCTTCCTAATTAGATAAATATTTCAACCAAAGTTCTTAGAAGGACAGATTTAAACTGTACTTCCAGAAAAGCTCACATAATCAACTTTGTCATTTGCTTTCTGCAAGTGTTCATGCTAGCAGAGTTGATTATTTGAATACTGTTGGAAAGCAAGTAAATTCAAATGAGTATTCATGAAAGGTGTTGCTCTTTCAGATGTAGGAACTGAACCTAGAGAGATATATTGTGCTAGATTTTCAGCTGCACAGCTGTAACCGTTTCCAGCAAAATTTGTATTGGTGTACACCAGATTAGAATCACAGAATAGAATTATAGAATGTGTTGGGTTGGAAGGGACATCTTTAACTAGATCAGATTGCTCAGAGACTCATCAAGCTTGACCTTGAATGTCACCAGGAATGGAGCCTCCACCACCTCTCTAGGCAACCTGTTCCAAACAGGTTAAGCCTTCCCTTCTTTTTTTATCTAAAAGAATAGTTCCCTAAATACTGTAAACTACTCAAATAATGCATCACTGAAAGGCAGCATTGCTCTTTCCAGAAGAAATGAGTAGCTGGGGATGGGAGAGGTGGGACTTTTTCCTAGGATGGTTTTAATTGATATGGTAAATCAACCATGAACTTGACCCTAAAGTATGATAGAGAGAAAAGGCAGAAAAACAACCAGATAAATTCTTTTTCATGTGATTTCCTATCACTTAAACTCTTAAATCTAGATCAATGTTTCCTCAGAGTTCTCATACTTTTCTCAAGACTTAATTACAAATTACATTATTTTTGCTCTTCAAAAGTCACAAACAGTATCTTTTGTTGACAATAAGTAAAACTCATAAACACTGTCTAAAAATACTCAAAGCCTATGTATGACTTTTTAAAAGATTCACATTCCTGGAACTAATACTTACTGGATTTTTTCAATCCTTTCTATTAACAAACTCAAATTAAATTTGCTGCAATAGTGAAAATTCATAGTCACTGAAGCATGCACTACTTGGAATTACTTAAAGATGGTGGCCGCAAACATAATCATAGGTTCTGCTGGCTTTGCTTTTTCCTTGGGCATTGGATCAGGAAAGTCAGTTGTCTGAAACAACATGTGCTGAGATGTTATGAAATGCTTTCCATACCCAATAAGAATATAGAGTAAAAGTATTAATAAGTGTATGGTAAATGATTCTATGAAATCCTGAACCTCTTGTAAAGCTGTCCTGCAGAATTCAGTATTGAAATTGTTGTGAAATGCCGATTCAATTTTTCTTGAAGGCACTGGTTTTCATAACTTTGCTTTCTCTTTCTCTGTAAAGGAGTATGGAGGGAGTGAAGGAGCTGATTTCCTTGTTTTTAGAAGTTGAGTTTGTCATGGAATGCTTAGTGGAGCAACAGAAATAAGTGTAGGAATACATTGGTGTAAAATACTCCTACTCTTCTACTGCTCCTGCAAGTTCCAAACCTAGCACCTGCTTATCACATAGTGAGAGCTATTCTTGTTAGTATTTTCTTTAAGGCTGTTCTTGTTTAAGTTAAGCTAGCACTGCACATCCCATTTATCACAAACTCAGTATGGAAAAGCCATATGGTGATCAAGGCCGGGAATTACGCCCCAAGTTTCACACTAAATGCACTTATATGGTCTTATGGCTACTTACACTTGGTGCCCATCTGTTAGGATGGCAGGGGTCCCACTGCTAAGCTGGCCAGACAATTGCCCTTGAGGATAGTTGCCAGACAAAGTTTGAGCTTCAATGGGCAACAGAGCAATGGAAAAAACATAAATTTTGCTAAAACTGCCTCCTTTTACCAACAATGGCTTCTTGCATATGTTTATAATTTGATTATGATTTCTGATGATGATGATGATTTCTGTCCCTTACAGTGGTACAGGTTATCAGTGAACAGATGTAAAAAGCATCAAGTAGAAATGTTTCAAGTCAGACTGCAGTAGGATAAAATACAAATGTTCAGTATCCAGGACATTTCACATCAACTAAGAAGAAATAAAATTCTGCTGCTCTCAAAGTCCGTTCTGGGTCTGGACAGGTCTTTGCATCTAGAAGGTCTACTCTGTCAGAATATCATCTTTGTCTATACAAATGATGGTTTATTTATTGCTTTATATTTTCTCTATCTGTAACTTTCCAAGGGTCTTTAAACTTCATGTTCTCATTTGAAAAATCAAGTTAAGCAGAAATACATGTCACTGAAAAATACCAATAACTTGACATTAAAACTTCTCAAATGACTATATCAGTATTGATGGAGATTATATTGGAAAAGATCTATATGTCTGGATGGAAAAAACTAATTAAGAAGACTTTGGTGGTCAGAACAATTGCTTATGATTGAGAAAGTTGCATGTACCTTGATTCATTCCAGGAAATGTTGGTTTCATACATGTCAGGCAAATGCTCTGGTGCTCTGTATTTACTTCAGGAAAGGGTCACCACCTTCCTTGTCTTGTTTTTATCTTGAAAGACATTGCTGGAATGGAATATTTTTAAAAACATAAGAATTTTAAGGGTCACAGGATGAAGGGGACATTTAGTGTAAAGCTTTATTGAGAAACAGAAAATTACTTGAGTCTAGAATGTGGTGTCCCACCCCAGAAGGGTCCAGTAAGTGAAACTGGTTGTAGATTCACTCTCAAAACTCCCATTGGATAACAAAGAGGCAGGTCTAATTTCTGCTTTGAAGATTTTAGGAACCAGTTTGACCCTCTCCAGTCTGAAAGGGGACACTTGTTGAACTTGCTTGTTAAAGAACGCTTGAATCAGAATTCTTGTTAGTGAATCTGATCACTTTTTTCCAATCTGATCACCCTATTTCCAAAATTCATTAAATAAGTAGATATTCTCTAAAATAATGATGCAACATGCTCACTCAATATTGCATGCCCCAGGAGATTAGGACAAACATGCTAAATGATAATGGCACCACTGATGCAAAACAGTAATTTTTCTTAGAATCATATTTTTATAAGTACCCTTCACTCTGTAAATAAGTTTGGTGATTTTTTTTGTTGGCTTTATGGCATTCTATAACATTCATAAGATTAAGAGGTTGAAAATGAGGTTTTGTATTCTTTAGCATGTCTTCTGGCTGTGTAACATTCGTAAAGAGACATCTGATTCATATTGGCTTTGTAGGAGGGTTTTCAGATGTGAACAGAAACGTGAATTTAGTTTTGAGATTGGCCCAACATCTAAGATTAAACACATAGGAGCCTAGTTATGTAGTTCATTCTGGACCTGAACTCTGTCAAAAACTTTTACGTTTCCCCGACATAATTGAAACACAGTACCTATTAGTAACCAGATGTAATTTAAGCAAAATACTTTCTGTTTTAACAGATGGGCTTTTCAAAACCAACTACATGAAACTTGTTTATTTTCAGTGTTTTGTTCCTGGAGGGACAACATTTTATTTAATCATCATAGCACTTATTTGCATATTGTATTTCATTTGTTTCATGACCACATTAATTAGAAGAAAAGACTGTCTTGCTGTACATGACATTTCAGTTCCTGAATGAGCAAGGACATGAGCTGCAGGCAAGTTACATTAATTTGGTCTGTATAGAAATTAATAACAACTGTACTTCAAAATTTCCTCTCAAAAATAATAATCTGAATGTTAATGCATTAGAAAAGGCCATTCCATATTTTGTTAGCTTTGAAGGAAAATATTTTATATTGAACCATACATTACATGATTTTTAAAATATAAATAGAGCATACGTTCTTATGAAGGCTTGATAGCTAAATTGTTTCCTAGGTGCTTGATTATGAGATGCTACTTTTGTTCTGGGAAAGGAAATGTCAAATACCCATTTCTAGAGAAGTTTTAGCTATAAAAAATGTAGTTCCTAATGAAAATCCTAAGTGTTGGATAGTGGATCATGTAAACACCGAAAGAAGTTAACAAGGAATGCTGATGTAATTAATGAATTTTTAGGCCAGAAGAGACTATACAACTATACCAAATTTATTCCAGTATATTGCTACAGAAATACTTATAAAACTATCTTTGGAAAGATGTCCAGTATTGAAATGTGGATTTCATGGATTCCATCCTACAGTTACTACAGTAGAAAAGTATGACATTATAGGGAGACATGCTAGCTTCTGCAATGTCATCCTTGAAGATGGAGTTCAGATGGGTAGTGGAAAACTTGAAAAAAAATCTCCTTGGAACTAGAAGAGAAATCTCATCACGTATACATCATTTCTGGGAGATGGACTTTTACATCTTAGAAGTTTTCTTAGGCACTCTTGATAAGCAAAGCATGCTCAGAGAGCATAGCTTTAATGAGAAGCCTCAAGTATTCTATAAAGCCATGTTGACAGAAATATTTTCCTTTGAAGATATTGTAGTCTCTTGCTTTCCATTGGAGATGAAAATCCTTTCCACTCCACCTTCCATGGAGTGCTTTATATTTGCAGACTGCATACCTTTTAAGATCAAGGAGAACTGTAGTCCTTTTACCTGTGGCTTTATTATTGTTTGGCCGGAACTAGGACTAACTATCCTGCCCTAACCTTCACAAGGTTGTTTGTTTTTAGGAACTTTACATTAAAAAATCTCATCTTTAAAGTCGTCATGATTAGAACAAACAAATAAATAAATAAATAAATTTGCGTTATAAGCTATTTTTATCGTAGTTCTGATTTCAACATGGGGAAATTTTGTGGCATCTGTCTTTCTATGCTTTTATTTTACTTATAATATCTTCTTTCTGCCATCCACTTTTACATTTACAAGTATTTCAGAAACGCAACTATGACAATGTCCTACAAAGAAATGCCAATTTCTTGGCAATAATGGCCCATCTTATGCACCTGATCTTTACCTGTTCAATCAAAAAGAAGGACATTAGGTTATGGCAGCTCAAATGAGGACAAAGTGTGACCTGTGACTTGAAATATTTCCTGGGCAACCCAGAGAGAAGCATCAGACATTTGCAGCCATTTGCTTCATCATTGAAATTAATGATACTGTATCTGCTTCTGCAACAATTGTGTGAATTGCATTCGTTTTACCTGTGTACATTTAATTCTTTTTTCTATTCCAAGTTTCCCAATACTTTTCTGGCAGTTAATTAATCGCCTTACAAATCCAGTCTAATAAAACAATTGTATCAGGTTTTGCACCTAGCCTGTCTAGGTCTCTACTTAATCTTAGAAAATGAAATATATTGCAGTAACTATTATGTTATTAATGCAAGCAAATGATGTTTAAGGAACCTGGGGTACCTCAGCAAATCTCCTTTTATTCTGCAGCTCTTTTCTTGCTTGTGTTTTGTTAATTTTTCAGTGCTGCTCATGAAGCCAGGAAAGCAGTAAAGTCTTTGAAAAGCATGAAATAAATTCTGTTCAGTGAGTGGGTAATTGTTCAAGGTCATCTGTTCGTTGTCTTTGTCTTGATTGTTTGAATTAGTAGCTAATAATGGGGCTGAACCGTGAATGAATTATTATCCATAGGGCATATTTTGGGGAGTGTCAGGAAATATTACAGGGTAATTAAGGTTATCCAATAGCAAGGCTGTGTTACCAGCAGATGTCTAATAATTACTATGTTTAAAAAGTGTGGGGATTAAACTAAGATTATAGCTTTTATATTGTCTGCCTTTACAAGTCATATTTGGAATTTATTCAGTTTATTCTGCTGCCCTTTTCCTTTTGTTCTGATTCTGTCACTTAAATTCCAACTTAAACACAGGCCTTTCCTGGTGAATTAAAATAAACATCAGCAGATGGTATGCAGTGCATGTGTATACAAAATAGCAGTGTGGTTATTGAGGACTACAAAGATAACTACATTGATAAATACTTACTGCTACTATTTATTTGTTAAAAAATTCTAATTCCATTCTAGGACTTGATTGTTAGACCTTTTAGATACTAAAATAGTGCAGAGATGAGTTTTTGGAAGTATTTTTCGATAATGGAGCAGTATTTAATATGACATTGTTCATTTAATTTGAATTTGTTGAGTTGGTCATCTTTGGGCAAAACCAAAAGTCCCCAGTTCAAAGTTCTGCTGTTATTACTGACCTTAAGCTGGCTTAGTGCTTAAGGCCAGAGTCCAGGGAAGGGAAACCATTTGTTTAGTACCTGATCCAGTAAATTTGATTTTAGCAGATGGGCTGAAGGGAGATAATGTAATGGACAAGTATCTGTGGCATCTGGAACATCTGGATTTAGCACCGTTGACTAACGGTGGGGTGGATGACACAGAAGCTGTCTGTGCAGAGTCAGCCTTCAAGGTAACGAGAAACTTCTCAGTAGAAAGGTGTGATGACTAGAAAGGAAATGTCAGGGAGGACATTCCTCATAAAAGAAGAAAAGTGAAAGGCCTGAAAAATGGAGGAGAGGTACACAATGCACATGAGAGGAAAGGGACAAAAGTGAGTGAAGGCTTCTTGTGCTTTCTGGGAGCCCTTCAAAAAGGAGCACAGCTTGTTTTTTTCATTAGCAATAATTTAAAACCACAATTGAAATAAAATGTTCACTTTGCAAATTGTAGGTAACTTCATGAAGTCTTTTAATTCTGCCTTTCCACTCCTTTGCATACTTTTTCATCTGCCTAACATTAAGTACGGTAAGCCTTTTATTTATTTATTTTGACACTGCTGGCAGTGCAAGAGGGGATTATACAAAAGCACCATGGATTTGAAAGTCTAGCTACTGTGTTAGTGGTTTTTATTGGTATGTGGCTAGCAGCAGGTGAATTAGTCTATGGCAAATGCTGCTTTTTGTTGTAATCCAAGCCTCTGCTTACTCTAGTTGGCTTCTGTGGCCATTTTATGCCAATCACAGTGATACCCCTTGATGCACATTCTATAATTTCAGATACTATTTTAGCCACTCTAGAAGGTATTCATTTACATTGCATTGATGGCTCCTTTGCCTTTAAAATAAGCATGGTAAACATTAAAAGTTTATGACTAAAGATTGTGCTAATTTAAAAATACTTATTATGTGCTTGTGTGCATGAGCAAAGAAAAATAGCTAACAGTAGCCTGACATGCCAATGTGGGTAAGTGGCTTATGATGGACATGAAGTACTAGGTTGAATCTTTGTGACCAACAGTAATGCACAGTAATTGTCTTAATTACATGTGGGATTTTATTAAAGTCAAAAGTGTTTTTCGTGATCTAACATTAAGGACCACCTCAAGTTTTTTGCTTAAGTAAAACATGCTTACAAAATTCTCACTTGAAGAAATTAAAAATCAAAGCTAAAATATGCTCAGAATCAAAGATAGATCTAATATTTTAAAATTGACTTCAATTCAAATTGATTTTGTTATGTGTTAATTTAGAACTGAAAAAAAAAAAAGACTTTTCACTTTTTAACCAGTACTGAAATTAATTCTGCACTTCTGGTATAGAAGAAAAGCTGAGAAAATGGAAGGGGAGGGACAGGGAAGAGCAGAAACCACTGGTTTTGTACTGTTAAATAGGAAATACGAGGCGTCTATAAACATGTCTCTAGTTGCAATTATTCTGAGTTTAAGTTCATATTCATCCATATATATTACAACAGGATTTTTATCTCTTTAGATTTCCTGAGTTTAAAACATGCAGACCTCTCATCAAATCAATTAAGAACTTCAATGGTTATTAGTTCTTTTCAGTTAAATATTGTAATGCTTCTTTTTTGTATCCGAAGTCATTGATATCCATATATTAACATGATAAATGGCAAAAGCTGATGTAAACCACTCCTAGCTTTATAAAACACATCCTTCTTTCTTGGTTGTCCAGTTACTACCATACAAATGCCTGAGCCAGAGGCTGTTTAAACTTAATGAGAGTTTTTTTACTGACCTCATTGTACTTTGGATCCAAATAGAAAACTACTCAACTTTTTTTTTAGCAAGTTACAAGTTTTGTTTAAAGAAAGTAAGGTTGACATTTTGTTTGATGGAATTAGTTAAAATACAGCAGTGGGGAAAGAGAAAGTTCAAACACCTAATTCTACCTTTTGATCTGATTGTAAATTAACGGCCACTGAATTAGCAAAAGCCACTGTAGTTTTTATAGCATCATTTTTGTATAGTTGGAGCTTAATGGAAAAGCTGTATTTTACCCTAAAGCTTTTCTTTCACTTTGTAATAAAAAGAAACACCAATGATCATGTTTTCCTATGCTGAGTTCCTGTTACAGCAATAATGCTTCTACAGAAATCTCAGCACTACCAAACATAAGGAAAAGCGGTAAGTACACACGGCACTGCATTACTCCCCTGAATGTGCTTGGTTACCTCAGAGAAGAAAAGCAGCCTCTGCAAGTTCATGAGCCTCTCTTATACAAGATGGGGTAAAACCAGAGCATTCATTAATAACGAAGCAATAAGCAACAGAATGAAGATCTGTCATGAGAGAGACCTAAACCATCAAAATATAAATGTGGAAAACACAACCATAATCATGGTCGGTGTTTAGGACGTTCAGATTTCCTTAAATTTAATCAACATGTGGCAAGGCCGTGCTTTTGCTTACTTTTGGAAAATTGTCTGCATTCTTCTCTAAAACAGGGAGTCTCACACACTCAGAGTAGCACCCAATAACCTTAAACACATTTAAGAAAAAAACAACTTCAATGTTGTCATGGAAGTTTGAGGTCTTGTTAAGACCTTAGATGCTGGCCAAAACACTAAAGCAGGCTTAACAGTAGAAGTTAGAGGAGCTAATGATGTATGTTAGGGATTGTGCAGAACATCCCTGTTTTAAAATATATGCATACGTTTGTATTGGCATGAGATATTTACTTTTCACATTGATGCTGTTATGCTGAAGTAGATTGTAGAGGAGTTTTCAACTTTTATTGATCTATTTTCCACTAAGAAGGGAATAGAGTACAGAAACGCAGAGTTAATAATTTGCATTATTTTTTAGAGAATGAAGAATGAACATTTTTTTAGTCCAACCACCGTGTTTGAATCGCAAGTATAGTGAAAGGTCAATATAAAGCAGATGTAAAAAAAAATTGAGTTAGAAATGAGTAGACAAGAAACTACTTTTGAATATGTGTCCTGGCACCTTCAGGCCGCTCCCTGCAGCTGAGTCTGCCCAGCCGAGCAGCGCACTACTCTGCTGTCATCCAGCAAGCTGGACTGTTACTGGCCTGAGAATGGGTAATAACATGGATCAAGAGGAACTCCGACTTCCCTGTCAAGGAAAATGTGACAGAGTAGCTGATCCACTGTAAGAAAACAAAGACCTTTCTGGAAAAGTAAATATTATCGGACTTTTGGCTTAAAAAATGCATTTCAGTTTGAAACTGCGCACAATGAAAATGAAGTTTTAGCAAAGGTTAGGTAATTTGCAAATCGAGTAAAATTTGGCCTAAATCTATTATTGCCTAAGAGGTTTTCATTTGGCCACTCAACTGAGACCCATTCTTCACAGAGTTCCATTCTCAATTTCATTGCATAGAAATTGAAGCTGTAACTTTTTCTCTGAGATGAGAATTGTGAAAACTGTTCAGCATATGTGGCAATTCCTCATCTGAGTCTAAAACTCTGTGAACTCTAAAGCAAAACTTGGTGTGAAAGCCTGTAACTTTAACAGCTTTTACTTTCAACACCTTTCATATTACTAAAGCTTAAATCTGAAGTGTATTAAGCATTCTTGTGGACATTTGTTTTTTATCAATCAAGAATGCATGCTCCAACATAAAATCTTAAAAGTAGGGAAAATACTTTGCTGTAATTTCTTCAAATCCCTTTTCTGCTTCTCTGTACAACTTTAAAAATGCCCAACCTAAAGATTGCTTTCTTTTGCAACTTCAGATGTAAGTTGGTATAGCTTGGAGAAGAAATAATTTGAAGTTTATTTTTGATCTACAATACTCTCATCTGGCTCTGGATTTAACAAGAAGGATGATTGGTGTTTATTTTTAACATGTTAAATCAAAAAGGAAATACAACTGGTCATTTCTTGAAACATGATTTGCTGAACTCTTAAAAAGAAAAGGGTAATTTAGAAGGGTATCCTGTGACAGGAAATGACAAGCTACCTTCACCAGGGCAGAGGCTGGGCTGCGGTGCTTGGATCGGTATATAGCTGTTGACTTAGGAGACACTCACTTGCACAGAAAAAGCAATACTTTGTTCAAGTCACCGGACACTGAGGATTTGGGGAGGAGGCAGGGAGGGACTGAGGGTTTACACTAAAAGGGCTAGAGTCTTCAGACTTTAAAATAGCCTGTGTGGCCCTGTTCAGTGAAAATAGAGAGTAATGTGGCTATAAAAAGCAAAGTAAACTACCAGTTGACTGCCTCTTTTATGCCATACACATCTTTGAAGGTTAAATTTGTTATTTTAGAAAAACATATGGTAGGTTTGAAAAGAAAACCCAAGTTGTTTGGCTTCATTTTTTTTATTATGTGAACCAAAAAGTCATCTTGCACTGAAGAAGCAAAATTCCTCATTTTTAATGTACTTATATTAATGGACACGTGTGCTACCTTTTAAAATTCCATTAACAACATTATTGTGTATTTAAATTGTGATTTGTAAACATAAATGAGACTGTCATATTCACTTTGAACTGCAAAAAGGATCTTCACTGGTTCACAAAAGTGCAAACAACTAGATGTCCAGACTGCAGATCTTTCTAGTTGGTAAAATTTTCTCTTATACATCCAGTCTTCAAATAAATATCATTTATTTATTGTGTATGAATGTTTGCAAACACAAGTAACGTGCAAAATCACTAGTGCACCTTTGATTTTATAGGATTACTGAAAGAAAATAAAAGAAAACAGTTATAAACTGTAGACTTTAATAGGAAAATTATCCTCAACATGTAATATTCATTCTGAAACACACATTTCATATAACCTAGAGACACATCTGAATTTCTCGGAACAGTAATGCATAAGATGTGGTTATATCATTTTACTAACTCTTTTTTGAATTTTTGGCTCCTAATCTTTTTTCCAAATTCTATCTAACATAAGGAGGCTCTTTTTGTTTTCTTTCTGTCTTACTATCAGTGGAGCTCAGATGTGTAAAGCCAGAATTATTCAGATATATATACACATACATAAATTAGAATATATATTCTTTATATGAATATATATTATATATGATA
>JAOXNG010000004.1:10237987-10249152 GCA_028566535.1 Scolopax minor
GGTGCTGAGCATAAGGTGAAAATAAGGATTGGTGGTGTGAGGGAAGAGCCAGCAGACCTTGAGCTGTGGAGACAGAGGAGGGGAACGAGGGAGCAGCTGGCCCAAGAAATAGAAAGGTGTCCACTATTTCATATGGGGCTAGGTATAATGACATAGAATGACTATGCCTGCTGAATAAGTCAGAACAGTGTGACAGTATAATCCAGCATTGAACAGATGATGAAGACGATCTCCATCTGTGTCTGTGCGGTTTCACAGAAATGAAATAGAGTTCTTATTTTCTCATGTAAGTCTCATGTAAGTGATCTGTGATAGCCTTTTTCTGCTTTTTCCCTCTTTAATTTAAAAAGGAGGAGAGGGAAGTTTTTAGAGATCTGTGAGCTAATAAACATCTGGTTATTGTAAGCTAGAAGAGTGTAATAGGAAAACTATTGTGTGACTGCCTGATAATTAAGATTCTTCACTAGCATCTGTTGGTAGCCAATGCTGGAGGCAGGCCTGATACCACAATACTTTGGCTTCCTCCAGTAGGGTCATTTTACCTACTTATAAACAGACCTGGCCCAGACTAAGATGAGATGACTAGCATGTTAGGGAAGATTCTTTCCTCCAGCTTAGTACTGGAAGGGATCTTCCAGATCATAATGTTTAGCCAGATGCTGTTCCAGATCTAGAGGGCTGGGAAGAGTGAAATTTTGCAGTAGTTGAAAAAGAGGAGAAGTTGTACCTTTTGGGCCTTCCCACAGTAGAACAGAAAACTGAAGATGAGAGCAAAAGATGATGACTTCACTGAGGTGTTGGTGGAGATGATTTCCACTGCAAGGCTGGGCAAGCAAGCTAATAAAACGAGAGAGAAAAAGCCACCAAAACCACCAAATCCAAGAGTACCTTACATATTCCAGTAAAGGATGTGGAAAGCTTTCTGCCCTTCCAGAGGTCATTTCACCAGCACTGAGGATGCTTAAACAAGTCACTGTGTATCACACCTTTCTTTTTTCCTTCGGCCAGTGTCCCTTTTGTTTAGGAAACCGTTCAGAGGCCTGTCAGTCTTTCTGCTTTTACAATTTCAGTTACTTAAAAAGGTGCCACTAAACCAGAGAGCCCGCAGTGCTAGGGCACTAGAAGTTTTGCTGTGTGTCTGTCAAGTGTTGAAGTCCCACATTGTGGGAAAGGTGACAGCCTACTCTGAGAGCGTGCCAGAAAGGGGAAGAAAGAGGCTGCCTGGCTAGAGCTAAGGAAATTCAGGAGGGTATGGGGTGACAGAAAGGCAACCAAGCACGGCTAGTTGCTTATTGTCCTGTGAGGAGTTCTCTGTTAAGGCTGGGTAACAAGAGAAAACCACTTGGTATTTGGTAGAAAAGGCGGGATCTGCGGTTCACCAAATTTTAAGCAAAAAATGGTGAATCATAGATGATGTGTGTATTTTGACATTTTCTCACCTATAAATACTATTCTTGCTTCATGGCACACTGACTTGGTTTTATTCTAACGCTAGAGTGTCCTTTATAGCTTTATGATCTGTCTTACAGACTTGATAAGCAATCCATAAAGACTCTGTAAGATGATATTAACCAACAGTGCTAACATCAAAGGTGCTTTATTGAGTAGGATCAAGGAACCTCTAATGTCAATACAAGGGGTGTTCGTTTTGCAGCTGGTTGGCAGCCAGCCAGTTGCTGTGCAGCTATGGAGCTCCTTAAGAAGTGGCTTTAAAAGTGGTGAAAAAGACTGATGGAAAGCCTACAGCTCTTAGTATTTTGTCAGCTGTATATGCCAACGTGGTGATTAGTGAGAATTAGTGAAATGTTACCAGTGACCTCTTGATTCACCAAAGATGAATAAATTAAGTGAGGTAGAAAATTTTATGTAAAATATATAGCAGAAGAGCAGAAACTCTTGTGACACTCCTTACTAGGAATTTCATGCCTTTAGATTTGAGTCCTTCTTGTGGTGGCAGGCAATAACATGAGACATTTCATTCCTGACTTGATTCATTCAGTGAAGGCTGAAAGTGGTAGCTGCCAGTGTGAATGACCAGTGTGGAATTATGCATTCAAAGAAAGCTTAATTGCAAGTTATTTTGTAATTTTTCACGTTTATATCTTAATGGAGACTAGCCTTATGAGATGTTTTACTACTTGGGCAGCTGCACACCGTGTTTATGTATGTTCTGTCTAGTACTATTTGGACAAATCATCTGCATCTTAAAACCCCAGTTGTATTTTCAGGCATGGAGCTGTCTCCAGACTGTTTCAGTGAAACAGACAGCTGAAAGACAAATAGTGATTTTTTCTCCCTGCCATGAGATTTTGGAGAAGTGCAACAGGAGCCACTGTACCAGCCATCTGTAGAAAGACCAGATACAAATGGAGGCACAGAATATCTGCAGTATAGACAGATTATTTTTACTCAGTTTTCTCTGTGAATGGATGCTATTCAAGTTATTTAACTCCTTAAATTTTATATATTAATTTTTTTACTTTCAAAAAATGTGTGCATCTCGGTCCCTGGTAACACCTATCACCTATGGAAAAGAAAACTTGTGAATAGTAAAATCCAGCCTTCCCTCCACCCCACTTTCTCAGTCCAAAAACCAAAAAACATCAGTAAAGACTTTAAGCTACCCCTAAGTGAATTAAATAAGACTCCATTGGCTTAGCATATTATCAGCTGATGCTATTGTTAACCCATGAAAGCATGGATAAATTGTGAATAACAGTGCATGGGAGCGGTGAATGAGGCCTGAAAAGAGTGTTAGTGAAAGCTCCTCATCTTATTGCAGCTGCTGGCACAGAAACAAGAAAGGTTGATTTACATTCTTATAATCTTAATGGTTTTGTATGAATATTGTTTACAAATTCTAAACTCTAACTTAATATTGCACGCTGAGTTTACACAAAGTATGGAAATGCACAGTGAAAGCCAGATTCTCTGCTCTGAGAAGGTGCATAGTGGTATATCACTGGAGAGCTGGAGAGAGGAAAAGGGTACATTTGTTTCTGTGCACATTTTTGAGGAGGGAGAGAAAGAAAGTGTGATAGCTAACAAGCTGGTGTCTGGTGTTCGCATTGACAAATATATGCATATCTGTGTATGAGAAATTTCCAAACAAGCTCTTAGCGATGCATAAAAATAAACAATCAAATACTTATGGTCTGATAGAGGCATATATATTTACTTATAATGTTGAATGTGTGTGTTGAAGCCTGATCTTTGTTTTGTTACAACCATATGGTTTCCACAACGAAATGACAAGCTATTTCTAATTTTAGTGGTTTACGGGTTCATTATTTTTAAAACGAAACTAAAATGTATAAAGTGGCTGCTTTTTTAGAAGTCTAGTTGCATGCACAGTTTAATTAAAATGTGGTAATTTTAAGGTTTTTGCAAGAAAAATAGTTTTTATGGTCTTTATGGTGTTTTGAAACTGGTAAATGTTCTAATTAACTGAAAAGATTAGAAAATAAAATTTCTAATTAAGACAAAAGATTGAAATAAGTTTTTAGTATTTAAATTAAAACTTCAAATTGAATTTAGGCCATATCCATAGCACTAGTTAATAGAAAAATATAAAACTGGCAAATATTAAATTAGCAACTGATCTTTTGAGTCAGGCAGAAAATCAGACAGATTTTTGCAATAGAAATATTCTGTATTGGTTCTACTAAATATCTCATTTGAATTTCATGCACAAAACAAGTAAATGGCATGTTTTATGAATTAGAAAAGTGAAAAGAAAACATCAAGCATAGAATGAACTTGTCTGATGTTTTAACACAGTGGAACAATCTTGACATCCTACTAAAAATTATGATTATGCATTGGAAGTAGGAGTAAAGTTATTTTCACTAAATGCTATAAAAACATTGCTGATAACCATCTTCAGATTTTTGCATGATAAAAATTAGTGAAAATACAAACCTGGGATTTCAGAATTTTTCTTGAGATACTCTCCTAAATAATTAGAGGAAATAAAAATAAGTAGTCACCTTATTTAAGTTATTGCCTTTGTTGCATCTTTTTTGTAAGACATTTTAGGTAGTTCTTTTTTTCCTTCTGAAGTTCTTTAGTCCTTTCTCTCTTATTAACACTCCCAAATTAGTATTTAACACACTTTTCTGAACTGCTGTAGCAGCTGAGCAAATCCAAATTCTTAGACCACAAAAAAGCTGTTTAAGAGTTAAATTAATTATGAATTACCACTTGCATTTGAACTGGTCATCTAACTTGTGGTCTTGTCCTCTTTCTTTATAAATTCCATTCCTTATTTTTCCTGTGTTCCTCTAATGTGGAACCTCTTACAAAAATTGAATTAATAAATCTGAATCTGTGCTCTAGCTAGACAAACTGATTTTGCATCATCCTATTATAATGCTAAGATACATAGTTTTAAAAGTTTTGCTGCATTTTTCTTTAAAAAGCAAATTAACACAGTAATATTAATAACATAATAACAGTGTTATCAATCTTATTATTAATGCACGTATAATGTTTTTTGTTGGAGGGAGAGGAGATGCTGATTGTTTATTTAAGCACCAGCACAGACAGTTCATAATGAAGTGATGCTAGTAACTCTGAGCTGCCATACTTAGTAGTGTCTTTTTTTCCCCTTTGAGTCTGTAAGAGCCAAAGAGACCTGTGTTGATAGCTCTCCCAGCTGACACACAAACTGTAGATGAAGTTCTGGCTGGCACGCTTTTTTAAGCCAGAGTACTGGGCTATTTGGATTCATGGATAAGATAATTCTTTATAAACCCTGATCATTCATTTTGCTGTCTTGTTCATAAACGCCTCAGAGCTTACCTTTCTGGATAATAACAAGTTCTTTTTAATCTAAATTTAATCCATGGCTCTGTATTTAAATGAGTGAAACCCTCTGCTTGTGAACACCCTTCTATTTTCAGATGGAAAAAACAGTTTTAAATTAGGTGTTTTAGTGCTTCTTGTTCTTTTGATTGCAGACAATATCCCTGTTACTCAATAAATACTGCAGCAATACTTTAGCACTTTTCAAGTTTAATCCTTACAGACTATCTACTTAACATTCTCTTAGTGAAGTCAAGAATCTCTGTTTTATGAAATCAAAGTAATGACTTTATATTATATTATTTTTAGGAATTGGCTATCTATTGACTGATTTTATAAAGTCATTTCTGTGACATTTTGTCACCATTCTCAGTCTGCAGGTTTTGATTTAAATAAAAGCACTTCTCTTTTTTTTTTAGGGAGGGGGAGTGGGAGCAATCTGTAGCATTTTATATGGAAACTGGTTTGTATTTTTGTTCAAGGCAGGTCTAAAAAGAGGTAAAACCTTAGAATTTTTGAATCATGTAATGGTATTTTACCCTAAATGAAGTTTGGGCATGCTCCGTAAAATAGTGATCTGTATGAACAGAAACCAGACTGTGTCACAAACAGGCTCTTCTGCTGCAGCCGTCTTTGCTCTTTTCTTTGTAACAAATAAGCAAACTAGATATGAAGGAGAGAGCATAGAATATTTGTAATAATTTAGAGTATATGTCAGTATTAAAACATAATGATTTGCTGGGTTATTATGATACTCTCAATTATTATTGAAGGAAACTGTAGTTAGTTTAATATTTCACTACAATTTGGAATGATTGCATAGGTTTTACCCTAATAAGGTCAAAATATACCTTTTGTTTCATGCCCAAGGAGTTCAAGAAGTTAATTCAGTGGATCTCCAGAGTCCTCTGAAGAATGAAACAAACATTCAGTTTCCCAGAAAAGTCAGCACATATTTGCCAGTAGACAGCAGCTCTTGGAAAAAACACAGCTTTCATGTGTTTTCCTTTTTTTTAAGAAATACTTGCTTCTTAAATTTTCTTGTAATTTGAAAGAATATGTGATAATTTAGAATAGTAGATTTTGCTGTATTAACTATTAATTTCATAACAGTTATATTGCATGGAAAAAGGTCACTTATTTTTTCTTACTGTGAAGTGTTCAGTAAAGACCATTGTGGTCTTAGCATGGGAAAGACTATACTGATCGTTTTGGTCACATCTGCTGCCTACACGCATTCAGGACTGTTTTGGGTTATTTTCTTTAGACACAAATTGTACACCTAATTTTAAGTGCTTTGAGATAATATCTACTTCAACAGCCTGGTGTGCAGATATTTGTAAACCTTCTTCCAAACGAGCCTTCTTTTTTTTTTCGGAAAGGTGGAAGTGGTAAGAAACCGTTAAACCAGTGGTTAAGAAGGTAGGTGTCTGTGGGTATTGATGGGAAATAGTCGTTAGAGGAAAGCTGCATCACCACACAGGAAGAAGCATAAAACTCTTGAAAGCATTTTCTCCAGCTGTTGCGGAAGAACAATTTAGACCGTAGAACTTAAAAGCCGCAGATCTTATACCTCATTTCTAGCTAAGAGAGTCCTTCCAGAAAAATGACTGATCAGATGCACTCATTTAACAGGTCTCACAAAGGCTGAGGGTTTTCACAGAGAAGATGGGTTTAACAGTAGGGAAACAATAAATTGTGAATACACGATCGAATTCATGCAGGATGGCCTTCAAGCTTTGCTAAGAAAATCACAGAATGTGAAAGAAAAATAGCAGGTCTTTGATTTTTTTGAAACAGAATATAGCTCCGTCACTTATTACCAACTTGTTTGCCAATAAATAACAACAGCAAAACTTCTACAAAAATGACATTTAAAACCATTTTTGACTTTAAGTAACCCCCCTTCACCCAGTCATATGATTTCTTTACTCTTTCAACTATTACATTTTTCATCAAGGGCTAGGCAAGATTTCCCTGTGACTTCAAGCAATTCGGTTATCTGCAAGGGCTGTGAGCTGACAGCTTGGAGTTGCTCTTTCTTCCTGCGCTCCCTCTAGTCTGCTTCAAAAATTAGGGAGACTATTTTTCCCATATAACTGTCCAGTACTCAGCCATTAAGTAAATTCAACACTTATTTCACATGACATATTGTTGGTAGCTATTCTACTTCTAAAAGATTGCCCACCAGCACCCTTGGAATAAATATTTGCAACTTTTCTTTGAAGTAAGTATTTTGAGACAAAGCAGACCAGCATATGCTTTAAGCCAATATTTTTCTTTCAAGTAAGATTTAAGGGAAGCAATATGATAGTTTATAAGAGTAGTACACGATTCACTTAACTGATGCCACATTTTATAGTCCTACTTCTGTTACTGACCTGTTACATCATAACAAGGAAGATATTTCATCTCTGCTTTTGTCCTTTCCGAGAAAGGCTGATCACGTTTTTTTTTTCCACTCTGTATGTTTTGAAGCAACATTTAGTAAATTGTGTCTTGTGTAGTGAAAGTATGTTCATGTATGAATGATAGCAAGACTTGCAGTCCTATCTTGGGTCATCAATTTTTGGAATTCATAAAGGTTTTTTCCAACAACACCTTAAAGTTACATTCTTCTATAAAGAACAGCCTGTGTCCACCCCCAGTTCCAAATAGAATCCATATTCCATTGCTCTTGGGGAGACTCAAATCAAAATGTCTCTCAGGAATGTGGGAGAACTTCTCCTCTCTAGTGACAGCAAAACCAAGCTGTTCTTGGGGTGGCATGTTTGTAGAGACATTCTGAAGCAAAAACACAGTGCAAAAATACTCTCCAAAAACTAGTTAACTATCCTCTAAGGCTTACAGCAGACTCAAATATTAAATAGAACTGGATTATTTTTCATGCTCCTTCTATAGTGCAAACTTCAGGTTTCTCTATGATTGTGTATATCCTTAATTTATAATAGTTTGATATACTTGTGACATCCTGTATTGATTCATGTTTCTAATTTAACAGGTATAGATTTTATCTAGGAGTATGTTGCATGCTAGGAATAATCTGCATCATTTCATATGCTAAAGGATGACAAAAAAGGTAGACACGCATGGTAGTTCAGACATATTGAGAGGTACAGAGTTGCAAATTGTGCTATGGTCAGGAGTTGGAGTGACTAACTGAGAAAGGGAAACATAACAATGTCAATTATTTTTACCATCTTTGGAATTCAGGATCTCAAGACAATAATAGTCAGGAGCCTTATGTGGAATTTTTTTTGCAAATAATCTGTAGCTTTACTGTAGATTACTTTGGCCATTCCCAAACTGTGGTCATAGTAAGTGATACACATGTAGTTTTTAGACAATACTGCTTTTACAGGGATATTGTTCTTTGCTGAGCGGAGACCTTGGTGCAGTTGTTCATAAAAAGCTCCTGAAGAGTGAAAGTGATTCAAAAAAATTTGTGATGACTAGGCAAAACTGAGCACCTGTATCTAAATTGAAGAGAAGGACTCCAGGTTGGGTGAGAGAAGGGCATGGTGTAGTCTACAGTTCCTCTCCATCTTGCAGATGCCTCTGCAAGAATAATTTTAGATAAAGTAACTTTTTTACTATGCAAGCAACCCCAAAACTCTAAAAATATATAGATGATGCATTTGGTATGCATTAGCTTGACTTTAATGTCCTGACCCAGAAATAGTCTCATACTGGCAATCTGCATTCTGCGTGAAGCAAAAAAGTGATGGGACAAGTATGCACCTAGCATAGTACAGATGTTGCTATTTGATACCAAGAATGGAATTGACTGTGCCATTTTTACTGGAAATCTTAGTTAATGTTTTGCTTGTGTTAATATTTCCATATGCTGATCCCCCCGGGCATCACCTCAAAGTACTTGTATTTCATCACTAAAAGATTTCAGTCTTGTTAAAAATCACTGGAATTTGAATTTGTAAGGTTGGTTGTTTTAGTGGTTTTTTTTTTTCAAGTTCCACCAATTGCTATGTCAAAGCAATACATAAAACAAGGGTTTTAACTTCTTTGGGCAGATATACAAAAGGCATGTTGTCTCAAACATGGAAAATAAAGCATGGATCTCTTCTGTGCCACAGGTACCTGTGCCATTTTGAACAAGTCATTTAATATTTTTGTTCCTCACATCTCCACTAATGAAAGGAAAACTGTGGTATTTCCATTCTTGGAAATACTGCCTTACATAGGTTACTGTATTTATGGTTGTATGTTAAATATCTTCGGTTGCCTTGTTTGCCATATACCCTATTCTCACATATTGTACCAGTATTATAACTTCAGAGTAGAGAGCCCTGTAAAGTACTGTGCCTAAGGAGGTTCATCAGATGCTAATTCTGTTCTCAAAGGGTCATCTGAAAAATATTTTAGACACAATGAATTGCTGTGCTGTTCATGTTTCAACTCCTCTAATTCAACCAACAAGTATTAAGATTTTTGCCACTTACTTTCACAGTGGGGATGGTATTAAAGATGTTGCCCTTCTGTGTCTCTATACTTCATACATGAGTACGATGATACACTAAAGATGTATATTCTTATAAGAGCAGATGGTATCTGTCCATAGTTCAGGCAGCCCGTGAAAGCCAAAAAACTTCTGAAACTCTTCCAAGAATAATGACTTGTTCCCCAAGACAAACTTATTCAGGATGCAGTTACCAGACAGAATTCAACATTCTTATTAAGAGAAGCTGTTTGAGCAAAGGCAGTTATTACATGCTATGACATTTTGAAAATGAAATTGATGGATTCTTCTCACGTCTGGAGTAGACACTAATGGAAACTCTTGTGAATGTGCTGAGACCATTTGAACAAGCCACTAGAGAGCTAACTGCTGGAAAAGCATGGTTAAGCCAAGTCATACCACCAGTTCTTATTCTGTGATTATTGATGCATGACTCCTCTCCTCTGTGCCACCCCTGAAGTCATCCAACAAGGAATCTTACTTGTTGCCAAAACATTTAGGGGAGAGAAAAGGGATGGTGCAGACTATTAAAACCCTTTTTTTTCAGGTTCTAAATCCCTTTCTTTAAAAAAGTTAGTGTCAAGTTTGTGTTGAAGTCGTAACAAGACTATTAAATGACGTAAGAAACTGAAGGGAAGGTGGAACGTTCATATGCTTTTGGCTACCACTATTTTTACAAATCCTTTTTGAGGCATTGCTCAGGGGGATGATCAGACAATTTTATATTTTTTTTGTTAGAGCAAGCAAAAGAAAGAATCGCATACTTTTGCTGTCCTTTGCCTTTGCTAACTCGTTGAGCCCAACTTAAAGCAAAAATCAGCTACTCATCTGCTAGGATTTCAAATAAACCATCTGGCTAACTAATGTGATAATTAAGTGTCTTGAATTCTATCCCACTAATTTGTCATTTAAAACAACAATGACAACACTTCAGTAGTTGACGCTTTTTTAGTATTTTTTTTAATTATATGCAGATTATTTAAATCTTCAAGTCTGAGAAGCTAGGCTGTCAGGTAAACTACTCAGTTTGAACTGCTGATACTCATTTGTTAAAGTCACTTCAGATAGCAGTAAAGAACTGGTTAATAAGTCTTTAAACCAAAAAAAAAAAAATAACATGAAAGGGCCTGCTTTGGAAAGAAGCTCTATTCTGCACATAAATTTCTTATTTGTTAATTTAACTGAATGGATAGGATAAAGAGTTTTCTTGTCATGTGGTTTGCAAATTGTTCATAAGCTTCCTGTGCAATGCAATTTTTTTTGTGGTTCTTTCCTATTCTCACTTGAATCTATTGGAAAATACGTACACCTCATTAAAATTCTGAGTGTTTCCAGTACAAGGAAGTATTGATTTTACTAAATGAAGGTAGCTAAATATTTTGGAATAATAATGCTGTAAAGCACTGACCAACATTTCATCCTGCTTTGTGCCAGAAGATAAGTCTGCAACATTGGGCTGTGTCCAATTTCACCAGTGTGTCCCCTTAAACCCTTTTGAATGCAGTACAAACTGTTCCTTACAGTACCTTGATGGAGCAGCTGGAGAGTTGCTGAGCAATAGAAAAGTGCTGGTGTCCACTAGTAATTCTAATAAACTCAGTGGGGAAACTTCTGATAGGGCATTACCTGAAAAACAATATTTTCATAACTTCTACTGATTTTTCAATGGTACAGATAGAGTTTGATTTTTTTGGAAATTGTATAACTTATACATGGTCTTAGTGAAGTGTTAGCTAGTGTGCGTTTCTGTGTGTGTAACACCTATGGATAGTCTCCTTTTAGTTGACACATGTTAGGAAATAAAATGAATCATAGAATCATCTGGGCCGGAAGGGACCTTCAAAGGTCATCTAGTCCGACCCCCCTGCAGTCACAGGGACAC
>JAOXNG010000004.1:10316585-10327701 GCA_028566535.1 Scolopax minor
ATCCAAACTTACCTTGAATGACTCCAGGCATGGCGCATCTACCAACTCTCTGGGAAACCTGTTCCACCCACCTTATAGTGAAAAATTTCTTCCTTGTATCTAGTCTAAATCTTCCCTCTTTTAGTTTAAAGCCATTACCCCCATCCTTATTGCAACAGGGCCTACTAAAAGGCTTGTCCCCAGGTTTGTCCCATCTGTCTTGCAGGCTACCTTCAAGTACTGAAAGGCCACAATAGGTCTCCCCAGAGCCTTCTCTTCTCCACGCTGAACAACCCTAACTCAATTTGTCCTCATAGCAGCAGTGTTCCATCCTTCTGATCATTTTTGTCACCTTTCTCTGGACCTGTTCTGACAGGTCCATGCCTTTCCTGTTCTGAGGGCTCCAGAGCTGGGCACAGGTGGAGTCTTGTGAGAGCAGAGGGGAAGAATCCCCTCCCTCACCCTGCAGGCCACTCTTCTTTTCATCCTTTCTGGTCTGCAAGTGCTCGTTGCCAGCTCACAACCAGCTTTTCATCCACCGGTACCCTCAAGTCCTTCTTAGCAGGGCTGCTCTCAATCCTTTCATCCCCAGCCTGTATTGATGCCTCGACTCAGGACCCTGTGCTTGGCCTTGTTGAACCTCAAGAGGCTCACATGGGTCCACTTCTCGAAGCTGTCCAGGTCCCTCTGGATGGCATTCTGACAGGTGTGTCAACCTGTAGGTCTTTTAGAACATTTTAAAAACTCCTGTACAAATATATCTACATCATTAAGCACCCAAGAATCTTTACAAAACTCTCACAAGTACTGTCAAAATATATCCACGGATTCTCTCATTAAGTAACTTGTTTCCATTAGAATACACACATTATTTGGTGTTTAGATCTTGCATATTTATCTTTCTTTTGATATGCAATATTTAAATAAATACAGATTTTGCATCTAGATGTACCATGACTTTGAAAAGGTTCTTAAGATATTTCGATAGCTATCAAAAATTACATTGAGTTATTAATAACCACCACATGGCTTAAATATTTCTTTTTAGTCACATTCACATCATGTTTTTATTCTACCTAATTGTTATTAGTCTAAACATTATTCAACATAATAAAGTTTAATAAATCTTGTCTCATACCCTGTAGTTTTTCCATTATAATACAACTGTTTGTCATAGAGAAGAAAGGTTTCAAATATACTTTTATAGCTTTCTTTCATAAGAAAGCCCTCAAGTGCTTTAGACTACATTGCAAAATCTTTAATCCAGTTACAGAAATAATAAAATGTGCTACACTTCTCCATGTCCACAGAAATAACTTCATAGTGAGACTTTTCTTAATGCAGGTGAAGAGATTCACTACGGAATTTGGACAGATTGCCAGATGTTGAATGTGGTGCTAATTCAAGTTTGCCCTGTATGCCTTCCCTCAGAAAACTATAGATACACATAATAATTTTTTATATGATGTAGTCTTCAGCTTTGGCAGAGAACACTAGCATGCTGTGTCTGGCCAGTTGACTTTGATACTTGGTATATTTTGAGCAAGGAGATGAAAAGAGTCATGTAAGAAGGATTCATCAAGCAGTCTGAGAAGTATCATCAAGTGATAGAGCCTCAGCTGAATTGCTGAATACTTCATTTTTCAATTTTATTTTACTTTGTATAATATAAATTACTAATAATATAATATAATTACTAATAATATAATATAAAACTACTAGAGGCCATAGAGCTGTCATGGACATCCCTGTCTACTTGTGGATTTTAACATAGATCACCCAATGGAAAGGCAAGTGCACTGACTCAAGCTAGCTGTCTTTTTCATACAGTCAAAAAAAAAAGTGTATGTCTATCTCAAGAGGAAAGGAGGGAGTAAAGGCTGACAGCTGACGTTGGTACAAACATAGGAAAGTGAAGGATCCAGCCTTCTGGAGTATTTTCACAGCTCATTTTGTTGTCTTTTACCTGATCCTTTAGAAAATTGGGCACAGAAGTCAATTTGCAAGCCAAGTAACAAAAGATTTTCTGTAAACTAAGTAGATTAATTTTCAGAGCGCTCTCCATCTAAGAGTATACAAAATATGGGGAATTCAGTCTCCCACAATGGAATGATGCAAATCTTGTGTTATGTAGGTTTATAAATCAGTATGACAATAAACAAAGAAATTAAATGTCAGGAATTATCCCTGACCTAGAAACCTGATCCCTTTGCCTTAAATCCCTTGCTTACCCCATAGACCACACCTGTTTCTCTTTGCCTTCCAATAAACACAGGTATAACAATGTGTTCACTACAGCTGCACGGCATTTATCACTGCTGATGTTTCCATTACATGGCAGTACATGGCTTTTCACTTTACATTTAATTAAATGTTTTTATGATTTTATTATGAGATAATTAATCTGTCAGAAAACAACTAGAGACTGTATATGAAATCTTGGAGATATACCAGATTTTCTCAAGCACTATTTATATTATATTTATAGCCTTTAATTTTATAGGTAATAACTATCTTCTCTAACAATGAATACATTTGGGATAGAGTTG
Source organism: Scolopax minor (assembly GCA_028566535.1). NCBI lineage: Eukaryota > Metazoa > Chordata > Aves > Charadriiformes > Scolopacidae > Scolopax > Scolopax minor. The sequence goes on from JAOXNG010000004.1 coordinate 10,319,114, forward strand.
TGTTATCAGATACACTCTAAGCTTTTTTTCACCTACTGTTCTCTGTCTTTATTTCTTTCTCATGATGACAGCGAGCAGTTTATCTGTTTAAGCAGCCAGATTAATTATTTTCAGCTGCACGAGTGATTGGTTTAATTCTTCCCAAATGGCCTGAAATTCACCAGAAATATTGTCTGTGCAATCTCTCCTATTTGTTTAATTATGCTTCAGAATTGCTACTTCACTTTTAAGTTTTACATCTGGAGATCAAGTCATTCTCTTCTCAAAAGTTGTGTGATGGTAAGTACTGGATTTTGTTATCTAGAACCTGAACTAGGGAGAGAGTAAATGAGAGATTTAATCTCCTGGGTTGTGGATTCTTTGTCTCCTTCAGACACAGAATTCAGTACTATTCTGCTTTAAGACAATGACCCAAATCAGCAAGCAAAATTAAATTTTGTCTTAGGTTGGACCAAATTTAGCCCTGAAGTAATCAGGAGAAAAGGTTGTGTTATACCTGAGCTGACCTTATTACTCTGACATTGGTCTGGTTTGTTATGCCTGAAGAATTGTGGGGGTCTCAGAACTGCTGGTAATCTCCTCTGCCATATGTGTGGTAATATCTGAACACAGCAGGATAAATTAAGAAGAGTCCCATCCGTGCTTTATTACTTGTAAATCAGACCATTAATGTTATCTCAATGCAGTTTGTTAGGATTAACATAGATGATATTTGACTTGCCACAGTGATTACTTCTCAAAAACGCTTTGCTTACACAAAACATGAATTTTGAAACTTCGGAATAAATTAATATTGAAAGTTAATAACTCCTTCAAAAGCGGCAAAAAGAAGAATAGTTATATGAAGAAACAACTTGAATGAAGAATATGTAAAATGTCATTTGCTGTAGTTTATTTGAATCTCAAAAGAGAAACTAAAGACAAAGTATTAGCTTGGGAGCTAGAATACTTCTTGGTGAGGCAGCAGAGCTCATAAATCAGAGCTCAGATCTGAATTAGTATAGTAAATTAATATGATGGAAGGCTGTCTTTTTTTCTTTTTTTTTTATGTAAACATGTCTTTTGTCTTATTTACAAAGAAAACATTTTACAGTATTCTCCACCATGCTCTGATCTTGTTTTCTACCTCTCTATATTCTTCTTTTCTACCAAGTAGTTTCAGTCAGCTGTATTTGAGAGATGATTAATTTTTTCTGATTTTTACATCTTCTTTTTTAGGAAAAAAACCTCTGACTGTCATAAAAGATCATGACCAAAGATGGCCCAGGATGAGCAGTGACTGCCCATGGGCACAGACAGATTAATAAAAATATGCCTCTTCTGTAAAAGGAAGCACCTTCTTTTGTAAAGATATGCCAAGAAGCAATATATAAACAATATGTCTGTAACATAATGAAAACTAAACAGAAAAACCCGTCTGTTACATGATTAGAGCAACTTCATAGCATTAATGTTTTTATTTGCCAAGGTTCTGCCAAAATTCTTGTTTTTATTGAACATTGCATATAAAAATTTCTGAAATTTTTTTACTGTGATTGATTTTGTCTCATTAATAAAAGCCAGAATTTTGGCATTGTACAGGTTGACTGCTTTCTTTGCCTTTTTGGCACTGTAAATGTTTACAGGAATACAGTAGAGGCTTTACAGTGATGAGTAAATTGTGACAGCCCAGTGTGGAGAAGGGAGGAGAGGAATGACCTCAGAAAGCAAGTTCCAGAGGTATTGCCAGGGGGAGTGCCCCTGCAGAGAGCCCACACCTCCCTCTCTTCGTGGACAGCCTTTGCAGGGAGGGCAGCAAGTTGTTCTGAGAGGTCCAGCCTCACTGCTCGAGAGTTTCACGTCCTCCTGCATACTTTGACCTGGAAGCCTCTAGGAAGCCTCATCCAGAGCATAAGGGAAACCTTACAGCAGCTGCTGTTACAGAATACACGTAATTACCCACAATTAGTCCTGTCTTGAAGGCCATGTAGACGGTATGGGCACAGGTTGGAAGGTTTCTCTACTTTTATAATTTAGTTTAAACATAGAAGATGTTTTAAAGCAGTTGGTTTCTACAATAGAGTGTCTCAGATGTTTTTCCACCTGCAGTGATTTTCTTAAAATTCTGACAGCCTAGAATAAGCGTGAAATAGAAAAATGGCACAAAAATGGGTGAGCCTTTTTGCAGGAGGCCTTGTCAGCTAGAATAGGTCCTGCTGTTCCATAAAAAGCTTGGCAACCATCAACAGCCAGGAGGGCATCTTTTTATTAACTCCTTCAGTGCTGCACCATGAGAGCAAAAGCCATGAGAAGTCTTTTTTTTCAAAACAGAACAAGACTGTACCTTCATATTTTACTTTGGGGTTTTTGTGTCTTAAAAATAGCAGTCTTCCAGTTGGAAAGCTACCAATGGCATGGTGCTTGCAATTAGTATCTGGACGTTTGTTTTATGTTCTTTCTAAAGGTGGCAGTTTGACTAGCATGTTATAGCATACCCTATCCTAGGGTGATTTGGGATTATTCATATTGGAATAAATGCTCAAATAACTAATTACCTTTTGTATGAGTGTATGAAGAATTTAGTCGCTGGTAATCTCTGAAAGTATTAATCCAACCTGATCCAGTTTAGCTTGTAATATCTAAAAGCAGCACAGAAAATATAGCAAGTCACATTGCAAGAGCTTTGTATTCATATTGATGTAAGGTAAGATTTATTTTATAGTACTCGTGGATTCTTAGAACTAGGCATTTGCTATCATATTATGCTATAACATGTCAGAGAAGTAATGCTTCCAAGAGGAAGATGGCAAATTGTCAACTGCTGATGATGGTAAATTGGGGATGTAGCACTTTTATGGGTAGAATTACAAAAGAACAGCATTAACTGCCTATGGCAAAGAACACTGTTAGATATTGACAGCATAGTAAATTAAACTGAAATTTTTGTGCTCTTACCAGAAACAGGAACATGACATTTAAAATCACCTATTAGCAAGACTGCTGTTGTAAGTAGGCTCTGGGCAGAAGGCTATATCCATTATTGTTCAGGACAACAAATTAAAAGTACAACAAAAATTATGATTCAGTTATTAAATGTTAAGTAGAAAGTGTAGTTCTACTTCGCTTACCCTACAAAGGGAACTGCAGTTTATTTTTCAGTAGGAAAGGCTCTTTGTCATAGTGGGAAGTAGCATAACGAGGGGCAGTGGCCACAAGTTGCAGCTTGGGATGGTTTAGACAGAACACCAAGAAAAACATCTTCGTTAAGAGGCTAGAGTAGCGCGGGAGTAATCTGCCCAGTGGCACCATGGGGGCTGCATCCCTGGAGGTTTTCAAGAGGTGATTACACAAAGCCACAGCTGACCTCATCCAGTGTTACTGTGAGTTCTTAAAAGGGTTATACTGGAATTAAAATCGAATGCAAACATAATTTAAAAGTAAACCTGAGCAGACAAGAATCTTTTGGCACTAGGTAATGAGCTGCTTTGGGTATGGAAATGTGGCAGTCGAAACAAAATATTGGGTGCCTACAGATGGCCATTTGAAACTGGTAATGTACCCCTGTTAAGTCATGTATCTAAGCATGTGTTTTCCCAGGCAGCTGAGTATCACAGCCTCTATCTCTTGTTTTTGATTCTATTTTATTCCTTTTATGTAAATTTTAAATAAAAAAAAAAAAAAAAAAAGCAGAGACAACTTCTTTGTACCAAAAAAACAAGAGACAAATTCTTTCAGCTGCTGAAAAGCAGCACTTTTCAATAGTGGTGTGAAAATAATTCATCCACACATGCTGTTTTTTAAAGTGGGACTGATGTCATTATCAAGATATTGACAAAAATTGATTGGTTGAGGTGACTGTCTCCTAACAGAGGTACAGACATGGCAGCTTGGAGCACTATGGAGATAATTTATTAAAAACAAAATCAGACAGGAGATTGCATAAGAACTGTCATTTCTTGCATAGATTTAAATCATTTATAAAAAATATTTAATATTTTCATAGTACTTTTATAAGAGACGTTAGAAGTCTCTTCCTTTTACTGTTTAGTTGACGATGGTAGTATCTGCACTTGCCTGTAGTGACTGTCTTGTGTTATCATACTGCAAGTCAAAATATCTGCAAACCTTAAAATAGATACAGGTATTAATCCTGAGGTGCAGGATGCCTGCAGCTCTAGGAATTGTCGCTCCCTACTGCAGCTGCCAGACTTGTTTGTGCAATTAACGGGTTTTGCGTTGTTAGATAAATACACAGAGCTGAGTTTTACAGCCAAGATTTGTAGGCCCACCATCTTATTTTTCATGTGCTGAATTCTATGTTGTGGTGTTCATGTTTTATAACAAGTCCTTGATATATAAGTTTCATTTTATTCTACACACTGCTGTCATTTATGCACGCAAAATAATCTTAAATATTCTCAAATAAACCAGTTGAAGTTAATAAAAGAAAGCTGAGAAAAACTGAATAGTCTGAAGTCAAGGGATTCCTTGGGTAATTTTTTTTTTCCATCCAGCACCTAATCTTCTCGTTTCACCTGGCTTTGCCTCATTGAACCTAATAAGCAGCATCTGTTTTACTGCCCTCTTCAGATTATAAATTAATGTATTTTTTTTTAGTTCATTTATGTGCTAGCTACCAGTAACTCAGAGCAGATCCTTCTTAGACCAGGTTGCTCAGTGCTGTGCTGATGCCAGTTCTGTCTATCTCCAAAGATGGAGATTCTTTAGACAGTCCCTTCCACTGTTCGACAACCATCATGGTGAAGATATATTTTTTCTTATTACCTAAAGAGAATTTCCCCTGCTATCAGTTGTGTCCCTTGCTGTTTGTTCTATCATTAGGCACCTCTGAGGACAGTCTGGCTTCATCTTTTCTGCACCCTACTCCTCTTGATAGCTGCATATAATGGTAGGGTCCTCCCAACACTTTCTCTTCTTAGGGCTGAAAAAACCCACTTTTCTCAGCCTCTCCTCATTCATCACGTGTTTCAGACTCTCACTGTCTTGGTGGCTCTCTACTGGGCTCACACCAGTATATCAGTCTCTCCTTTACAGGGCAGACCACCTCTGCACACCTTTCTTCAGATGTGGTTTCACAAGTGCCACAGAGAGGGAATAATCACTTCCCTTCACGATCTGGCTACACTATTGCTAATGGAGGTCTTATGTGACTGGCCACCCTCACTGGCAGGGCACACTGATAGGCAATTCAGCCCTAACTAAAGCATACAAAATCATGGTTGTGGATAACATAGATTACTTTTTGAGCTGAACACATGCTGAATGCGGAGTTTAGTATTGGCTTAGTTTAGTGGAACATAAAAATAAATTATGTTTAGATTCCACATGATTTCATTCTGCAGGTAATATAATTCTGCAGGTAATATAAATCTGCAAAGGTTTTCTGGGTGGTGTTTCTGAGGAGAAGGACACAAAGGTTGTTCAGAAAACAATCAATGCCATGCTGAAGGTTGGAAGTGAGATAGCTTGTGTAAGAATAGGCAAAGGATCAGAGCCAATGCCTAAAATGAAATCCTATCTGAAGCGTGATGTGTACTAAAATATCCATATTAGAGACAGTGAGAAGAAAACAATCCAAAAACCGTTTTCCTCACCACTGTTTGTAATCATGCTGTTGAAACAGGCTCATTACTTGTGAAGTAGTAAGCTTTGTTAATGTTGCTGCATTCATTTCCTGACCAAATGACAAATGTAAGTGTAAAGCAGCTTGTCTCTTTGAACCTGCTCCACTCATTCCAGCAGAATTCTGCACCTAGAACTTGGCAGACAAATGTCGATTATTTTGCTTACCCTCTTTTATCACCATTTAAATCACTGATATCTTGGACCAGAAGTTTTTATGCAAGTTGCCTGTACGAACACAGAGTAATTTAAGTAGTTAAATGTAGGGATGCCTGGCATCCAATTCCCACTCCAGTTGAGCGTGCATCAGCTGTAAATTCTGGTCATATCTGCCAGTCCTGTGCAGATGTCTTAAATGAGTAACAATTTTCAGTTGAAAACATATTTGTCTTCAACTCTCAAAATGTTTATTTACAGAGAGTTCAAACTGGAAGTATTTATTAATGTGTAGCCATTGCAGCATGTTCAGTCTAAGAAACAAGGCAGGAAGAAAATTATTTAAAGAATTAAAAATCCACTATTTATATCCACTATAAATCATAGTATAAAAATAAGGCCAATAATTTGAGTAATAAAAATATCAAGGACTGTAAAAAGAAAAGTAAACCAATTAAAGCTTTCTGATATTTGGGTTATTCCACCTAAAAATCCCAATGGACACTATCTTCTACATATGATAGATAGATATGATATAGATATCTAGATATGATATGATAGAACATATATCTATGTTCTTATGCCTGGTCAAGAAAAATTCTTCTATGATAATTTATATATCAACTTGTAATATATTATGCCAAAATTTTCATCTCAAGGCCCACCCATCTCCTACTGAAAGAACTACTGAAAATGTGAAAAAACACAGGATGATGATGCACTATTTTGGTTTTGGACTAAAAATCTCCTGATGAGGTGAAAATATATTTTCTCTTTCCATCTCTTCTTTTGTCCATACACTGCAAATCTTTAAATGAGCAATCTTCTTTCTGCAGTAGAATAGCATGGATAAAGCTAAGATGCATGTCCAGGAGTTGTCTTTAGCTGCCCAGTAGCAAGATTGAAACACTGATGATTGAAAAACCTCTTCTCAATATAGAATTTTTAGAATTTAGGGGTTTTTTTAGTATAACACTGCTTTTCTGTACTAGATATTTGTATGGAATTCATTGTTGCTTTCATTTAGAAGAAAGAGACTATAAAATGTTCCAACAGTTTGTAGAAAGAAAAGAATCTGTATTCTTTGGAGTTGCATACTCATTGTTTTCAAAAACCTAGTAGGATTTTAACTATCTAACTGTTCTGAAAATTAATACCTCTCAGATAAAGGCAAGTTCTTCTTATTTCCATAAAGAGTATTCAAATAAAAGGTCAAATGAGAGTGCTTTTATAGAGCATACAGATACTTCAGTTGTGGAGTCTCTGACAAGGTTGGCAGCACACATCATTTGCTGTGTGTTGCCATGCGCTTTCTAGTGCACTGGAACCATTTTAGTATTTTAAAAAGTATCTATTCTGTAAAAATGTCTGAAACCCATTTTTACCTCCTCTGGATAACGTATTTCTAGATTTCTTCATTAGTCCATCATGTCTTTATAAAGACCAGAGAAAGACTGATTCTTGGTTAAACTTGTTTATACATATTCTAGCATCACCACAAAACATTGATCTTTGACAGTATTCATCAATGTTATTGAACTGTGAAGCCTAATTTTCTGACATCTTCTTTTGGTGGGATTTTTTGGCCATAATTTGGAATTCCAGAGAGAAAAAATTTCTATATGGGAGAAGGAAAATACTCTAGTTACAGCATATATATGTATATATTTATGTGAAGATTATAGTGACAGCAGTACATCTAGTAACCTTAAACATCTGTGAGCTGTGTTTTCACTGGGGGTTTATCAGAGAGGAATAGTGACATTACTTTATAGCTTTATAAGACTTCATGATGCTGATCATTTGTGGCATTTCTTTCACCTAGAGATTTGTTGATAGTTGTCTTATAGAAGTTGTGTCAATCTGTTGTATATCTGATTGAAAAATATGCTTTGACAGTTACTTGCAAAGAGCAACATCAGCTCTAAAACGCTGATTTGGGCTAAGTTAAAAAGTGTACTTTTTTATTTGGACTTTCTATGGAAACAGTCAGTGCTTTGTTAGATGGCTAAAGGAAAATAAACGGAGTGATTTTGTGTGGCGTTTTATACTCGATGATCTTCATTTATTTTATTAATAAATAAAAATATTTATTAAAATGGGATAGTTACATTTCACAGAACAAATCTAAAAATAACTGTAACAACCTGAAGTGTGTGTGACAGTTTATTTGTAAATTATGATTAATACATAAAAAATTGCATGCAGTTCAGGCAAAAATTTCAAAATGCTTTAAATAGGCATATAAATACTGCTACAGTAGGGAAACTCAAAGAAAAGTGACTGAAGGCCAGTTCTAAAGATATAATATAGTTCCTTTTCTTTCAAACCTCTCAGTTCTTAAATTAGAAATGAAACACAGGTCTCCTAAAGCTCTTCCTGCTCTTCTACCACAAGAATATATTGTCTCCCTTAAGGCATAAAGCCACAGAGGACATGAATTATTACATGGAACAGTTTGTGAGTTGAAGAGACATTTATTAGTCTTTCAAAGAAGTCTCATCATTTTTCAGAAGAGAGATTTATAAACAAGTTCATTCCATGACCACAGACCAGACCTCATTTTGAATATTTAATTTAGACTAAATAGAAAGCCTTCAGTTATATACCAAGTTTATTCATTTTAGAAAGTAAATGTAATATATTCCCTAGCCCATGAAGAAGATATGAGCTCTTTCCATCCAAGACACATCTCTCCTACAAAAAATGAATAAGTACTAGCTAGTTTTAACCGGGAAACCTGAGTTCTGGAAAGATTTACACCAGAAACCATGGTTAGCATAATGAGCATATGTTGTGTTATGCTGCTT
>JAOXNG010000004.1:10331534-10345826 GCA_028566535.1 Scolopax minor
CCTCAGTCCAGTGGCAAGATGAGGTATTACGGTGGGTGATACCGGAGGGGCACTGGGCGATAATGGGAGGCCATGGAAGATACCGGGGTAGAACTCACTGATACTGGAAGGAAGTGGGAGATACCAGCTGGGCACTGGGCGATACTGGCAGGCGGCGATAGATACCGGACGATTAAACCACGACAGTGAGTCTAGTCCATCCTTTTTCCCAAATTTTTAGTGATACCACCTTTAATTTCCTTGTTCTATTTGTATACAGTTGAAAATCCTTCCCCAATCTTCTTAACTTCCTTTGCAATACTAGCTAAACTTCACTTTTGTCAATTCCATTTTCTCCTACATTCCCCAGCCTTTAAGAAGCCCCTTCCTGCTGAGTAATGATTTTTGGTTTTTTCTAATTCTAGTAGTCTTTGTTAGTTTATTCTTAGCTCTCCCTTGTAATGTCTTCTGAGGAATGGGTTTTTATCCAAGGGGGTCTGGAGACATTTCTTATCAGGTTCTTTTTCCTCCACTTGGGAAATAAAGTCCAAATATTTTTCTCAGTTTTGACAGGAATAAATTTGAGTTTCTGCTTTAGGCCATCTCCAGCCTCTCTCTTCTTTCCTACTATGGTTATAAAGACACACACTGCCCCTTGGAAAACAGATACATCTTTACTCTCTAATTGGCATTACAGAAGGCAAAGGCAGTTTTATGCAAATGTATACACATATCCTTGTTCATGTGGTTTTCCACATGCAGTTTGGAAAAACTCATTTAAAGAAAACTGAACATCCCAAAGCTTTTCTTTGGTTCAGTCCATGATATACTGATGTTTTTTTTCTATTTCTTCTGCCTATAGTAGAAAACTGCCAGATTCTTATGCTACAGATATTAGTAGCTGCCATAAAAAAAGTTATTTATGATGAGGTAAAATAAAATTGTCAGTAATTTTATTAATCTAGGATCCACAAGGATAAATTATTTTATATTTTTGCTTTCTCAGTAATTGCCTCAATACACAACTATACTAAAGCAAGAAATTTATCATGGTAAATATTTTAGTTCTTATCTGCCTTATATCACATTCAGTCCTTTGTACTTTTACAAAGTTCAACTTGAATTGTCCAAAAACTCACATTTTTCCACTCACTTTTGTAACTGGTGAATTACTAAAGTAGTCTTAAAGCTGTAGAGAGTCAGACACAGAATATCATTTTAGGCTCACAACAAAAAAATCTCAACAGTATGAGTCAATGCACTATTTTTATTTAAAAAAAGAAAAAGTAAAAACCATAGCAGCAACTCAGCCCTGGAAGACCAGGTGTGGAGGAAGAGAAACAGCATCAAGCTATTTCTTGAACCTTTTCTGACAAAGCAAAGAGATTGTGGGAAATCTTTGGCTACAGTACCAATAAATCTTGCATCAAAGCATAAGCTTTCTGGACTTAATTTTCATTTAACAGGGACATCTCCTTTCCATGAGAGAGCATTAATGTGTATGTAAGTCTTATACACTCTCTTAAATATCTCTTTGAAATTAGTGGCATTGAAAGGTCTTCATAAACCCAAGAAGTTTGCCTTTGGCATTTTTCCCTACCCCAAAATGTAGAAATACCAAACCTGACTCTCATGACTCTCTATTAGACTGTATAAAGAAGTTTTCATTTTAATTTATAAGATGTCCTGCTTTGTCTTAGTGCCTCAGACAGCCCTGGTTTCAATTTGGCAGTGCTTGATGATCTCTGCAATATGATTCAGCTGTTCACTGTAACAGCCACCTTCCCATATCAAAACATTTCCAAAGACAAAAATTTCTTAAAGAAAAACATTGAAAAATCTATAAATCAAGAACAAAAAAGTGAAAATATAGTTACTGTCACAGAATACCCCCCTTTTTCTCTCCCCTATTTATGTCTAAGAAGGAAAATACAGGTAACTCAGTGCAATAACTGACCATGTTGGAGTAAAATCTGTTGAAAAGGAAAATACTAATTTTTCCATCTTCCAAAGGCTATCACCTTGTGAGGGGGAATGGATCAATAGCTATCAATGTTCAAGTGAAACTTCAACTTCTCTAAAGAAAGCTAATTGGCTATCCAAAGATGTTATAACATGTGTAGATCTTACACATTTCCTGCAGAAGCCTATTCTGGTTGTAGGGAAATCTCCACAATAAAATTGTCACTTTGTTTGATAGTATAAGAAAATGACCCACTGAAGGGGGGCGGAAGGAAACCCCCTTCTGCCAATGTTTTTTGTTCTCCAGGCTACTGTTTGTTAAAAGCTGTCTGGTGCTCTAGGCTCCAAAACTTCAGGACAAGAATGAGGAAGAAAAGATTGAATTATTCTTCTTCAGAAAAAGGCAAAAAGTACATGGGATGGATATGCCTCTCTTTTAATCCAAGGCTGTCTGTCTCTCTCTTCTGCTGTCTTTGCCTTCCTTCTTATATTGATAGTAGCAGCTAAATGTGAATGATGAACATTTTAATCTCTGAAGCACCTGCATACAGCTCAAGATTTTCTAGCCTACCTACAGGATTAATAGGCCTAGTGCTGAAGTTAATGGAATTGAGTATTAAAATCACAGAGGGAGTTTTGAAAATTACAAAAAGGGTGATCGGCACCCACCCAAGGCTGCTTTTAGATTAGAGAAAAATATTCCTTAGAACGCAGTCAGCAAGCAAGTCCTGAAAATCCTGCAGCCCAGTCATATGCTGGATAGCACTTAGTAGTGGCCTACTTTTTAGTGGGACACTTTAGTTATAATTCTTATTACAAATGTCACTAATAAATTTTAACCTCCAAACTTGTACTTCCAAACTTTAACTTCCAAGTAAATTGTTCAGAAGGGAAAAAACAAGGCATGCTTTCTTTTATATACAGCAAGAATTACAGATTTGAGTTGTCTAATTACACTGACAATTTTTAGTAAACATAAAAGCTTGGATGTTTTGGTTTAAGCTTGTAGGTAGTGAAGAGAAAAAGGGAAGTTTGGAACATAATTCTCCTGTAGAGCAATGCAATTCCACCGAGATTTTTCATGACTGCAAAGCTGAGAGAAATCTAATTGGTGACCTTGAATAGAAGGTCAGATGAGGCCAAATCAGTAGGAATTTCTCAGTGCAGAGGCAACCAGAGAAAATGCGATTCCTCCCTTTGCCATGCAATGTGAAAGAATTGAATGAAGAGTAATTTTGAACTCCCTACATGGTATGTCATGGTGTGTTGTATGCCTAGCGAGGCTAGTGCAGTAATATTCTGCATGATCCTTACACAAATGGGGAGTTGTGGAAGAAGGAAAACAATTTAATAGCACATAAATGTAAGAAGATATCCAATTGCCCTTCAAGAGAAATCACCATGACATTAACCCAAAATTTATTTGGAGAAGCCATAATAACTCTGTGGTATTCCATAAGAAAATGACTAACTTTTTTTTCACTTTGGAGGAAGCTTTGTAATATCAAAATTTTATATTCCTGTAATATTTACCTATGAAATATAAATAGTGTATAAAAATACAAAAAGATAATACACACTTGATACTCAGTATGTCTGAGCCAATCAGTTGGGATGCTCACAGACATTTTCCCTCTCTTGAATTCTAAAATTTAAGGGCCTATAATTTAAATTATGAGTCCTCCAGAAATGCAGATCGAAAGCAAGACAGTTTCCAGCAAGCCTGCCCTCCCTCCCCCTGCCCTAATATTAGTTAGCTCTTTCACTTCAAAATGAATGTCAACTTCACCACCCACTTTTTGATCAAAGAACTTTAGCACTCTTACTAGTTGGTAAATGAGGGGACACACATAAGTAGTATGTCAATCAAGAATGTAGTTATTTATGGGGGGAGTTAGGGAATATTGCACAGAGGTTTCATACTAAGAATTAGGCTATACTGCTCTGAGTCAGTGCTAAGGTTGAAGTACAAGAGATGATCAGGTTCTCGCAAGACTCAGCCTATAACTAAATAGTCATTGATCAACCATGTGGCAAGAAAGAAGAGCAGTAGCTATTGCACACTTCAAACTCCTCCCGTAGGACTCAATAATTGAGTATCTCCTTTGGGAATACATTGGTAGCAATAATCTTATTGTGTACAATCACATCTTGAATATTGCTGAAATCTTGCCCATGCAAATTATTGGAATCAGTTAGGCTGGTAAGAACTTGTGGTCTTCCTGCCATTTCCCTCTCTTGCCAGTCTGAACTCAATGTATGAAGCGGGCCAAGATTGTAAAAGATTATGTTTGTCACGGAAAGGTATATGAACTTACTGACTCCAGTGGCAACTGCAACAAATTATATGAACTTATTTATAGAAGCTGGTTTATGTATGTATGCATTTCTACATTTTAATTATTTCACTTGTGCTTCTAAACTTTCACCCTAAAAATCAGAAGTCTATTAGTGAGAAAAAGATGCTGGGAATTCTGGTGGCTTCTGTCAACGTTAGTATGTTAGAGATGATGTATTGCAGAAAATGTATAAAGGATTTTAAAGAAAGAAGTGACAGTTTAATACTAAATAATTCATCTTATTCCCTTGCAGCCACAGAGAACTGACACGTTCATTGCAGACATTTTAATAAGAGCATTAGTGAAATCTCATTAAATCAAATTGCTGTGATCTAACTATTCCCTTAAATATACTGTATTTCTCATCTTTACCATTTCTATAGAGAGAAAGACCCTGTAATATTATGACAGCAAATGTCTTAGAATGCTGTGGCTTTAGAAGCCAGAAGTAAACAAATACCAACACTTTAACTACCACCTACCATCAGTGTTGCTTTGTGTCAGTACAGTGGGTTTGTGGATATCTGCTGTGTCATCCTAATGATCCCAGAACCTCCTGTGAGGACCATTTTCACATCTGGAGCCCCCAGCTTTATTACAGTCCTCACCCCGCAACCCACCAGACATTTAACACATACCAGCCTGTTACTCTACAGGGAGAGAAACCTACAAGAATCCTAATGAACATTTTAAGACAAGCATGAAGAAACAGGGTTGTAGTCCCAGATTCATGGCCCAAAGGGCACTGTCCATGGCCTTGGAGGGTCCATGTCCATGGTGCTCAGGAGACTGCTAGCCATGCGAGCAAAAAGTAACATGGCAATAATCACAGCAAAGGAATAAGAGGATGGAGAGCATATTTCAGTGTAATTATAATAATTTATAACTTGAGGTTGTTCTCCTGTTAAAATCTCAAAAGCAGAATATTTTTACTTTCTTATAAATTATTCACAGCCATTTGCTTTGCTTCATGACAAGTAACTTTGCTTTTCTTCAGACAGGATTTTCAACCTGAAGGAATGAAAGTGTTGACCCAGATATGCCTAACAAACAAAACGTGAAAAGAACTAAAATTAGAAATTGATAAAAAAATCTTAATGTGAGAAAGAAATAATGTGGGTTTTTTCTCTTCCTGCTCCATATGAATTTAAAATTGGTAAAGGTCTTTCTCTTAATAAAAAAGAAGAAAATAAATTTTGAAATTAAACTGCTCGGGGAAGGATGAGGTGGCATATATGGACAATGCCGTATATTTTCTTTATCAAAAAAAAAACAATTTCAAAAATGCTCTAAAATAGAACTAAAATCCTAACCAGTTCTGAAAAATGTTCATGATACCTTGAAAAACTCTCCTGCCCCACAAGGATTTATGACAGATTATTGGGGGCAGTCTATGGGAACTGAGAATGTGTATACCATGTGATATTTTACAGCGTGAAAATGCCTGAGTGGCATAATGTTCCAGCCTCTAGAGTGCTAGATCTAGAACTGGATCTACTCTCTCCAGTTTAAGAGTAGTCATTAAAAGGAAAAATAAAAAAGACTTCATAGAAAATCTGTGCACATTTTAACCTTGTGGTATATTCAGTGGTAACACATGTGACATTACTCATGTATTGATTGCATATCCCATTGAAAGAGTCTGAAATGGTTAATGTAGGTCAAAAAATTACATACCTTCTAAGATATAGAGATCAAGACATTAAAAATTATAAGACTTTGTTCAAATTCCTAAAGCCATAGTTAAAGCATTTAATGGGAAACATTACTTTTTAAAAATCTTGCAATTGAAATTCCAAATAGGATTAAGAATTTAGATTTTATTATCTGAAGTACATCAGAAACTGGTAGTAAATAGCACTTCATTAAATAGATAGAGTACAAAAATATTTGTTTACATTATTCTTAAAGAAAAGAATCCCACAATTTTTGTAATATGAAAAGTGTTTGCCCTTTTAAGGAATTAACAGAAACAGAGTGCCAAGCAATTTCTTGTCTACTTATTGGAGACAGTCATGATCATGTTCAGGATAAGAGAGAAGGGTGTTATATATATATATATATATAGGATTTGCAGTCCTAGTTTGTACATTTTAAATTGGCCAGATGCATCTACTTTTCATTTTACTGCTACCGCTCTTCATAGTATTTGAAATCTGTGTTAGTTCATAACTCGGCTCCCGACATGCTCAAAATGCTATGTAAAGTAAACAAAAGATTGGAGTTTTATTCTCCTCTTTGTTAGTTTTGCTCCATCATTATATCTCCTTGTGCACATACCTTTTCTTTTTGGCTAAATATTTTGCTGAATTTGCCCTACGTTTGAAAATACTAATTTTCAGTGTTTTGGTAATGTCCAGTTAAAATATCCAGGCAAATCTTTTCTGAATTGGAAGCTCTGGATTATTACATCTTCCTGCTTGCAATTTAAAATAATACATTAGAAAAATCTATGAAATTATCACTGCTTTGTGTGTTCCCTATTCATTTTGGAGATCAAACCTTAACTTGGCTGTATTTATGGCTACTTTCTTAGGTGTTTAGAAAAGTAGTTGTTGGACAGCAGGGAACCATTTCACTTGCAGCTGTTTATTTAGTATTTATCATTTTAACAGTTCAGGAAAAAGAAAATTTTCCAACCTCATTTTTCACAAGAATTTCCATTCAGTACAAGCTATCAACACCTTTACCAAGTCAGAAATATAAATCTGGCCTCATTCTACATACCTTATAATTTATAATGATGTTTTGGTGACTGGTAATCTCAGCATGTGCAATGAAGTCAGTCAAAAGAATCATGTACACAATTAGTAATGTACATAGTGGCTCTGAAAATGATTATAACATTGGGATTCTCAACTGTATTTTGAAAACATAATTACTCTGTAAAGAATGTGAAACTTTCAAAGAGAGAAAGCAAGCCAGCTGCATGGCAGGCAGTGATAAGCAAAACTGAAAATCAGGCTGTGCTAATATAGAATTGTAAGCCTTTTAGCTGCATTTTAAACCTTAGGAAATTACCTCCAAAAGAGGAAAGCATAAATATCTTCTTAATTTAAATGACTGTTACTTGATATTCTGATGGAGAAGAAATTAAAAGGTTTTGAGTTGGGTTTTTGTTTAGCTTTGGGTTTTGCTTCTTTTGTTACCTCCACTTCTTGACTGCTGTGTTCACACTCTGGCTCAGATGTGCTTCCCTTGTAAGAAACCTGTGCAGGTTTCCTGAACGTAGGAGATTACTGCTTAGGGAACTACATCACAGATGCAGTGAAGATAAGTGGATTTGTAACTTAATGATCCCCTTTCTTCCACAGTCTTCTCCTTTCAGTAAATGAAAAAGAAGCTCATCTGGATAAAATTATAGTGGAAGAAGGAAGAGTTGAAATTATATTCAAAAATCTGATCTAAACTAGGTCAAAGCCTCCCATTGATGTCACAAAATAACATGTAAATTCTCTCAATTATTACATCTTTGCCAAAAGAACATATTTTTTTCACTTGAAAATGCCTTTCTTCAGTTGCTTTGGTTATGTGCGTAATGCCCTGTTGACCAGGGCAATGTTTGCCATTGATTGCAGTCATAGGAGATTAGAACTTTTGATCCCTTTTAAAGGAAAACTAATCATTGCTGTGCAGTAATGCAGTGTCTGAACCGATCAGGTGGTTAAAAAGGGTACTTTCCATGATAGGCAGGAGTCAGTCAGAGATGAACATCATCCACCAAAGCCTTGATATTTCAGCACTAGCTTGTGTTTGGTAGACTCCTGCATTTACTGCTATATTTGCAATGTGTCATTTTTGACCATAATTGCCCTTTAGAGGGTCTGTGAGTCCAGCATATTGAAACACGCAGGACTGTTTGCAAACTTAACATTAGGCAAGCACTTAAACAACTTACTGATTGAAGCTTATGATCAAAGTTTTATTCTTGAGAAAAAATACTGCTTTCTTCTGTAACATGCAGTCAGAGCTGCATTTAATCTTGCATTGACTGATGTGTGTTACCCCTAATGTGTAAAGGAAACACTTACATTCTCATAACTACCTTTATTTTAGAGATGTGACTGTTGCACTTGCTGCACTAATTCCCCAGGATATTTATTTATAAAAAATTACTTCCAGACCCTTTTAGTGCATTGACCTTGTTTCAGGGTTTAGCTGGGAGGAGGGAAGGCTGGGTTTTTTCTTAAGCACTGCAGGGGATTTCTGTCAGGTTGCTTTAACACTTCCCTTCAGATTCTTGCCAGGCTTTTGGGCTAAAGAATTTTCAGATGTAGTTAGCCATCATCACATAGGTATTTGCATAGTCTCGGATATTTTATAAATCTAAACTTTAATTGATTTTTAAGAAAAGAGAAAACAAGACAGAAAGCTACTATATCAGAATCATAGACACATGGAAAATGATAACTTCTAATGTATGAAATAAGTGATACAGTGACCACTGCACGGATTGGCTTCACACTTTACATCAATTCTCTTCGCAAAGATTTGGAAGGTGAGATGCTACTGTTGAATTTTCCTTTCAAAAACAAGAGCAATAGAACACCAATTTTAGAAATCATTAAGCTACTCATGTTCTATAACTATGAAAGTCTTAGTCATCTTTAACCCACTCAATCATGACCCTAACTGGTTAGCACTGCTTGTGCTATTATTAACACCTTTTGCCCCTCTTCCTGAGTGCTTTCTCATACATACTGATATATGTATGGAAAATGCATGCAGATAATTCCTGAACTTCATTTTCTGGCTAAAGTATCTACCATACAGTAGCATAAGGTGCAAAGAGTGGAGTTTTTTAGTGTGAATTATAAAATTTGAGTCTCTTTCATTCCCCAAAATAACTGGTTACATCCAGACCACAAGAAGGTCCCTCACATATTCCAGGATAACCATGCTAAAGCAGTGCTTCTGGACTAATGTTAAAAAAAACCTTACTGAAATTACAACATCATACCTCTTCTTACAGTGTAACAGGTATAATTGTAATTCTCTCTTGTTGCTGGCCGATCTTTGAACTCCATCCCTCATCCCCCTGTCATCACTCCTCAATTTCACACAGGGGTGCCACATATGGCGAGTGGATATACAGCCCTGTTCACAGATGGGGCTTAGGCAAAGTGCTCAGGTTCATGGCATCTCTGTGCTAATCTCTGAAGGCCTTTGGATACACCCCTTGCAGCAATGCACTTGTATATACCAGTACTGCTAGAAACCCTGGTTGGCCAGGCAGAAGCATGGCTTCCCTGGGGTTAAATCCCAAGAAGATTTCAGTGGTAGTTAAGCTGGGCATATGAAGGTGAAATGTACAGCACTGCAAAATATAACTACACTGCCTCTTGATTTTATTAATGCCTCAAAGAAGGGCTGGGTTATTCTAACTGCAGTGTGGGGTCTACCTAGGAAAAGATATTTGGAAAAATCATTCATTTATTATATTTTTTAGAAAAAAGCAATCATATCTTTCTTAGCAGAGAATGGAAAGAAAGCAGTAAATATCACAGCTGTTTAGTGGTAAGTAGAAAAAACAGATTCAAAGCTTGCTGCTTCTATTCTCAGTGAATGACTTAGGGAAAAAATTATCAGGATCCTCCTGAGTGTGCAGTCTGAAGACAATATTTCTGGTAAAGTTCTATGGTTTTCTCTTAAAATGGGCAGTCACTACCCATGTCAACTGGACTCAAGTTTATCACACTATGTGTGTATATACAATTTTAGTCACTCTTCCCATGTCTAAGCGGACCTTATCCGAGTTGCTGTTGTACCCCAAACTGTCTGCACTTTCATTAAAAGAATTAATGTTCCTGTCATCAGCTTGGTAAGAAAAGCAACAGGAAATAAGCTACCTTTAAATGAAAAGATGTATGTTATTGTTCATGAAGCTGGAGAAACCTTAGTCAAACATATAACTTGTTTGGCAGATAGGTTGTTTGGAAAGGGGAATTAGTGCCCTTGCTGAAGCAGAGGTCTAACAAACTGCCTGCCATTTCTGACCATACGCTGGCATCCTGTTTGCTGTAAGATCTTATGAAGGTCATTCAGCTTCTCTCTACCTCAGTTTCTTCATCAGTAAAATTGTGATGATTGTTTTGTACTGAAGTTTCCAAATAATAGGCTTAATTGTCATACACTGCAAAACACTTAGAGCTCAAATTGAAACATACGACAGAAGTGCAAAGTATTATTACTATTAGAAGTCCATTGCAGTTCTCTTTGGGTTTTTTTTTTGTTTAAACTGGTCCTTTGGTACGTGCAGCCAGACAGCTCCTAATGTTATCTTGATGCACAAAGCACTTTTTGTGTGAGGTTTGACTCACAGTAAAATGCCAGTTAGAATTTTTTCCTCAGGAACTCACTGGAGCTTGGCTTACAAAATCTGAAAATTAAATCAACCAAAATAGGTCAAACACAAAACTATATGTCCTTATGTGTCCTCTTGTCCTCTTTTAGCAGTACAGCAAATAGTTGTTGTTTTCTTTTCCATAAAGTTTAGACCTGGTTTGTTTCTCAGTTAGCTTTGGTAACTGTATCATAGATACATTCTGAATACCTGCTCATGCAAGTTTTCATTCCTATTAAATATAGTTTAGAATGATATGCTCTACTGTTAGTCGTCCAGAAATAATGTGCTGGATACGCAAGCAGCTGACACTACTGAGCACGGCAGAAGAGTGTATCATTGTGTTACAGCTTGTTGGTAGCCATCATTACAGAAATATTTTTGAACTTTAAAAAAAAAGGAACAAAGCAACTGAAATGTAATCAAATGTTAATACAAGCTGCAGGTTTGCACTTATTTTTCTTCTGTAGCTAATTCTTTAGGAATTTATTTCTATTCACATCATCCTTTAAGTTGATATATTTACTCTTTACCTAGTTTATAATTTCTGTTCATTCCCATGACAAGCAGGTGAAGGTGTTGCTTAAATTAGTACTTCAGTATTACACATTTTTTAATTGGTTGTTCATTGCAGGTCATAATGCAGTGAATAAATTTGTTAATATTTGAGGTGGGAATGGAAGTAAAAAGAGAAACTATCTATACCAGTCACAGCCCAGCTTTCTGAATATAACATATTATAATTCATTTAAACTCAATCAATACTTAATCTGGAGCTTAAATTCTGCTAAAGATCTGTGGCGTGGCTAAAAGCAGCTGATGCCAGGGAATAAAATTTTCTTCAGGCTGTGATTCTGATGAATTTATAATGCACTCTAAGGGTGATGTATTGACCTAAATTCACAAAAGCACTGCTATCCCTATTTATTATTATGAAAGGTATCCTACCCACAATTGCATTCTTTAAAATGTTGTGAGGTGATATCAAAAAGATGACAGGTTGCAATGAGGATGACTGGAGAGGAAGGAGCTACACACAGATCCCCAGCACATACTGGCTGCCCGTTCTGTCAGTCCCGGGGTTTGGAGGGCTCTGCTACACTCCCCAGCAGCCGGGCAAATCCATGGCAAGGGTTGGGGAAGCAGAGGACAGCCTGAGCCCCCTTCCACCTTTGCTCCACCATGGGAAGTACCCAGCAAGCTCTCCAAGGCTTTGTCTGTGCCATTCATGACCACAGGCAGGATGGTGTCTCACTAATTCTGGGATTCAGTGCAGGAATAATTTGAGCACTGTAAAAACTCAGCAAATATTTGAAGCCAGCAGTGAGGGCAAACTTCCTGAGAGGTGTGTGTTTAAGGTGATCATTTGGATTTGTTTTGTTGGACACATAAATGATGTTATGGCAGGAAGAAGACAGTTGTGTTAAAAACTGTTTCTTTTTCCTTGTAACCTTGTTCCTTTTTTCTTTTTTCCTCCTTGTAACCTTACAGGGCAAATAGAGTTTGTGCAAGGTTTGGTTGTCTGCAGTTCTTTAAAATCCCTCAAGTCCAGCCATCACAGGATAGTATCCATGAGCAACTCATACTGAAATGACTGGGAATTGCACACAGTAATCGCTTGATCAGGCCACTTAATTTTTTCCAGTGCATTTTGGCAAACTTTTCCTCAGCATCATCCAAGGGCTTTTCATAGTAAGTCATGCCTTGACAGTGACTTGAATCCTTATCCAAACCTCCTTAGTTACCTGAAGAGTTTACAGTCATATTTGTCTATTTTTGTGAAAAACTATGTGTTTTAGTAGATTCGTAAATGCGGGACAGTTGTGGGCTTTTTTTAAAAAGAGGAGTGAACAGGGGAAATGCATAGTGAAAAAGGGAAAATATAGAGTGAGTAAAAGCTGACGATACTCCGAACTTCTTTCATGATGTGATACGAAGCCTCTCATGTGAAAACCAGGAGAGCTCAATTCTGCTTCTGTATTGGTACTTGAACACTCCTCGATTGTTGCTTTTCCAGACAGAATCTGTAGGGCAGAATTCTCACCACTGCATTGTTCGTTCCCTGCTCTCTCTCTCTCCTGCCTGCTTTTGGGGAGTAATATCAGACACTGACTTCCAGTATGTCTATCCTCCTTGAATTTTGTGCCCTCCTCTGCCCATATTGATACTGTAGTCCAATTCCTGTTGTGATTTATGCCAAAATAACTGTGAGGTAGAATAAATCTACTAACTTTAAAGGTATAGCACAATCAACAGCACTACCTAGCACCATGACCTTATTCCACCCCAATGAGGCAGCATTCAAAGCCGTACTGCTTTGGAAGAGCACCGCTGTGTGCTTGCTGAGGTTTGCTCCCCAGGGCCAGCCCAGAGGATGAGAACAGCATGCAAACACAGCTTCTCAGCAGGAGCAACTGTTTGTTTCATCTCTAGCCCTTACTTAAAAATATGAAACTATTGAACAAAAATACAAAGATTTGGAGTTCAATCTCATACCCAACTCAGAGAACTGAATTCCTAGATCCAACTGCATATTTCAGCCTAGCAGCAAGAAAGTCTGGGTTCCACTTGTTTTCTTCTAACTATAATGCTCAAAGTGAGTACTTCAAGACTCAGATACAAAGGTGCAGGTATATTTCCGGCTGTAAAGTGGACTGTCTATTTATAGAGGCCTTGGACCCTTCCCAACATGCCAGCCTCATCAGCTCCACAATTTAGAACTGTATCAAACACAGCCACAGGTCATGAATGATCATCAGCAAAGCGATACCAAAATGCCATGTTCTGCTTGTTAGGGTAATAGATTAGAAACATCTGTAATTAAATATCTGGAAAAATAATTTAAATAGAGAAAGATAACTGGAAGTTCCAGCAAAGGACTAAATTTGTATCTTATTCCTTATCATAATGGTCTGACCAATTGAATCTTCCAAATCTGTCTTTAATGATTATTTTTTATGTAAGATTTGAATTTTTCTATAATTTTATTTAAATTTATGATCTATCTCATAGATCATAAATCTACGAAAAGAAAACCCTTACGTTTATTGTAAGTTTTTGGGATTTCTGTTGTATCTAATGGAAAAGTTTGCTGAAGCTAGTTTGTGTACAAGTCTAGAGAAAATCATATTTCTTGCCCCATAGGATGCCAGCTAATAAATTTAAACAGATAGTTAAGATAAAAATGCAGTAGAGGTTGGGAGAGGCAGACTGACCAAAAATTATAGTGCGTGCATAGCTTTTAGCTAATTGAGGGTAGTAATTGTACTTTACTTACTTGCCTAATCATGATTAGATGCCAGTTTTCTCTCCTTATAACAAAAGAGGTGAATTTCAAGACTTTGGTTTGAAGGATGCAGGGGGAGTGTCAGTGTTTTCTTAAAGTCAGAAGGTTTTTACCAGGCAGGTCCGCAGACTGATTTCTCTCTGTAGTTCACAAAACTGTCTGATAATGTTTTTTTTTCCCACAGTGCCATGAAAAAAACTTCCATTTTCAGTTCATGTGTGAAATCTTTTGCACAACTTTTTGTTGTGCTTTTTTGGTTTCTTGTGGCTAGTAGGACTAAATGTTCTGATCATTCCAGGAAGTATATAAATAGATTGGTACCCTTCCTAAGGTTATGGAGCCTTATTTCTCTCTTTTTTCTTTCAGTTGTATTTATCCCCACC